>JAWNNQ010001362.1:55000-207500 GCA_035044765.1 Leucophenga montana | reverse complement strand
TGTTCAAAGCCAATATCGTGGTGAGCCAAACCTTGCTTAGTTCTACCGCTTCTCAGCTTTTGGACGCCTTCATCTTCGGATGAGTGCGTGGAACTCGAAGCCAGTTGCTGTTCGTTTATGTCGTAATCCAGTGCTTCGTTAGTTCGGCGCATGCCGCGTTTCTTCTTAAATCGTTTTTGAGGTTTTTCTTGTGCTTGATAGTTTACACGCTTCTCTTGTTCCAAGGCGGCAAACGCATCCAGATTTTGGAGTTCATGTAAAATCCGACGTTCCTCTTGAACTCCATCAATGTCAGCAACTTCATCTCTAATAACTAGATCGCCATTAACGTCCTGCCATGCACTGTGCATGTCTGTGATTTTGGTAAACTTTTCTGCAACACTAGATCTCGAACCTCGCCTGCCCTGGCTCCTTTGGCCTTGCTCTTCAACATTAATGGTACTTATTTGCACCTGCTCACTAGAATCCAATTGCAACTTTACAACACTTTTTAATTCGGTTAGCACCTGAGACATCATTTGTTTTACATTTGCATCTGGTGTGAACTCATTTTGGCCTATAAGACCCATATGGTCGACACCTTCGTAGCTGCCAGAAATATATCCATCGATTACTCCTCTCAGTGCTAGTTGGTCTATCTGTGTGAAAACTGCGTTATTTTCAGAACTTTGACCGATAGCTGCTGCTTCCACTTCAGCTGTTCGTTGTTGCTCCATCTCTTCCAGCTGACGCAACTCATAGCAAAAATATTCGTCATCAGTATCAATGCTATCCTCTGTGCTTTGACGCCTGGAAGAAGAAAGCGTACGACCAGAATGCTGACTGCGATTGTCGTCGTCCTCTCGTGAGCCCCAACTGACAGCGATTGGAATATCAAGTGATTGTTGTGTCACCCAGACGCGCTGCGGCAGTTGCTGGTCATTCCCCGACTTTGCCGGAGGAATTGTGGGGGTGCTTGTTGGCATGCCATTGACAGTTGTTGAATGTACATAGGGAGATTTCACGATGACACGGTCTCCGAATTCCTCGCATTCCTCAGTCTCACTGTCGCCAGCAACTATCAACGACGGCATTGCTGCTGTCGCTTTTTGATTAGATGCAGCATTTGTCACGTAGTGTGCTATTTCGCCATCCTCATCTTCATCGATATAGAAGGAATTCGTCTTTTGCAAATTAAACGCTCCACTCAGACATGATTCGGAAATTTTCGGAATCTTTGTTTGTGCTGCCTCTGTCGAATTCGATATTTTTTGCTCGAAAGCATTCGATTCAATGAATATTTCTGGCAAAGTCTCGGATACATCAACGTGAGCCTTCTCGACTTGATTTTCTATCTTTTTATATTCCCCAACAACGGCAAATATATTGTCTGAGGCTTCTGTTTCCGCTTGGACATGTTGGAGTGTGCTATCGAATTGCTGTTCAAGTTCCCCAATTTCGATGTCGTCTAATTCATTAGATAAGTATTTAATGTCAACGTCATTATTTTCGGGTTCGACACCGGCTTCCTCTGCACCGTTCTCGTAATCATCACCAGTCAAGTGCTGACGGTGGTGCGGGTAATGTATTTGTTGACTTTTTGGCTGGAGTGGAGCCTTGCATACCTCAAACTCGCTCGTCAATGAATCATCATTATCCGATGACGTAAAACTGGTCAATTCTCCCTCGGGATCGGACATGCTCGAACCGGGGCGCAGACCAAAGCTGTGCCGTCTGTATGTTTTCGCTTTTTGCATAAGGTTATTCATTTTAGATGAAAATGAACGCTTTTTAAAAGATTTAGTGCTCCCACTGGTGGAGCCGGTGGTGCTACTAGCACCGACGCCTATTGCCCCTGCCGAGCCCGCCAAGGACGCACTACGCCGCACCGTGTTAGACGTAGCGCGCTGCATTAGCTGTCTGGGCAGTTTTTGTATGCGTTTGGATAAGTCAAAATGCGTAAAGCTGCCACCATGCGAACGACTCTTGGCCGGCCGTTCACCATTATTCTGTGATCTTGTGGTGGCAGTGACTAACGGATATGAGCTTTGCTGGCCGCGAACTTGCATCTGGGATCCCTGTGGTTCAATGTCAACGGACGGTAATGATTGCGAGCGGCTATACCGTGCCGAGCGTTTTAGTTTAAAGTTGTCGGGTAGCAGATTAGTTAGCTTGTTCCATACCTTTGGTTGTTTTCCACGACCACACAACTGGTTTTCAACATCGCCACCAACAGAATATACATCATTTTCAGTTGGAAATTGAATAAGTTGTTGTGCTCGTCGGCCATTTATTTGAGATGGGGCAATTTGCTGTTGGACACCTGCCATCAAGATATTCTGATGGTGCTGGTGGCCGCTAAATGTGCGCTGGGGGTTTAAAATATGAGATGGCTGTTGCTGACCCATGTAGTCAAGATTATTGCAACTATTGTAATCTGCGATGCCGTTCGATGATGGGTAATAAACGAGTCGATCGGTCAAGTTTCGATTTCGGCTCTGTTCGCGTATTTCAATGCTGTCTATGTCGGTTTCCTCATATACTCCACCACCTGATACTGCCACTACTCTCCTATGACCTTTTCCAGACGTATCTGGCCGGGAGCTGGAAGATGCAGTGGACGAACTCTCTGATTGATTCTTAAGTAAGTCAGGCATACGATTGTTAAATTTCTCATTAGTTATTTGCCTTTGTAAAGATGTTTGCTGTTCTTGCTGGTGATGATGCATCTGATTCATCGAATGATGTTGTTGATGCTTATCTAGTTGGTCTAGATATTTTTCGCGGTGCGGAGACTGTGCCTGCAGTTTAGCTTGAAGTTGATGATGGTGGAGTTCTTGTTGTTGTTCTTGATCCCACTTTAACATTTCGTCAACAGTTTGAATATTTTTATCGCCACAATCCACATCTTCTATAGTATTCTCATTAAGTATATTAAAAATTGATTTGTTTTCGTACACGGAACAAATTGGCATATTCTTTGATAATTCTCGAATATAGTTGAGATTCTCCTCGGAGAACAAATAGTCCTTCTCTTGCAGTCGTTTTTTAGTATCAGTGGCAAATGTTGCTATCGTTGTCAATGCGGCTAGAGTGGCGCCAGTCGTAGTCATATTGTCGCAACTCATTATCTTAGTACGTAGAGTGCTGTCTGTATCCTCCGGTAAGGATAGACCAGCCATTAGCTGTATTGCATTCATGTTAAGGCCCTGATATTTCGATAAAAAGGGATTGCCATTGTGCACGTTGATCGGTGAATTTGGTGATTTTTCCCAACTCGAAAATCCACTCATTGAAGAAAGGCCAGAATCAGATTTAGTCTGTTTAGGCGAGGCATGGACTGCTGCTTGAAACTGTTGAAGCTCATCACTAAATGGGTTCACCAAATGAGGTTTTCGCAAGCCATCCAAACTGTCGTGCTTGTACAGATCTATGACTTCATTACTGAATATATCATCGTTTGGGGCTGGAGGAGGGGGACTTTGTGAACCGTCGTTCTCATCTAAAAGTGTATCATTGGTTTCTGCTGTCATTTTGTGCTGCTCCGGATTTTGCAAATGAAGCAAGAAGAGCATACTGTTGTGACGCTCAAGACTCTTCTTTAGTGATTTAATATATTCATCCTGACTGTAAATATTCATCGATGTACTGGACGCGTATTTCTTCTGCTTTGCTCCGCGAAATGGGCTGCTATTCTGTTGCAATAGCAGACGTTCGTACTCAGCGTCAATGTCGAGAAAGTTCTCAGATTGAAAGTAATTCGATTTTTTGCATTTAGCATCAATGCTTAACTGGCCAAGTACTTTCTTTCGGTTCATTTCGATTTCTTCCGTTTCCAACAGTTTAAGTTGCTCGTCCAAGTTGGAGTTGTTTCGAAGTAGTTTAGCTGTTGTGCAGTCGAAATTCAAAACTTCATTACAGCACTCAATGCTTGTGGATGTTTTTGCATTCATATTTTTATTGCTGGTGCCCGTGATATTACCAACATAAACTTCACTGTACCTGTCATTACTATCGCCCATTTTTGTGAGTTTACCCTTTTTGTAGTCGTCAAAAGAGTTTCCGACTAACTTCTTCAGCGTATCAATGTTCTTTTCAAACTTTTTCATGACTAGTTCAAATTTCTTGTCGCAACTTGCTATACAAAGTTTCTTCAATTCCTCAGATATGGTCACTGGGTTGAGTAGAAGTAGAATGAGATTTTTGTCTACTTGATTGAGTTTTTCAAAAAACGATTGTTCAGCCTTAATCAGCTGTCGAAGCTGCAATATTTGCGAGGAGGTTAGTGATTGCAAATCACTTATCTTATTTATTTCCATCAACATTATCTCGCTCATGCTATCCAATATGACACTACTGTCATCGTACAGGCTGCAGCTGTCCTCCGACGAAGATGATGCTGTTGAGCGGCGATTTTCACGTTCGCTCGCCATTTCACGGTTCACTTGTGTTATGTTCTTGGCACGATCTTCGTCGACCTTTATTGAAGAGACATCATTGGTGGCACCTTGTGCCAATATGGTTTTGAGATTATTCAACATTTCCATTTCGTTCTTATGGTGTTTTTTCTTTTTGTGCTTTCTGGTCGATGACAACGATTTTATTTTGACGACACCAGTGTCCTCCCCAATTGGACAATCGATATCCGAAATGATTTGCATCTTGCCTGGCGTTGCTTTTCCAACTGATGAGACTGGCGTTGTCACTGTTTCCTGTTCATCCTCATTAGCTTCATGAATCATCACAAGCGATGACGATGCAACTGTTCGGGCGCTTTGGCCTATGATATGTTCGTGTGCCGAGTGTTCCGACTGCTGCAGTAGGCGCTCCATGTTCGATATTTCAGATGTTAAATTGTTTTCTCGATATGCTTCGTTAAGCGTCTTGTAAAAATCTTCATTCATTTCGGTGTCGGACTGTGTTGATTGTACAGCCGGCTCTACCTCTGTTCCACCCGAGTCAGCAATGGGCATTGCTTGTTGACCTCCCTCGCCGGTTTTAGAGGCGGCCATCCGAAAAAACCTAACCTCTTCCATTAGTTCGTCCAAATCACTTGTCACATGCACGCCACCATCACAGAATTGGCGTACATTTGCATCGCCGATTTGTGCGTAGGAATGTGCCTTGGCTAAACGACTGCTACTTGCTATCCTTCTTTTAGCATGTTTATCATCGAATGTTGTGGGAAGATTGTGAAGACTGCCAGCAGCGCTTTGTGCGACTTGCTCTAGCACCCTGCGCCCATTCAAAAACTCTTGCAGTAGCTCAACGCGTGCATTGTTTGCCAACAATTGTTGCTGTTCGTAAAGCAACAAATCAGAGTCAGAGTATAGCTTTTGGCGACTCTCGCGGCCATATTTTAAGCTATGCGAAAAATTATGGTCACCAGTGTGCATGGTATTCAGAGCAGAATAAGAACCTCCGACATTATTTCCACCGCTTATGGTGCTATTGTGTCGACTCAATTCCAGTTCTGATTCATACTGCAGACCTAAGTTGTCCTGCTCACATTCTTCTATTAAGTCGCTACTTAAATATTTGCCCGTCGTCAAAAGTCCATCAGTAAAAGCTGGTGTTGATACTGTGTTCAGAGCTTGGGCACTGAAATCGCTACTGAGTTTAAAAGTTTCCTTCCCTTGCTTTAATTCGGCCAGTAAATTATTAAAATCCGTTTGAGCGGCAGTTGCCTTTGCTGCTAGCGCCAGAGCAAAATCGTCCTCATGGGAATTTGCGATGGTATGTAATAATATTCGTTCGGCCTGCCGCTCGGCATTGTCAGCATCAACAGCAGCAATTATCAACTGTTCCTCATCCATAAAATCGGCAAAAGGCGTCGAATCGAGTGTGAAGGCATTCAAGTCATCCTGCTGTTGCTTTGCCGCACTTATTAAGCCCATTAGATTGCTGACCACCGACCGCTGTTCAACCGATATATTTTCAAGCTTCTCCAACCGCGTCCAGATCTTTCCATACTCAGAGGATAACAAGTCCAGAGCACGCCATGCAAACTTTAATTCGGTCTCCAGTAAACTAATTCGCGTCGAAATCTTATCCATATAGTCGGAAATGATGTAGTCCGAGTGTTGCTGCGAGTTGTATAGCTGGCAAAGCTGTTGTTCGCTTGAAATAGACAGCATACTTCCAGCATCCACGCCACCAAGTGACAAATTCAGACCAACACTGTGTCCAGGCAACTCATTGCCACTGATGCTCAGCTCTGACTTATGATGGCTTGGCTGCTGTTGTTGCACATAGCTGGAGAACGCTTGAGATTGATCAAACATCTGTTGGCCCTGTTGCGGTGCCGGCTGCTGTTGATGCTGCTGCTGTTTTATTTGTTGCTTGATTTTGAAATGGTTTTGCGAGTTCACCACTGCTCTCTGAACTGTTGCTGGTTGCGGCTGCCCTTGCTTTGCTGGCATCTGACCGACAGAGAAATTGTGTGGAACAACGGTGTGATTTGACTGATGGTAGCGTTTGGGAGAACTTGTTGGCGTAGTAAAGTTTCGAACCTGCTGCTGCACTTGCTGCTCCGGAAGTGGTACGACTCCGTTCAACGCAAAACTTCCACTAGTCTCGAAAACCTGTCCGTGCTGCGGTTTTGGCGATGAAACTAACGACATTTTTGTGAATTGCCTTGCTCAACTATTTTTTGAGATTTTAAGTGCAATATATAATTCTATTTAGCTCCATATACTATATTTTATATCTTTTGTTAGCAAGTTTTGTAAATTTGTATATGTTTACTGTAACTTTCCATTCAGTGAGACTCCAAACTAGTTAAATACGAGTATATTTAAACACACACAATTGAGTCAGTGGCACGCATGGACTAAGGGAGAACAACAGTTATTCATATAGTTTAATCTATATACATATGTATATACGAATATGTATCTTTATTATATGAGCAGTGGAGGAACGAATGAATACACATGGGCTTACGCTCGTACCCGTACACCATGCACCGAATCAAAATGACTAATAGTTCAAAAACTAATAGTATTTAATAATCGTCCAACTATGGCAATAGCATTTCCTTAAAAGGAGCTGGAGTCATTCACTTAAACAGACCAACAATCCGTGCGTCCGTCTACGACACACTTCCTCTTCACGCGAAATTGTGTATACGCATTTTCATAGTAACATCGCTATTTCACTTCACTTCACTCTTCACCAACAGCTAGTCACTTTATTTGACCAAATATTAGTCTCTGAGATAATTTTAAATGATTTTCAAAATGTTTTACCAACGTAGCGTTTCAAATAAATTTGTTTTATTAATTATAAAAACATTGTTCCAATTATTAAAATTCGTTAAATTTTTAGTTAGTGTTTGCACCGCCATTAAGTATGCTACAACTTATCCAGCTCATTGCTCTGTCTGTATTGGTGTTTCTTCAACGGCAAATGTTTTGTACAAAAAATTCCTCCGACCTGTTTCATAGACATGTCCGCTCTCCGCCCCCCCCTTTATCCAACAAATTTCACTCTCATCAAGAGAAAGCTTTAGCAAACTTTTGAATAGAGACATTTGTGCGAACAGCACTGCCAGGCCAGAAAGAAAATATAATGAAATAAATAAATGAAAGCAACCAGGGATGCCAAGGGCCGACGACACGAAAAGAATAAAACAATAATATAACCTATTCTCTCTCCCACTGCTCTGATGCGCATGTCAATTTTAAGCTCCTCTTAATTTTAAAAGAGCAGAGCTTTCGTAGTGAAAATATCCCTTAAAATCTAAAGTGAAGTGAACACAACCCAAGGGAGTATTGGTATAGGTCAGATATGTTTTCGTGTTAATATGTATGTGTATCGAAATTTTTCGATACATAGCCTTTGATAATTTGAATATTTAAACGGGCTCTACTTAAATAAGAAAAATGGTATAATATTTTCAGTAACATATGTATATCGAATGAAAAAACACTTGACGTAAAGCAATTGACGTAACTCACTAAACTATTGATAAAAAATTTGTGACAAATGATTTGTAGTTTACAATAACGCACCTTTGTAAAATCACGTAAAAAAAAACTGTGTAATTTATTTTGGCAATTTGGCTAGGGTTGCCTAATGAATAGAGTTAGGAATTACTCAGAGCCAACAGCGTGTACTTCATATTTAATAAAGATATTAAAGCACTTGTTTTAAATTCAATTGTTAAGCTAGGTTGTATTTTATTTCTGCTACAATCTAGTTTCTTTCACTGGTGTGAAAAATAAAATGTTTCTTTCTGATCTTTTCTTGGGTTTTTATATCCATTTCTCTCTAGAAAATGATATCAAAACACACCTCTTACAAAATGCTATTGCGTTGTCGTGTAGTATTGCCTTAGTGAAGATATGGCACTTGATCAATCCTGGGAAGGACTATGTGAAAAAAACATGATCTTGTCAATTTTTGGAATCGAAAATGAAATCAGCAATAGTTGGCGCAAAAATAAATGCAAAACTGATGATTTTCTGAAATACCATCTTCCCGACTCAATTCCAAACATTTTTGTAAGGAATACTTCTTCAGCAAATTTTTGACAACCCCATTTGTTTAATTTAAATGTTATCTTAGTACCCACTGGTTATAGTTGGATGTGTCATCAAATCTCTTTCTAATGATACTTTCTGGACAGGATTGGCTTACAATGGTAGAAAAAAACAGAGGAGAGATTTGGATATAGTCTCAATCATTGGAATCCCATAACAGAAATAGAAAATGGAATTCCGGATAGTCATTAATTTTATATATATTTTAGTGTCAACTATTTCTGATTGCTGCGCTGACTCCAAAAACGCATTGGAGCATGTATTTCCCACATTGTCCTTCCCAGGTTTGATGAAGTGACAAACCTTCACTACAAATCGTAAAGACTAAGGCAATATTACAGAAAAGCACAAGGAGCTGCTGGATAGCACTTACTAAAGAGAACTGGATGTTGAGAAACGCATGAAAATACATTTTATTTTTCTAAACCAGTCAAAGAGCTCAGATGCTAGCAGAAAAAAGGATCAACGTAGCATAAAGATTACATTTAAGACACGTTCTAAAATACTTTTATTCATAAAATTTAACCATGAGACTGAATTGTTTCTGAACAGAAAATATACACATCAATTTTAATTCTAATTTAAAATTAATTTTTAAAAAAAAATTTTTTTATTATCTTAAGTCAACGTCGATCAGTTTACTTAAAAACTATAATACATTTGTATGTTAAAAAAAGTGACATTAAGGCATTTAGCTTAGAGTATGTACATTAACATAATTAACAAAAATAAGGCTTAATGCCTATTTTGAATATCATTTGGATGAAATCGTTGGATCCGTCTACGACATGTATTAACGACCAGAGCCGCTGCTAAATGATTAACATGAGAAGCCCTTATATCTACAGCTGTGGAAGTTCAACTGTTCCATGACGGTTGGTATTTTCAAATCTATTTTAAAAATTTAAATTGATGTGTATATTTTCTGTTCCCACCCACTTTTTGAGGTACTCCCATACAAACCCAGAGCTCACTTCTATGGATTTGTATGAAAAACGTCAATATCAACTTATAAATTCGATATGTTGGCATCTTATAGATGGTCGCTTCATACACATCTACTAGAGGGCGTGTACTGCACACTTATTGGGGTAGCCCTTATTTAAATCCCCCGTGTTAACGGTTTTAGAGCTTCGGTTCAACTGAAGTTAACGTTGGGTGTGACACACCTCCCTGAGCGGTGGGTTTGTACCCCCACCGACCATTCTTGTGTTTTGTATGAAAAACTTCTTTATTTAAATCAATATTCGCTTGAAATTCGATGTGGTTGTTTTTTATGAACGGCTGCTTCACTTACAGATACAAATGGGCGTGTTCCGCCCGGTTTTTGAGGTTGACCCATGCAAACCCACCGTTCACTTTTATACATTTATGAAAACCTACTTCAGCTAAGTCAATATCAGCTTGAAATTCGATATGGTGGCTGCTTATGGACGGTCGCTTTACACACATATGCTAATGGGCATGTACCGCCCACTTTTTGAAGTAGCCCAAATACAAACCCACCCCAAGTTTATGTTTTACAATATGATTTAAAATTTTGTGTAAAAGGTATTACAGATTCGGTTCAACCAAAGTCTACGTTTTTTCTTGTTTTTATACAATTCACATATACAAGGCTGTCACAGAAATCTCTAGACAAAATTCCGTCTGGGATTTATTTGAGCTAGAGACTTCTAATTTGAACATTTAGATTCCCTTGAACATACGCAGATATCTTATGGATGCCACGCCCACAATGTGAATAATACGGCCATATGACCAGTATATGCACACTTTTCAAAGCCGCACAGCCAAAAAAAAAGTTTATTTTCTTTTTGTACTCTTCACACAGAGTGTGAAGTACTATTATTATTATTATTATTATTGCAACGCTATACGCAACATGACGAATCGATCTAGCCATGTTCCTCTGTCTGCCGTGCGTTCCTACCCGCCTTAACCATACTCAACACAAGTTCGAAAAAGACCGCGATTTAAAAAAGTAGAAAGTATAGCTCCCATACAAAAACACTTTGTATTTATTTTGTTTTATCGAACATGTTTGAATTAAAGCAATAATTGTTTTGAAATTGGGCAACTACGTACATAAGGTGAATTCAATTAATAATAGCAGATATTGTATATATATCTATACTAATATTATAAAAGTTTGTGAGTTTGTAGGTTTGTGGCGTTGTAGTGGGTAATCTCTGGATCTACTGAACCGATTAATAAATTCTTTTACCAACAGAAAGCCACGTTATTTGTGAATAACATAGGCTATAATATATGACGATATACACATAAATGTAATGAATAAATGTAATGAATAAATGTAAATATAAATGAAATGTAAAATAGTTAGTATGAGCGACATGGCGATAATTAAAACATGATGTATAGCTGAAAGCAAATGATTGTATGGTCCTGTGTGCGTGATTAAAGAGAAAGAACGAAAGTAAGAACTAATTTAAAATATCAAATACGTGAGACAATTTTATTAATGTTCGCGCGAGGCCAACGCGACGACGTTTTTTCTTTATAGTTTTCATAATAAGTTCTTTTCAGAACTTCTTTCTATTTTATTGTTTCCTTAAAAAGTTATTTTTAGAACTACTTTGTCTTATTTTTTCCATAAAAAGTTCTATTTATTTATTTATTTTGCTTTATTTATTTATTTATTTTATTTCCTTTCCGAACTACTTTCGGTTTTAGTTTTTTTTTTTTTTTTCTATAAAAAGTTCTTATATTTAAAAACTACTTCCTACATAACTATTTCCATAAAAATTATTAATTAGAACTACTGTTTGATTGTTTCAAATAATCGGATTATTCTGAATAGTCAAGTAAAATTTCCAAACATGCAGTTGTAGTTGCTACCTAAGAAAGAAAACCCTAGAATTGAACTAGACCGGCTGAAGCCAGATAAACTATTTTTATGGTTTCCTGACATCTGGCGCATTCAGATAATTCAACATTCAGATAATTTTTATTAAAGTGTCATTCTAAGAATCGCTCGCTGTTGCAATATATCATTAAGCAAATGTTTGAAGTTATATCAATGTGATGAAAATAAATAAAAGGAACGACACTTAAGGAAGTGTGTCAGTTTGCAAACGAAAGCCGACGTGTTTTATTCAGTGGACTTTGACGAAATTGAAATTTCCGAAACGTAATACGCACACTGTTTTAATAAAAAGTTGTTATTAAAACTACATTTGTTCTTTATAGTTTTCATAAAAAGTTCTTTTCAGAACTTCGTTCTATTTAATGTTTCCTTAAAAAGTTCTTTTCAGAGCTACTTTCTGTCTTATTGTTTCCACAAAAGGTTCTGAATATATAACATCAGTATGCCTAAAAGAAAATCACAACTATCTACACATGCATCACAGACAAGAGCGGCTATAGTACGCCGAATGGGAGAGACTTCCTCTGAGCATGCACAGATGTCGCCTTGCGAGTGAAAGAGAATACAGATCGCAAGCGCGTGCTAGAGAGTCTAGCACCGAAAGGTCTCAGCGACTGGCTAACCATAGACAGAATATGTCAGAATTACGTGATAGGGAGTCTAGCAACGAACATTCGCAGCGACTTGACAGCCAAAGAGCAATTACCTCAGCAAGACGTGCTAGGGAGACTCGCACCGAAAGGCTGCTTATAAAAGAGTTGCGAGAGAATATAATCGTGGCGGCCATTCTCACAGGGACAGGAGTGGGACAACTGGCTTATGCTCCGCGCATACCCATGATTCCGACGGATTTACCCATAATATTTAAAAGGCTGCAGTATCCCGTCAAGATCTCTTTTGCCTTCACTATTAATAGGTCCTAGGGTTAAACATTCTCTCTGGTGGGCATTGACCTGAGAAAGCAGTGTTTTTCACATGGACAGTTATATGTTGGCTTATCTCGGATTGGAACTCCTGAACGGCAATATATTTTGGTACCAAATAATATTTATATATATATATATATATATATATATATATATATATATATATATATATATATATATATATATATATATATATATATATATATATATATATATATATATATATATATATATATATATATATATATATATATATATATATATATATATATATATATATATATATATATATATATATATATATATATATATATATATATATATATATATATATATATATATATATATATATATATATATATATATATATATATATATATATATATATATATATATATATATATATATATATATATATATATAATATATATAATCCAGACGAATGTGATTCTTTCTAATTATTTTATGCGCAATAACACTATCAAGAACCGCCAAATATGCAAAATTCGTGCCAAATATGGGGTGTTTGTTTAGAGGTGTAAAACTTTGAATTGATTTAAAATACTGAGATTAAATAATTTCAAACTTCAAAATTGACTCTATTAGAAAGATAATGTTATGCCAACATTAGTGTATTAGTGTAGATATGATTTCGGGCATGTGGGCGCGGCTGGGTCGGGTGTGGCGCATTCTGATCCATGATTAATCGATTTCGTCGGTCGGATGGACGATTATGTTTACCGTAAAATGGACGTAGCGCACCGTAACATTCCTTAACTGAACCACGATTTTCGAAATAAATTTGCACAATTTGCAAGCGTTACTCTGGCGTTAGTCTATTCATAAAAAAGGGCAAACAAAGCTGATAACATATGACAATTCGAACGAATTTATGACAATTTAATCATTGCCGAAAAATGGAACATCTAAGAAAAAATCTTCCAATACATAAATGAATAAATTACCATACCATTAAAAATTGTTAAATCTAAGTATTCCTTCAAAAATTTCTAAAATCTATATAAATTACGTCAGTCTGCTAGCCATCAGAAAAAAAACTGATGGATCTCGAAGTAAACTCCAAAACATTTGTATTACCATAATGACCCAGAAGAAAGCCATGCTGAAAAGGAGAAATGATTGGAGCAATATAATGCAAAAGTTGGTTCGTAACTATTTTTTCGAACAACTTAGCAATACCACGATAGTTACACACATTCGATTTATCACGAAAGCTTTGCAGCGTTCCCAACCCGTTCCACGGAGCAGTAGTCAACGTGAGCAGTTTTGTGGGTTGAACGGGTAGGTTGTGGGTTCTGCTATATTTGATTACTTGATCTATTGTTGGAGAGAGAGAGAGAGAGAGAGAGAGAGAGAGAGAGAGAGAGAGTTGTATTGTGGCCGTCTAGGTGTTCGGTATGTTTTTAATATTTTATTTAGTGGGGAGTTTTTTGCTGCAATCAGAGATTTTATATGGTTGGCTGCTAGGAGTTCGCGTCTGTCTTCTAATGGGGAAATTCTTGCTTCATACAGGATGTTTAGGGTGGGTGTGGTTTTAAATACTCCGAGAGCGATTCTGAGGCCTGTGTTAATTGAAGATTTTATAGGTCGTAAAGGTGTTTTTGGGCAGTGCCCGTAAATGGGGAGACCATAGTCTGCTTTAGAGGTACGGATTGCTTTAGTGACGTTTATAAGTGCGAATGTGTTGCAGTTGAATTTTGGACTTGCGAGACATTTTATTATATTAATTGTTTGCGTGAGTTGTTCCGTGTGTGTTTTTCATATGTGCTTGTTAAAGTGAAGGCCTAGTATTTTTAGTGATGTGACATTCTGGATTTGTATGCTTCCTGTTGTTAAGGTGCATTTGCAGTTGTGTTTTCTGCAAATTAGCATGTGCTCGCATTTGGTGGTGGATAACATGGCGCCTGAATGGTCGGACCAATTTATTATAATTCTGAGGATTGGGTCTAGGTTTATATTAATGTTTTTTCTATTTTTTAGTTTTATTATTATGTTAAAGTCGTCTGCATAGGCGCTTAGATAGATATTTGGGTGTATGGTGAGCACTTCAGCGAGTTTGTTGTAAGCTATTACAAATAGGATCACTGAGAGTGGCGAGCCATGGGGGATGCCGTTATGCATGGGGTGGAAGGGGGAGAGGTTGGTGTTTATTCGTACTGTAATTTTTCTGTTTGTCATGAAGTTTTTTATGTAGTTTAATATTTTTGGTCCCGTTTTCCATTCTGTGAGTTGGTCAGGTATTGAGTGGAGTCCGATTCTGTCAAAAGCTTTTGCAAAGTCTAGGGATATTATAGACGTATGGTTTCTTCTGGAGATGGATCTTGTTAGTAGATGGTCCTTCAACAGTAGACTGTCTATAGCAGATTTCCCCTTCTTGAAACCAGTTTAACTGTTATGAATTAGTTTATCGCTAGAAACGAATCACCACAGTCGCTTTGCTATTATTTTGTCTAGCACTTTTGATAGACATGAGTTCAGTGCTATTGTTCGGTAGGAGTTTAGTGAGGTTTTGTCGGTGTTAGGTTTTGAGATTGGGACTAGTATACTGTTCTTGTAAACTTGGGGGATGTAATTGTTTAGCATAGAGTTTTGGAGATTAATTATTTTGCATTTTGTTTTCCTGTCCAAATTTTTAATCATGGTATAGTTTACTCTGTCGAGTCCAGGTGTATTTAATTTTAATGTGTTTAGGGCTGCTGTAAATTCGATTAGTGTTATTTCTTCTTCTATTTCTGTAGCTCTCTTTCTGGGGACGTATGTGTGGTTGAGAGGGTCGTTTAATGATGCTTGTTTTGTGTTTATAAAGGTAGTGGAGAAATTGTGGTCAGTTGATGTGTCTGAGAAGTTTTCGCAGAAGAGTTCTGATATTTCTGATTTGTTTTGATTTGTGGATGGGTTGAGGATGCAGTGAATGTGCTTTTGGGGCTTTAGGCTGCAGAAGCGTCTGATATTACTCCAAATTGTTTTTGGGGGTGCTATTTGTGTTGTGAATTCTTGGATACTGTGTTTTTTTGCATCTTTTTGGGTTATTCTAAATATGGCATTTGCTCTTTTAATTTGTATGATGTTTTCAGTAGAGATGTTTCTTTTTAGTGTGTGCCATTTTTTTATTTTTTCGTCTCTAAGTTTTTGTAGATTTTTGTTCCATCAGGGCACATTGTGTGGTTTGGTAATGGGGTGTGTCTGAGGGATTGATTTGTGTGCACTAAATATAATTATTTTTTTTATTGTGGCTGCTTCTTTCTTTATGTTTGTACTTGTTTTTAGCTGTGATGAGTATTCTTCTGTGAGTTTTGAGAATTGTTCCCAGTTGGCTTTGCCGGTGATAAAAAAGGGGTTGAAGGAAATGTGTTGCGTCTTTATTGAGTTGGAGTTGAAAAGATTTATTATGATAGGGAAGTAATCACTACCAAAGAGATAATTTTCTGTGTACCATGTGCTGTCGATTTGTAATATTGGGCTGCTGAAAGTTATGTCGATGTTTGTTAGTGTATTGTGGGTGCTAAGGTGTGTTGGTGAACCGTCATTTAGTAAGATATAATTAGATTGGGTTATAAATTTCTCGAGTATTTTACCTCTAAAATTGTTAGTCTTTGAACCCCAGCTTATATGCCAACCGTTAAAGTCGCCTGTGACTAGCAAGGGTATGTTGAGTTAGTTTTTTCACTTGCTAAATTTGGTGAGTTGGCGAGGCTGTTTACGTCCATATCCATGTCTTCTGTGCGATGGTGTTGGTGCTGTTGGCTGAGGTCGTTGGGGTCTCTGATAAGAGGTCGTGGTAAGATGTGGGTAAAGATGAGGTATTCGTTTGGTGGGTTGACGGTTTTGTGTTGTAATTCTGGATGGATGTTGTTGTCCTTGTGTTTGTGTTTGGTGGTTGGTGTTGGTGAGTTAGCGTTTTGATTTATTTGCAGATATTGTTGAATCGAAACTGTTGCTAAGTTGCAGATAGTGACGAGAGTAATAAATTGACAGAGCGGTTTTATGGTCGACTTTTTCTGTAGTCTTGATTGCTACCAATTCTTGTTGTTTTAAGAATGCTGGGCATTTGCGGTCCAGTGGGCTGTGTTTAGGGTCAAATTCGGAGTTGTCTTTACAATTTAGGCAACATTTTTCGTTGGTGCAAGTTTCATTTTCAGCGGTGTGCATCGTTTGAGAGCAGTTTTTGCATGTTTCTACTGAACTTTTGCAGATCGGGGTTGGGTGGCCAAATCGTAGGCATTTTTTTGCATCTCAATGGGAGCGGAATGTACGGACGGACTCGTGTGTTCACATATCCAATTTTGATAGATTCTGGAAGGTTGTGTGTGAGGCGAATGTAATAATTATAAGACCAGTTTCTACCATGCATTGCTCTTGTTTCATTAATATTTTACGCACTTCGGTTACGCTTTGTGGTTTTAGTTCGTTCAGTAGTTCGTTGCAGTAAATTACTCCCTTAGAAGAGTTTAGGGTATTATGTTCGGTGGCATCTACTTCAATATCTGCCATATTTTTAAGTTTTAATAATTTCATTGTTGGAAAAGCGTTTTTTGTGTGAATTAATAAGGTACCGGCGCGAGTTTTTTTGCATGAGTCAACTTCCCCTTCACAAGCGTAGTCTATTGTTTTTTTAATTAGAAAGGGTGACACATTTTCGAAAGATTTGTTGTCTTTTCTGTTAATTACAATGTATTTTGGATTGTTTAGGTGTGAAGATTTGCTGTAAATTGAAATCACAAACAAGCATGGTCAAAGTTTATCAATTTCGGAACAAACTTCGCTGCCACACGTTTCATGCCCAAATCATCCGAAAAAAATTGAATGGCATAATCAAACCGATATACCGATATCTTCAGAAACTTTTCTAATAGTGATTCGATGACTCTCCATAAAAATTTTCTTCACTGGTTCAATGTTTTTGGTTGGCATCGTTATTAACATCTTTAAGGCCTGCCGTGAAGAGGTTGTACCACTTCAATTTTTTTTTTGCTCAAACTAGACTCGCCAAATTTCAATAATTTAAATACGTTTGAGCACTTAATTTTATTTTCCACACACAAATTAAATACAGATTCTTTGATTTACGTCTAACGTCTAACCTATCTGTCAAAAACAAACTAAAAATGCAAAATGGCTAATCACGTCACGATTTTTTTTGATCACATGTGTACCAACAAAAAAAAAAAACAAGAAAAAACGTTAACTTCGGTTGAACCAAAGCTCTAATACCATTCACACGAAATTGTAAATCGTATTGTAAAACATAAACGAGGGGAGGAGCGCCAAATAGGGGATTCCCCATTAAGTGCGCGGTTCACACCCACTACTAGAAAAAAAAAACACTAATCTGTCATTCTCACCAGAAAGTTTGATCTTTTGTGGTTATGGCGTCGGTTGAATAGTTTGAAAGTTATACGTGGAAGTATTTCTAAAATATCGAATATTGATTTAACAAAAATGAGGATAATAAATTTAATTTTAAAATAGGGCCATTTGTACTACCTAATTATACAATCTGGCAGCACCTAACTTAGACCTTTGAGAGTAAGTAATGAAGTTTGTATATACTAATATTATAAAGAGGAAAGATTTGATTGTTTGTTTGTTTGTTTGAAACTACTGGTCCGATTTGAAAAATTCTTTCACTGTTGGGAAGCTACACTATCTCCGGGAGACATAGGCTATATTATATTTTCAAAAAAATTAGGCATCCTTACAAAAACTCCAATAATGTAAACCAAGGTGTAAAATGACCTTAAAAATTCCGTACATCGCGTGCGCTGCGAAAACTATTGATGATAGAACAAAATAATGTGCTACGCAGAACACATCATTATCTACAAAAAGTGTCGCGAAAAGCATATGTCTAACTATTGTAGTTATGTCACAATAAGTGTTTTTTTATTTTAAAAATTTAATTGAAATGCCCCCGCTAGAAAAGGCACTTTATTTGTACCTTGGTATTAATTCTTATCAAAATAACGACTGTTTCAATACCTTTCTATAACTTTTTGAATTATTCAATTCGGATATTCCATTCGAAAGATATCACGAGCTTAAAAATGTAAGCATTAGAAAAAAGTCGCGTGGTCGCCGCTCACCCCGCTCGACTAGCTAAGAAGCGCCATAATATGCGTTGTGAGCGTCACTGCGGTACGGGAGCGGAGTCAATGTCAAGAAATAGTGCCGCGGTCGGCTGCGTAGGGTGCGGAATCGAATAATTTTTGCTTGAAAATATTTTGAGTTCGCTTTATATGTTTTCGTTTAGTATCTAATAAATAAAATTCTCACGTCAATCGGCTTGACCGATTTTTATGAACTTTTTGTGTATATTCGGCAGATATGCGAATACGTCGTAAAGTATTTTTCACCTTCCTACCCCTGCCCACCATTTTTAAATCACGATTTTAGTATTTTTGTATGAACAATTGTATAACTCGAGAACGGCTGAACAGGTTTCAATGATCTCTGATTTGTTGAATTCGTCTCCGCCCCGAATAGCAGAACAACTATTAAAATACGAGTTAATGGGGTCGTGAAGGGCATGGGAAAGGGGCTAGGGAGAAGTTGGAGTGAAAGGAAAATAGGAAGGGGGTGGGCAAGAATAGGTATGGGACGTGGTGGCAGGGGAACATGTGGTAGGGAAAGGGGCAGGGCGCTAGGTACCATTTAAGGAGGTAGAGTAAAGGGGCATAGGAAAAGTGGAGTTAGTCGTAAATCATCAATCAAAGCAACAACGCGTGTTAATTATTTAATGTCAATACACGACAATAAGTATCTCCATATTGTTGTACAATGCAAATAATTAAAATTTGGAATCGATATTCTTATCCAAAGTGCCTAAAATTAATTTTCTTGTGTTTCGCAGTTGACATAATCATTGTATATAAGCGCGAATTCTAACTTAACAAAAACTTTTTTACAGAAAACTTCAAAATATATATAATTTTGTCTGGGGTTTTCTCAAAAGTGGGGTTGTCACGATCACATTATTCATAGATATAAGATGGCATAGGATTTGGAGAGCTTTAGCTTTTACATACCCGAATTTGCATTATCTTAATATACCGTTTTATCCAATTGGGACATGTTCTAATAAGAAAGAACTCTGCAGTTGCTCGATTTCGAAATACCATGTATTTTGTCTAAGGGTCTATTTTTTAACTATACATTTGATTATACGAGGGCTGCTATCTATATTTCGGAAATTGGCAACACTAATGTCAAAAGCTAAAATCTGGCAACGCCATAATAGTGTTTGACATTTTTTTGGCTCAAAAAGTACTCAAAAAGTTTTGATGTACAATTGCTATTTGTTTTGTTTACAGTGAGTTAAGAAAAGTAATTTACCTAAAAAATGGAAATTTCAAGAGAAGGTTTTCGTTGGATTATTTTTCAACAAGAATGTGTAAATGAACTCAGTTCTTTGTATGGCGATAAAGCATCATCAAAAACCACAGTATATCGCTGGAATAGTGAATTCAATCGTGGTCGTAGTTCGGTCGCCGACGAACTCCGTGAAGGTCGACCAAATCGGTTTTTGTGCCCAAAAACATCGATGCAATACGTGATCTGATAACGCAAGAACGTCATGTGATATATCGTGTGATAGAGACATCCTTGCACATTAGTTCCACTTCAATACATTCGATTTTGCATGAAAACTTAGCTGTAAAAAAAATTTGCTCTCATTGGATACCCCATAATTTATCAGTCGCTCAAAAAAAGGCTCGCGTCGATTGGTGTAAGGAAATGATTAAAAAGTTCGACCGTGGTGCTTCAAAAGACTTGTATAAAATCGTGACAGGTGACGAATCTTTGATATATGCGCATGAGCCAGAAACAAAACAGCAATCGACCGTGTGGGTATTCCAAGACGAGCCAAATCCAACAAAAGTTGTTCGGGTGCAATCCACTTCGAAGCAAATGATCGTCTGTTTTCTTTCGCCGGAAGTCTTCGGAGAAATTCGAGCTCTCACACATCTCGTCAAACAAGTGCATTTTTGAGCAGTCAAAACATCGAATTAATGACTCATCTTCCGTACAGTCCTGATTTGACACCCAATGAATTCTTCTTGTTCCCGAGTATCAAAGGTAAACTGCGTGGTCAACGATTTACGAGCGCCGAAGAAGCAGTTGATGCGTTCAAAAACCATGTTTTGGATGTGTCTCAATAGGAATGGAAAAACTGCTATGACAAATGGTTTTAACGAATGCAAAAGTGTATTAATCATAAATGGGAATATTTTGAAAAATAATAAAGCCATTTTCATTTAAAAATGTTTGTTATTATTTGCTATTCCCGAAATATAAATAGTACCCCTCGTATTATACAGTTCTACGATATGGACTTTTGTTTTTTATTCCTTTTTCAATGTACATATGTATCTCAAATGGAAATCAGAGCAAACTTACACATATAGCTAAGCTTGCCCGTTGGTGTTTTAAAAGTGTGCTCAGTTTTCTAGTTCGCTCAGCGCTTGAAATGCTCAACACCGGTTTTAGAGGATATATTGTGTCCACTTTTTGCGCATCCCCGCTTGCACTATCACCGGCAGTTATTGTCGAAATGACCTTTTTATGGCCAAAGAACAAGCCATAAATGAAGTTCATTATTTTCAAAAATAAGGTAAACCGCTCTGAAGAATGTCTCGAAAATGTTCACGCTTCAAGCAAAACGCAATTTAAAACTGAACTGTTTTGCCATGAAACTTAGCATAAAGGTTGTTTGCGAGTCATACATGTACCAATGTACATTTGCTTCAGTTCAAATATATATGCGGGCCACATTCAAATGTATTACCATATTCATAAGTCGCATATCATGCATGCATACTGTACAGTCTCTCTGAAAAATAACTTACCAATACAATTTTTTTAAGCGAACGTATCTGGGAGTTGTTCTTTGCACATATGTATGTGGTAAAGTGTATACATCAGGCATGGGAGCAAAGAGACAGGAACAGACTTTGACATACAACAAATCGTGTCCGTGTGAGTAACCGAAGAGTGCACCGTATAAAATTTATACTATAAATACACCTCTTTTGATTAACTAGGTAATTACATTTTTTGAAAAAGTGAGCAAACGGAGTCTCACATTTTTTATGAAATGAAAAATTCTATTTGACTCAAAGAATAATAAAGTTAAAAAAATATAGCATTTTATTTTTTTTTTTCTGCGATTAACTGGGATGGATTTTATTTGATTGTTTTTCACTAAAAATATTATAATTACAGGGTTGAAAAGTAAATGGTTTATTACCATAATACTGAATAAAGAATAATAATAATTTGTACTTTTGTACCGGAAAATAACCATTCGATTTAAATTGGAATGTTCAGCCTGATTTTTAATTAAAATAAGATCGGGGCATATTTCATAACATGAAGATCGCTAGCTTTCGGTACCACGATAGCTAGCGATTGTACTTGTTTTCATACCCTGCCCTGGAGTTCGTTGACATGAATGGAACAGGCAGAAGGAGGCTTGTCAGACCCCACAAAGTGCAATATATATAATGTATATAAATTCTTGAAGAGCGTCAAAAGTCAAATTTGTATAGCTACTATGTCGCTATGTTCGCCCTGCTCAAGAGGTAGAGACACCGAATGTCTTATAGACGCATACACAAATTTCGAATTTAAATGGTGCATACCATACAATTGTCAAAGGAGGATTAACTTACAGCCTCAATTTTGAAGAGACTAGCTCCTCACCACTGTTAATTAATATCTTCCCACCCAGGAAATATCCAGAGATTTATAGTGTCGTTCCCTACGTTTTTAGCACTCTTTCTTTTTTTATCATATGTCTCACTGTTTAAGAAGCACACATCAAATAAAAAGGACCGTTTAACCCGCTTCACCCTATTTTAACACCTTCTCGAATCATTTTGCAAAATACTTTCCAAGCGGAACACAGACGCTCAATTTCAAGCTTGTCTTAAGTGTGTTTTTGTATATTTCATAATGACACATTCAGTCATTAAGTGAGTAGAGAGTCGAGCTGATCAATAATAGGAATGACACAAACATTTAATTGTCATGACACTGGCCATTTCGCCGTCGGTCTTTTACTTACCTACCATGCGCCCAACAAACTTCGTGACAAAATTGGTACTCTCATAACAATACGAGTACTCGTTAGTGCAGAGACTATAGCAAGTCAATATTATTCAACTTTGATCAGTGATTCAATTTTGTAAGTTACTATATGTACGAAATACATCTTATCAAATAAAGTGGTTGAAGGTTTTCCGCACAGCAGGTATAAAAAGCCAATTACTAGCTATATGCACATATCTGCAGAGCTGAGCATTGAAAACGTTAGCAACAATGTTTTTTAAAGTAACAAAACCTTTTGGATAGATATCTTCCATTAGTTATACCCTCTACTTAAATATAGGTGAGAAGGGTATATTGTTTCTGTGACGCAATTGAACAAGTCTATCTCAAAATTTTTTATCGTTGTAATAGTGTTCAACAACAATATTTAAAATAAAATTTTCTCCCTGAACTTCCGTACGAATACAAAAACGCATAATCGGGTTTTCAGGTACAGCGATATAGGTCTTCCAGTTTTCAAAACATGGTGTCTCCAACATAATCCTCATCCTTGTTTTTTATACTAGGCAAATGCACCAAGGAAAGTTTGAAAGCTGCTTTAGAGGAAAGTTTTTCTATTATCAAAATAAATATTGTATATCAGAATCGAAGTTTATATGGCAAAAACATTGTATTATGCCACCAACTTGAAACTCGCTTGTAAACTTCTGCACAAAAATTTATTAAATTTAATTATTTGAATATGTCCTTCATCAGTTTTTTAACATATTATTGACGTGCTCAGTTAACGTCACAATCTGTCCAGACGTTTTATCGACGTAACTTTTTCTTTTTTTTTTGACGTACCGTTTGTGTCAATTAATAGTCCTACTGTCTTTTATTATTGGCAGAGCCTATATACATTTGTTAGATCCTATAGCATATGTTAAGTTCCGTCCGTTAAGGCTGCAAAGCGTGACAAAAAATATACAAGCATACATTTTTCTGCTTGCTTAGAAGCTTCGCTTCTATTGGGCGTAATCCCTTTTTTTTTGTTGCAGTTGGATTTTTTATTGTTATAAATAATTCCTTCTGCTGAATATAATATTACTTGCTAACAAGCGATGCAGCTGATTTACGTGTGTTTTCTAGTTTCTTGACAGAAATCAATAAACAGCTGAAATTTGTTTACATAAATGGACGAATTAACTGAGCTCAAAATTAAATTTATTGATTTCACAAATCGTTTTGAAATCTTCAAAAAAAAAAAGAAATAACGAAACATTTGGTTTTTTTAAGGTCGAGATTAAGCGAATGAGCGACGAAGTTTATATGAACAGAAATCTTTTTATGGTCATGGCACAAGTGAACACTCACATTTTGGCATATCACAATTGTATTGAGATATGCCATATAAGACGCCATGTCTAACACTCATGCCTTAGATACCTTTCGGATACATTCACAATATACAATCCACAATATACGATCCACCCTGCATGCTTGTTTGTTGAGGGTTTAATTTTTTACACTTGGAAAACGGCCAAATGAAAGAGCTTTTCAACGATAAACAAAAAAAATTTTTGCTATAAAACTACAAAACGATTTAACCGGCAAACGTTGCCCCTAATATAACGGCGTATTTCACCGGTTTTCAGATTTATGTCTAGATCGAAATATCTAGCATATGCTAATTAATTTTATCCAGAATTTTTTGAATTTGGTTATCAATAAGTGATAGTGAAGTTTCAGATACAAAACAGATAATTATTCATCTTCAAGTAGGGAAACAAAATACAAAAATTAGTATTTACTAGAAATTCTAACGGACAAATTAATTTTCTTACGGTTCCTTCACCTTTACATCGTACATAGATATTGAATTTAAGCAAAAATAGTTAGTTTCTTATATTAAATTACAAGAACAGTTCATCTGCCTTTTTGAATGGTCAACAAGCATTTGATCGCGACTGGCATGACTGATTGGTCAAACTATTTATCTCATCAAAAATTAAAAAAAAAAAAAAAAAAAAACATTTGCATGGGAGGTCCGATTTTCTTGTTATTCGTTGGACTCGTTTAGATTAAATGGGCCGAACACGCCCAATGGTATACTTGTATGTATATGAATAAAAACCATATATATCGCATTTCAAGCTGAATTTGATTTAAATGAAAAATTTTTACATTCAAAAACACAAAAGTGATAAAATTGAGCGTGTCATTTCACTATGGATACACCATAAACTTGGGACTAAAAGAAGCTTAAATACAGGCAATCAGCCCGACATCTAAAAAATTCAACAGACGGACGGGCGAACATGGTTAGATCGACACGTCTTAACGAGCTTATCAAGAATATGTACTTCATGGGCTCTACGAAGAAACCTTTCAGACAAATTGATAATTCACACTATGTATGAATGGTATAAAAAAAAAACAAGAAACAAAGTTAACTTTGGTGTAACTGAATTTTTAATACTCTTCACACTTTCTCTTTTTCATAAACAATGCTGGACGGACTTCAGTTTTAAAATTTTTCAAGGGATATTTAGAGTTTTTTATATAATCAAATTTACTCATATATGTGTATGGCATGATTTTCACTTTTTTGTTGTTACGGATGGGACTTAAGGTTGTGGAAAATTTAGTTGCGCATGAAATAATTAGAATCAATTAAATTAAAATTTAAAGAAACTTTGTTTCGAAATATATTTATTATATATATTTTTCGTAATAAGCCTTGATTTTACTCTAAATTTTGTTTCTATAAACTATATTACAAGATAGGCTAACTAATTTTTAAGATAAATGAAGGCATACTATAAAATTAAAACAAACATTAAAAAAATCGTATTTGTTATTTGACCGTCCCGTGACGGTATTATCAAAAAAAGCTTCATTATGTTACATACAAATTGACAGTTTGACATACCCAATATTCCCCATTAAAAATATTTTTTGTACAGCATATAATAACTGCTTTAATTCAAACATGTTCCTGCTTCGTACAGGAGCTATAATTTCTAATGGGTAAATCGCGGTTATTTTGATACTTATGTTACTTATGGTTAAAAAAATCTGCATACCAAATTGCAAACCAATATTTCAAAGATTGACGGAATAGGGCAGACAGACAGATGGACATGGCTAGATCGGTTCGTCTTATCGAATATACAATATATTCTTAATGGGGTTTTCAATGCTTCCTAAATAAAACTATTCCCACTCTGTGTGAAGAGTAAAAATGTGGTAAAATCATTATTTTTTATCTAACGGATATTTACAGTAAAATCAAGAAAAAATGATGCAGTAAGTGTGTTCGACTTCGAGATACCCTGTGCCTTGTCTAAGGGTATTTATTTGAACTATAGATTTGTATGGTGTTGCTCCTTAAAATGGTTCTATTTGAACCATTGTCTGTGATATTTTATTAGGATTGTCTTAAGGAGCAGGTTTGTATGGGTTAGCACAGTTTGTGGTTAGCATGTTCATTAAATACACTGAAGAGGGAATTGAAGTGTCGCAATATATAAATTTAAGTAAAGGTATGATGTTTAATCAAGCGGCAATTACATATCTAGTAAATCAAAAATAGTTCATATTTACTCTGCTACTGCGAAATTTAAGTTGAAAATGGATATCGTCAAATGACAAGTTATTATACAAAACGATTTGTTTCGTCATCCTGATCAAGAATATGTATACTCAATAAGGTTTTTGAAATGTTGCTTTGTGGATTTGTACTCAAAAAAAGTGGCGGGGCACGCCCACTAGTATATATAGGTGAAGCAGCTGTTAAAAAAAGCCACAAAATAATAGTGGTATTCCCTCAATTAATTAAACTTCGTGAACTGATTCTTTCATACGGAATTGATTTTATTTTTTATACCATTCACTCATAGTGTGAAATGGTATCATCAGTTTGTCTGAAAGCTTGTAACGCATTAAAGGAGGCATCGTAGACCCCATAAAGTATATATATTCTTGATCAGCTCGACGAGACGAGTCGATGTAGCCATGTCTGTCTGTCTGTCCGTCTGAATGTTGCTGCTCATTTTTGGGGATCAATTTTTATGCTATCCATTTGAAAAGTGGCACATACACCTCTTTTCATTACAGTTTAATAGAGTATCAGAATTGACCCGCCACGCCTAATTTTTGGGATACAAACCCACCGCCTACTTTTGACTTTTAGTACGAATAACTTTTTTATTATAGTCAATATAGAATTATCATAAACATATGCAAATGGGCGTTTCCCGAACACTTTTTAACGTAGTTCCATCATCCATCCAAAAATCATAATCAACTTGAAATTCGATATGGTGACATCTTATAGATGGTCGCTTCATACACATCTACTAGTGAGCTTCTACCGCCCACTTTTTGGGTTAGTTTTTTCTTGTTTTATTCTTTCGTTGTATCGTCAGAAGCGGCTAGCTGCTGATTATGCTTTTGTTGAATTTATAAAGAAAGGCAAAAATTGCAATTTTTGTGTGTTTAAAAAAAACGAAGTAAAATGCCCAAAACAATCTTTTAAAAAACTATTAATTGATTATTTACAAGACTTGGGCTGGCAAACACCGATGAGTGCTTCTTCTAATTAATTAAAAAATCAGATTGTACGTACTTCATCATTTTGAGCATAGTAAATGTAAACAAAAACCAGAGTTACTTTTCTGCTCGTGATATAGGCAACCATATTCAAATCAATTTAAAACAACAAAAGAATCAACCAAATACTTGAATCTTTTAATTTTCATTAGTGGTATTCTCTCATTTGATTAAACTTCGTAAATGTCATCGACCGAATTGGTTTGGTCCGATTACCGATTACATTTTAATACAAAAAAAAAATGGTTGTCTGTAATGTCGGTTTACTAACGATAATTTTACGTGATAATGTCATAAGAAAACATTGATGAAAACTGATTACAATAGACTAGGTTCAAATCAGCTGCTGCCTTCGTGCTTCGTATTGATTCTATTATTTCGCTTGTTCATTTTGACTTCGTGCATGTTGATATCTGCCTGGCAGACGTCGTTCTGCCCTTCCCCTTTCCGCTCATTACACTACTTCCCTCAGTCACTGCTACTATAAATGTATGCTATGCTGCGAGAGAAAGAGACAAAACGCGTTTCTATATAGTTTCCCTATCCTTTGTCTCCTCTTTGTGCGATGATTCGTACGCCCACACACTCTCGTCATATACGATCTTGTTGGTGTTGTACTTGTGGCTGCTGTTTCTGTAGCTGTTATTGTGGTTGATGCCGGCAACGCCAAAGAAGAGAGAGACACTGCAACTTAATCAGTAGTATATATACAGCTAGGGAAAGTGGAGATTGGAGAAAGGGTGTATGGGACAAGAAGAGGTGTAGGAGAATTGGAGGTAGAGTAAAGGAGCATGTGGAAGGTGGAGAAGGAGTGGCAGGGGAAGGAGTGGCAGATGGAAGGAGAGGCAGGGGAAAGGGGAGGGACGCGTACATCGTCGCGGGGACATATTAGTTATATATAATACTAGCAGATAACAGGCGCGTTCTGCCGTTCCACCTGCCTCTCCTTCCCACTGCCACTACTTCCCTTGCCAATCCTTCCCCCTATCCCACCTTCCCCATGCCGCCTTACCCAACCACTCATTCCCCAACTCCTTCCCCCTGCAACTCCTTCCAATTTGGCTATATTACCGGGTTTAAAATGATTGAATAAATTATGTTTATTTTAAGTGTTCAAAACTTCTCCTTTTAAATGGGTGCATAAGCCAGTTGTCCCACTACCCTGTGAGACTATATTCTCCCGCAACTCTCTTATAAGCAGCCTTTCGGTGCTAGTCTCCCTAGCACGTATTGCACGTTAAATAAAAAAAAACACAACAAAACTACTAAAACGAAAACAAAAAAACTATAAATTCTTTTTTTTTTTTGAAAATATATAATTTTTTTTTTATGAAGAGAAGTGTAGTTTCGTAAAAAAAAAACTTACAAAAAAAAAATCATTCGTCAAATTACAATAAATACAAAAAATTGTGAACAATTTATCTTACATAAAAAAATTTACATAAACAACAACAAATCACAAGAGCACGATTGGCCCTTCGCAGTTCAAGAAAAAAAAACGGCAAAAGAAGGAAGCATTGGCAGCAGCCTAATTACATACATTAAGCGTAATTAGTTAAAAAAAGCATATAAGTAAACTACTTGTACGATTAAAAAGAATTTTTTAAAGAGTGTCTGCCCCCATTCTTGCAAGTTATTTTATTCAGATATATATTTCACGAACGACTCAGATAGCAGTTTAGAAGAATTGTCCCGTGAATTTGGTGTATTGAGTGTGGCTGTAGGTAAACAGAGAAATGCAAATAAGGCATTGACTCCGGATCAGTTGACGGAAATAATTTAGGCTGTCGTTAACTCGGCACTGAACGAACAGAAGACGGCTTTTGACAGTGAAATAAGAAAATTATGTGACCATATAAATTCTATTAACATCGGGGTGGAAGAGGTGGAAGTTTTTGAAGAAGTCAAAGTTAGAACCGGGGTAGTGTGTGATGAGCCTTTAGATATAATAAAATCCTTGCCACACTTTGAAACTTCCGTTTCATGGAGGCAAGCAGCTCACACCGCGTACAGAATTTTTCAAAATTATGAGGTAGATCAAAACACTACCAAGCTGTTGCCATTATTAGGAATAAAATTAAAGGACCAGCCGACATGGTTCTAGCGTCTTTTAACACATTCGTTAATTTCAAGGCTATTATAGCTCGGTTGGACTTTACATATGCGGATAAACGACCCGCATATCTAATCGAACAGGAGTAGTCCTGTTAGTATAGGAGAGATGCATTGAGAGTTTTTACTTCTGGCACTAGGAAGGCGCTCAGCGACATTTTATTTGCTGCACGCCCAACTGACTTGGCGTCGGCCATAGCATTAGCACAAGAGCGATAACAACGAGCGATATCAGTTCGCAGCGAGTTTCGCAAGAAGTGCGGAGGAAAAGGCTCAAAAAAATGAGCAAAAGCAAAATAATAGGGGTCAAAACCAGACTGCTGCCACCTCGCAGACTGCAAACCCATATTTTAATAGGCATCAGAGATTTAACAATAGACCTCCGCAGAATTAAGAATCGGTACAGCCCATGGAGGTGGATCCTTCATTGCGGTCTAGCCAACCAACGCAATATAGATCGAACAATGGCGGTCCACCCCAGGGTCAAGCATTTGGTGGCTACGCCCCGCCAAATAGTAATCGACGTCAATGGTACAATCATTCATTTAAAAGGTCCAATAACGGTTCTGACAGGTTCACAGGACCAAAACAACAAAGAATCAGTCATGTTTCTCAAGAAGAACTTGTCTCAAACCAAGAACTGCATGACTATCAAAGGTTTGCAGACTCTGAGGTGGCTCAGGTAGATGATCAGCTTAACGAGCCTAACCAAATTCATTTTTTAGACAAGACTCCCTGGTACCGTTCATAGAGCGGTCACTCGCAGGGAGAACTATTAAGCAGTTAATAGACATTGGGGCTTCAATTATATTAAACCCCTTAGGGAGTTGGAACACATACTCCCTGTAGAAAAAATGTTTGCAGTCAAATCGATCCACGGTATTGACCATATAACAAAAAAATGTGTTATAAACATATTCAACACAAATAGTATTTTTTTGGCATTGATCTGCTAACGCGGACAGGATTTTGTCAACAGGCAAATAAGAAACAGTATATTTACAAATGTAAATTTCACACAAGTTGAGGACATACAAGTACCTCATGCAGTAAACGACATATTTAAAGAAAAAATTAAAAAACTTTCGTTAGTCTTTGCATACCCTGATGAAACTCTTCCATACAACACAAATGTCGTTGCCACTATTCGCACCGAATGTGACAGTCCTATTTACTCGAAACTGTACCCATACCCAATGGGTGTCGCTGATTTCGTAAATCAGGATATCTGTGATTTATTAAAGAATGGTATAATTCGGCCTTCCAGATCTCCCTACAATAACCCTATTTGGGTTGTGGATAAGAAAGGTATAGACGAGCACGGCAATATCAAGAAGCGCCTTGTCATAGATTTCAGGAAACTGAATGAAAAGACAGTGGACGACAAGTACCCTATCCCTAATGGACCGGTAATACTATCGAACTTAGGGAGGGCTAAGTATTTTACAACCCTTGATCGTAAATCAGGGTTTCATCAAATTTACCTATCAGAACGGGATAGGGGAAAACAGCTTTTTCTATTGGAAACGGAAAGTATGAAAGTTTGAAGACTTCCCTTTGGATTGAAAAATGCGCCTAGTATTTTCCAGAGAGCCATCGATGATGTGCTGCGGGAGCATATAGGAAAATTTTGTTATGTCTATGTTGATGACATAATTGTTTTTTCGCAATTGAACAAGTCTATCTCAAAATTTTTTATCGTTTTAATAGTGTTCAACAACAATATTTAAAATAAAATTTTCTCCCTGAACTTCCGTACGAATACAAAAACGCATAATCGGGTTTTCAGGTACAGCGATATAGGTCTTCCAGTTTTCAAAACATGGTGTCTCCAACATAATCCTCATCCTTGTTTTTTATACTAGGCAAATGCACCAAGGAAAGTTTGAAAGCTGCTTTAGAGGAAAGTTTTTCTATTATCAAAATAAATATTGTATATCAGAATCGAAGTTTATATGGCAAAAACATTGTATTATGCCACCAACTTGAAACTCGCTTGTAAACTTCTGCACAAAAATTTATTAAATTTAATTATTTGAATATGTCCTTCATCAGTTTTTTAACATATTATTGACGTGCTCAGTTAACGTCACAATCTGTCCAGACGTTTTATCGACGTAACTTTTTCTTTTTTTTTTTGACGTACCGTTTGTGTCAATTAATAGTCCTACTGTCTTTTATTATTGGCAGAGCCTATATACATTTGTTAGATCCTATAGCATATGTTAAGTTCCGTCCGTTAAGGCTGCAAAGCGTGACAAAAAATATATAAGCAAACATTTTTCTGCTTGCTTAGAAGCTTCGCTTCTATTGGGCGTAATCCCTCTTCTTTTTTGTTGCAGTTGGATTTTTTATTGTTATAAATAATTCCTTCTGCTGAATATAATATTACTTGCTAACAAGCGATGCAGCTGATTTACGTGTGTTTTCTAGTTTCTTGACAGAAATCAATAAACAGCTGAAATTTGTTTACATAAATGGACGAATTAACTGAGCTCAAAATTAAATTTATTGATTTCACAAATCGTTTTGAAATCTTCAAAAAAAAAAAAAGAAATAACGAAACATTTGGTTTTTTTAAGGTCGAGATTAAGCGAATGAGCGACGAAGTTTATATGAACAGAAATCTTTTTATGGTCATGGCACAAGTGAACACTCACATTTTGGCATATCACAATTGTATTGAGATATGCCATATAAGACGCCATGTCTAACACTCATGCCTTAGATACCTTTCGGATACATTCACAATATACAATCCACAATATACGATCCACCCTGCATGCTTGTTTGTTGAGGGTTTAATTTTTTACACTTGGAAAACGGCCAAATGAAAGAGCTTTTCAACGATAAACAAAAAAAATTTTTGCTATAAAACTACAAAACGACTTAACCGGCAAACGTTGCCCCTAATATAACGGCGTATTTCACCGGTTTTCAGATTTATGTCTAGATCGAAATATCTAGCATATGCTAATTAATTTTATCCAGAATTTTTTGAATTTGGTTATCAATAAGTGATAGTGAAGTTTCAGATACAAAACAGATAATTATTCATCTTCAAGTAGGGAAACAAAATACAAAAATTAGTATTTACTAGAAATTGATAACGAGCGAGATCATGTCGAGCACGTCGGGGGGCTCTTTCGAAACTTGTTTGAGGCAAACATGAAAATTTCTCGCGAAAAGTCGCATTTTTTTAAGGACAGCGTAGCATATCTGGGCTCTCCTGACCGACATCCTAAAGGTTGATTACGGCAAGGTCAGTGCTGGTCAATCAAAGAAAATAAAAATATCCCTCGATGCTGAGCAAGTGAGAGCTTTCAACAAATTGAAAGAAAACATCTGAAGATGCAATATTATTGTACCCAGATTTTGGAAAGCCATTCGATGGGTTTGGGTGCGGTTTTTTCCTAGAACGGGAAACCAACCACAATGGTTTCTATGACCTTGAAGGATAGAGAGCAAAACTTCGCAACAAACGAACGCGAACTACTAGCTATTGTCTGGGCTCTAAAGAGTCTAAGAAATTATTTGTATGACGTTCGAAATTTGATCAAAAGAGAAGGCTGGAAAGCCTTCATTGATGAACATAACGCAAAAATTTGTTATAAGCCTGGCAAAGAGAATTTTGTTGCCGATGCACTGTCACGTCCGAATATCCACGCGCTAGAAAACGAAGTTCCGACCTGGCCACTGTGCATAGAGGAATCTCCGACATATACGGTTGAAGCATCGTATAAACCGATCAACTAGAAGTCAGATAGTCTTAGAAGAAAAACCTTTCAAATCGAAACGTGACTTTGTACTCTTTAAGGAAAAAACACGTCACTTGATCCAGTTCACGGACAGGGGGAAACTTATCAACGAAGTAAAACAGGTTGTTAACCCAAATGTAGTTAATGCAATACACTGTGAATTGTCAACCTTGACTGGCATCCAACACGAGCTGGTGGAATGGTTTCCATCAACAAAGTTTTGACATTGTAAAAATATGGTTCAGGACGTAGTTGATAAAAATGAACATATTGAAATAATACAAACCGAACATAATCGGGCGCACAGAGCCGCACAGGAGAATGTAAAACATATACTCTGCGATTATTACTTCCCTAAAATGACAAAATTGGCGAATGATGTTCTAAAAAACTGCAAAATTTGCTCTAGAGCCAAATATGAAAGGCATCCTCGAAAACAGCAGTTTGGTGTGCCACCAACACCGTGTTATGCTGGCGAGATATTGCATGTTGATATCTTTTCAACCGATAAGACATATTTCCTGACATGCGTGGACAAATTCTCGAAATTTGCTGTGGTTCAGCCTATATTGTCTCGAACAATCGTGGACATCAAGGCCGCAATAATTCAATTGATGAATTTCATCCCTCATACCAAGACAATCTATTGCGACAATGAGCCATCCTTGAATTCTGAAACCGCAGCAGCTTTGTTAAAAAATAATTTTAGTGCCTATATCGTAAACGCGGCTCCGCTTCATAGCACCTCGAATGGTCAGGTTGAGCGTTTTCACAGCACCCTTATGGAGATCGCGAGGTGCCTTAAATTACAGAAACATGTTGGCAACAGTGGAGTACAACCAGTTCACTCCGTGATCAAGAAAAGGCCGGTGGATATAATCCACGCTATTCCTACTGAGGTGGCAAACGACGTAAGTGAAAAAATTGCCAAGGCTCAAGAGGTGGTGTTGGAAAGAAACAACCCATCTAGGGAAATTAGGGCATTTGAAGTGAGAGAACGCATAATGGCAAAAACCAACAGAAAACTGGGTACCGTACGTCGACTGTATGTGCAACCATGTACTAAATTTTTTACAACTTCTTGTTGTTATTTAGGTTTATGGTATTACTGTTAATCACAGCAGTCACTGCCAAGCTGACTGACTGCACCCACTCAAACTACATTCCGGTTATGGACGAAATCGTTGTAATATGGGAGGACTTTTACTATTTGCGGCGGAATCCTCACATCTGAAAGAAAATAATTTATTTTTAGATGCAGACATAGTCCATGTAAATACACTATTAAAAACTTTAATGGTTCACCATAGACATGCACGTAGTATAAACATTCTAGGTACCGCTTTGAAGGTAGTGGCGGGAACACCTGATTTTACGATTTCAAAGAAGTTAGGTTTAAGCAAAAACAACTAATTGAGGGTCAAAATAGTAAGATAGAAATATACACTATAATGCAGGAAAAAATTAACAAATTAACTGAAAGTATCAATATTTTGATAGAAACAGGAAAAGCTATACAGATCGACACAGGTCATCTATATGAAATTTTACTCGCTCGAAATAGAATTATTATAATGGAGTTAAAAAACTTAATGCTCTCCATAACACTTGCAAGGATAGGGGTAAATAATCCTGTAATATTGGATTCCAATGACATTCAACCTATAATCGATCCGGGCACGCGCGGGACAGCTACGAAGCGAACGTTCTTACGCTAACCAAAAGCGCTGACGAACGTCTGCGACGTAACCGTCGCAAGCGTAACCAGAAACCATGCTCTGGTTACACACATTCGCAGCTAAGAAGGTCTTATTTAGAATAAGTAATAATTAAGAAATTAGTCTTAATCAGAACTCAAACAAGTAAAGCACATAGGGCTGTAATAAAATATTTTTTTATAAAAATAAACCAAACTTGTTTAATTGGCGCCCGAGCAAAGGGACCGCGGAAATTTATCGATTAAATTATTCGCGGCAAGTGTAAAAAGTGTGTGCAAGTGCGGTTCCGTAGTAAACTACCACAAGGTAATAAGAAAAGGACTGGATGTACGTCCACGCCGCGGCACCTGTAGTGTTTTAAATAACAACAAAATAAAAATACTAATATAAAAAAAAAAAAACTTAAATTAAACTTATCGATTTTTAATACAAAACAACAATTACAAAGAACAATAGCTAATTAACTACAAAAAATAAATAGATAAAGAAATAAGAAGAGCTCAGTTAAACACATCGGCTATTAAAAATAAAATAATAAAAAAAAAAAACAACATCCACAAGCAAAAGTTCGAAGAGTCAAAAATTTTTCTCCAAAGGCTCTGAAGAAAAAATTTAACAACAAGTGATAGCAGCAACAACCACAACTGTATGTGCTTCACCATCGACTTCATCAAACTCTCCATCAAATATTATACCCTCATTATTCACTGAAAATCAAAAAAATGAACTCGTAAATTTAATAGCATTAACGGTTGCAAACATTCTAAATCCTTAACATGACATAGAAGAACAGACAGTAGATTTCTCTAGAAATATAGACGCCTCTGGGAGAGTGCCAGTTGTAGTAAATAGTTTGTTAGAATTCTCTGGGAAATCAGGAGAATTTGGGTCATGGAGAAAATTAGTTGACAGGATCCTTTTAATGTACGGACAGAGAAAAGATACCCCAAAATACTTTGCTATATTACATACCATTAGACATAAAATCGTCGGTGAAACCGATGCCGCCCTTGAGTCGTATCGCACTCCACTAAATTGAAGCAAAATAAAAAAATGTCTTATGCTGCATTTTTCGGATAAGAGAGATGTCAGTACACTAGAGTACCAAAAGACAACTCTTGTCCAACGTGGTCGCAGTATAGAAAACTTTTAACGCGAGGTATATACCTTTCGCTAATTTTGGACAAAATAGATTGTCTAGAATTGGGGGAAGAAGCATTAATGGCTATGACAGCAGCCTATCGGGAAGAAGCTCTGGACACATTTATTAGAGGATTGAATGGTGCGCTCCCAAGCATCTTAAGCGTAAGAGAGCCAAACAGCTTGCCTCAAGCTCTACATATGTGTCTAAAATTAGACAATATGAACTATAGAACTAATCATGCTAATAGCATGAACCGATCTTCACAAAATAAACCAACCTACCACCGACAAAATAAACAATACACAGCAAGACAATAGCCTTTTTTATCCTGAACTAACAAATTTTGCACAAAAACCATTTTTCAGACCAGGCTCTTTCCTTCAACAAGGACAGAACCGACCCAATAAACCAAACTTTAAACCACCGCTTCCTCCTAAGGCACCAACCCCAATGGATATCGATAGATCAATCCAAACTAAACAGGTCAATTATCAAAATAGACCACAGTTTCACCAAAATAGAAGTTTTGCTCCACAAAACCAACAGTCTACCAATTTTAGACCATACCAAACTCAATACAATAATCCAAACGCTGCAATAAGACGTCCGTTGTCGCAAAGATTTCAGCAACCCATAAAAATGCAAAGAGTTTATAATACCGGGACAATAGAACTTCCCATACAAGAAGAAAATAATGAAGTATCCGAATATACTGATGAACAGTATGCAGATACAGAATTCTACCCAGAAAAATTCGAATTATATACAGAAGTCAACAATACACCAAGCGATAATATTAATTTTTTAGACTAAACTCTTCCTCGTTACCATATTTTAGTTTTAAAATGAAGAATGGCAACGAGCTAAAATGTCTTTTAGACACCGGTTCAAACAAAAATTATATTTCACCACAATACATTAAGAATCCCATTCCAACTAAACCTTTCCTAGCAAACTCAGAGGATCGGTAAAGGTCACTCATCATGCAAATAAAGAAGATTTTGGCAATGAAATAGGAAAACTTAAATTTCACATTTTACCTAATCTCTCGACTTTCGATGCTATAAGAGGCAACGACACATTAAAAAACTTAAATGCTTTAAAAAAAGAAATAGATAAACAGGTTGAAGAATTATTAAAAGATGGCATTATTCGACCATAGAAATCTCCTTACAATTCCCCAGTGTGGATGGTACCAACAAAACAAGATGCGTCAGGTGAAGCAAAATTTCGTATGGTAATCGACTATCGTAAAATAAACGAAGACACCATACCGGATAAATATACGATCCCTGACATCACCACTATTCTAGCTAACTTGGGATCAAATAAATTCTTTTCCACAATTGATCTCAAAAGTGGTTTCTACCAAATTGCTCTGAATGAAGCCGATATCGAAAAAACTGCATTCTCCATCGCAAATGGTATTTTTACTCGATTACCCTTCGGCTTAATAAATACTCCTGAGAGCATATTGGTGTCCGTTGTTACGTCTATATCGACGACATAATTATATTCAGCAAAAGCAAAGAAGAGCACTTCGATGATTTAAAAACTATCTTAAGGTACAGTACGATAAATGTGAATTTGTCAAAGAAGAAACCGAATTTCTCGGTATTATAGTCGACCAAAATGGAATACGCACTACACAAAAAAAGATAGAAGCTATTACAAAATTTACACGCCCGGATTTTATCAGAAATTTATAAAAGGGTACGCGCAAATTGCCAAACCCCTCTCAGAGGAGAATTGGGTAGCATTCCCAAAAATTTGTCTAAAAAGACAACATTAAATTTATCCGCGCAACAAATAGAAGCCTTCAAACAATTAAAAAATTGTTTAGTATCCGAGGATGTTTCATGATGCTTCATTATCTTAATTTCGACAAAGCTTTTGAGCTTACTACAGATGCTTCTAACTACGCTTTAGGCGCCGTACTGTCACAAGACGGCAGACCAATCTGCTTCCTTTCCAGAACTTTAGGCAGAACAGAAGAAAACTTTGCAGCTAACGTAAAAGAAATGCTTGCAATAATTTGGGCTTTACAGACACTAAGATGTTTCCTTTACGGATCGAAAAAAGTAAAAATTTTCACTGATAACCAACCACTAAAATTCACTCTCAGCAACAAAAACACGAACGCAAAAATGAAAAGGTGGAAAGCACAATTAGAAGAATACAATCATGAACTTATTTACAAACCAGGCAACACAATTGTTGTAGCAGACTTTCTCTCAAGACCCCCAACATCCAATATAAATTCGTTAACAGTTCACAGCAGTGATAGTTCCACCGAGAAGCTAATACACTCGGTGGAGACTCCCATTAATGTTTTTAGAAATCAAATCATCATTTCAGAAGACTTAACATCTTCATACTAATCGAAATAATTTTTCCGATGTATCACAGACATACAATAGTATAAAACGAATATTCGGAAAAATCACTTACAACTCTTTTAAAGAAATACCTCAATCCATCCGTAATAAACGGGATAACAACAACCGAACCCAACATGCTAAAAATTCAAAAAATATATCCATTGCATTTTGCCAATTACAAAATTCACTTAACACAACAGATAGTAGAAGATGTTACCGATACCAAAGATCAGAATAGCGATTGAGACCCATAATCGCGCCCTTAGAAACGAAAAAGAAAATAGACTGCAAATCTTAGGAAATACTATTTCCCCGCCATGTCAAAAAAAAATAAAGAAAATCATAAAATTATGTAAAATCTGCAAAGAAAATAAATATGACAGACATCCAAACAATCCGAAATTAACTGCCACCCCTTTACCAGAATATCCAGGTCACACAATCCATATCGACATATTTTCTACAGATAAGCACATGATCCTTACATCAATAGATAAATTTTCTAAACTAGCCTTTATAAAAAAGAAATAGAAGGGAAAAGCATCGAAAACATTATGAAACCATTAAGAGAAATAATTTTTTATTTCGGGGTACCCAAGAACATAGTTCTTGATAACGAAAAGAGTTTCAATTCCCAACCAATAAAATTTATCTTAGAAAACGAACACAACATATTTACTGCTCCACCCTATAAAAGCGAAGTAAACGGACAGATAGAAATATTTCACTCAACCTTATCTGAAATCATGCGATATTTAAAACAGGAACACCCAGACAAAGAGTTTGACGAGTTAACAGAATGGTCAGTAAATGAATATAATCATTCTATTCATTCTGTCATGGGAAAAAAACCAGTTGATTTATTTTTACAACACGCGATCCCGATAATAGAGAAAAAATTAGATAGGAAAATTTCGAAAGGTTGCAGGCTAAACAACAAAAGGACTTACAATACCATAACAAAAATAGACAGGAAGTAGTCAACTATGAGCCAGGAGATAAGATCTTTGTAAGGCAAAACAAAAGACTAGGAACTAAACTTTCTAAACGATACAAAGAAGAAATAGTTGAGGAAAACAAACACTCTACAGTTAAAACAAGATCAGGCAAAATAATCCATAAAGATCGTATAAGAAACTAATAAAAAAAAAAATAAAAAAAAATATTTATTTTTAGATTACTGCTTTCCTTCCAACTTCTTTGTCACGGTTCTGTTGAGATATTAGATTATTCTCAATCAGAAATCGTCACCATCGAAGATGGCATAGGAAAAATACAAACCGGTACATACAGGATCCTTAACATCATCAATATCACGGAATACACCATAATCATGGACGACATCAAATCTAACTTTACCAAAAACATAACACCAATACATCCACTACATCCATTTTTGACGGAAACAATAACTAACGTAAATGAGATCATTAATAATATAATATAAAAAAATAGAAATAAGCGTTCAATAGATTTCATAGGTTCAGCATGGAAATGGGTCGCCGGAAACCCAGATCATGATGACCTAGTAACAATTAATAACAAATTCGAAGAAACAATAGAAAATAATAACCAACAACTTACAATTAACAAAAACATTTTTGAAAGAATCAACATGTAAGCAATGCTATATTAAAGACAATTCAAACAAGTCATGAATTTCAGACAATAATGTTATTACAACACAAATTAAAATTAGATATCATAAGAGTAGAAATTGAAAACATTGATAAAGCTATTCATCTTAAGAAAGCTAATATAATAAATTCGTTAATCGTATCAAATCAAGAAATGCACAAGATAAATAAAATATTTAAAGAAAATATGCCATTTGATTCTTCAGTAGAATCTTTAAACTTTGCGAATGTGCAAATAGCGATAAGAGAAAACATGATCATTTATATTATAAAAGTACCCAAAACGGGACAAGAAATATTTAATTCAATAATCATGAACCCATCATTTACGTTAGTTATTGTTTCCGTCAAAAATGGATGTAGTGGATGTATTGGTGGTATGTTTTTGGTAAAGTTAGATTTGATGTCGTCCATGATTATGGTGTATTCCGTGATATTGATGATGTTAAGGATCCTGTATGTATGTAATTTTGTAATAGCTTCTATCTTTTTTTGTATAGTGCGTATTCCATTTTGGCCGACTATAATACCGAGAAATTAGGTTTCTTCTTTGACAAATTCACATTTATATATATATATATATATATATATATATATATATATATATATATAATATAACTATAGCTTTCACAAGCAAAACAATGATATTCCACAAATTCATTTAAGATACAAAATTAAACTAATTCAATGCAACTTGCGATTGTGGTGCGACTGTTTTAGCTTAAAACCGCAAACATTTAAGAGAGCACATCTCTAATATTGTATAGTTTGTGATCATATGTACATACATTGTCGAAATACGTGGTAAAAGCTAGAATAGGAATCAAATAATATAGTATATGTGTACTTACATTCAATTGCATTATGATTTTATTGTATGCCCAGTGCCATCGTTGTTTTGCCGTGATCTCTGGTTTTCTCATCATATGCATGTGACCGCTTACAACTTCTTCGGTTTCACCGCGCATTAGAACCTTTTTTTTCTGTGATTTGGACCGGATGGTAGCTGTATTCAGATCTGGCAGTTGGTCATCTTCATCCTCTTCATCGAGAATGCTGGACTTTCGGCCTGGTGAAAGCATATCGCCATTGCTGACATTTAAAGTAAGTTCCTCGTCGCCTTCGTCCTCCTCCATGATAATACTGTCTTGTTTCTTGATCTGTAAATGCGCCGAACCATTTGCCTGTATGGAGCTTACCGAGTTTCGAGCATGATCAACCGTTGCCGTTGGAATTGCCGTCACTGTCGCGTCCAGCAAATGCATTTTACTGCTGGCAGCGACCTTTCTGGAGCCAATTGCACCACTAACACTACCACCAGAGCTTTCGTCTAGATAATTGCCACTGTCCTCCTCACTTTGGTAGTTTTCATCGATGTAACTGTCCTCGCGCAGATCGTCAATGTATTCTAATGAGGACAACTTAACGCTGTGATTCAGTGGTTTCTGTAGCTGCTTCAGGAGTTGCTGCTGGTGCGGTTGCTGCTTGTTATGTTGCTGATGGAGCAGAATTTCTTCCTGTTCCATTTTCTGCTGTTCCTCTTTCTCCAGGTACTTGTACTCGTCCTCCTCATTAAAGTAATCCTCTCGATAATCATAACTACCGTTCGTATGTTCATAATAACCATTCGCAGCTGCAGAGGTGCGCCTAGACGGTGTCGTCTGCTGTTGATCCATGTAGTAATCATTCTGCTCACTATCGATGCAATAACTCGGATCGTGATCAATTTCGTCAATGAATTCATCTTCATCGTCGAAAATTTCGGTTGGTTGCTGTTTCATTAAATACCCCGATTTACCATTGATGGTGGGCAGTTTTTTGCCTGAAGATCCTGCCGGCGGCACCGTTGGCTCATGTTCCTGATCAAGTGACTGTGACTGTAAAAGCTGACTTTGATTGCCATTAGAATAGTAATTGGAGTAAGCTTTATTGTCTGTGTTGGGAATATATGTTGGAGAAGTGGTCATTATCATTGGTGATGCCGTTGTATAAGTCAACATATTACTATTCTCGTAATCATCGCCAGTTGTTGAGTATTGGCTTGACAGCGAGTCTTGGTTGATCAACAATTGACTATTATAATCGTTGTTCATAGCCAGATCATAGCCAATTGTTGTCATGGTTGACGAATAATGGGCCGGATGATGGCTAATTGAGGTTGTAGGAATTGTTACCATCGCATTAGGTTCGGAAATGGCACTGCCCGGTGTTGGAACTGCAGCTGCAGATGCTGACATGGAGGCAGAGGTTCCGGTTGATGGTATGGGCACTTTTTGTACTACAGAGGAAGCCATGGAGGCACCTTGATTGACAACTTGAGTAGCAGATTGCACTGCCGCTGCAGCTTTGCCCAAAAATGAACCAAACATTCCACCTCCGCCACCACCCCCTAAAGTAGACTTTTTTGTTGATGCTACTGAAGGTGATGCAGATGAATGGACACTGGTTACATTAGCTAGCGATGACAAAAGGGAGCCTTCGGATTTGACAGCAGGTATTATACCCGCAAAGTGTTCATCTGGCACGGCTGAATTTTTGGTCGAAACCGTCATCTGATATGTCATTCCCATTCCTAAATCTGTTTCTGCCGATAACATTTGTGCAGAGGTCATTGCGATTACATCTGTTGCAGTCATGGTGCTCAATTGATCTTTACAATAATCGTAATCCAAGTCACCACCGTTGTCCTTGCCTGATGTATGATACACTGGATACTCGCTGTAGCCATACTCATCGTCATAGCCGCTTATTCCAGTCAAATCATCAGAATACATTATTTCATTATAATCGCCGTAGCCAATGGACTTTGTTGGCCCACCACTGCCGTATGTCATGGCAAATTCACTTGTTGGCGTTGGCGTTCCAGTGCTGATTGCATAGGGCGCGTCATAATCCGTGATTGGTTTTGACTGTACCGCTGATGTGGTTGCAATTAAAGCGGAGGAGGAACTAACCACTGTCAAATTGCTCGTCGCTGCGGGCTGCGATTGAGTCTTAGTCGAAAGCAAACCACCTACGTTGGGAACCAACTTAGATGCAAGGCCAAATCCAAAACCACTTTTTTTATTTTGACTTGTCTGTTGACTACCGCTGCTTCCACTACCGCTAAGCACTCCATCCAATCCATCTTTCAAACCCTTCGACAAACCACCCAACATGCTTGTAGCTTTGCCAGCCGCTGCTGTTGCTGCTGCCGTTGCGGCTGATTTATGTGGGGTGTGTGATGAGGGTGGCGTTGTTGTTGCTGTTGTCGACAGTATAGAGAGTGGCTCCTTTGCTGCAGCCTGCGACGAGGGTGGCTTGTAGTAACCACCCTGACTGCTACCCGGAGGTCTAATGACGACTCCCTCATTCTGCTCAAGAGGTTCAAATGTTGACACGTAACTCTCTTCTGTCGTGGCGTAATGCGTAGAAAAGCTTGAAGTCATTGTTGGCAGCGTGTAATCTGTGTTTTCGTAATTGTTATTTGTGCTGACCAGTAACGGGCCTTCGGCGTCCTTTACTTCCGCATCACCAGCGGCTGGAACAACGGTGGCAGTGAGTACAGATAAATCTACATTGAAACTATCGTAGAAGCTGTCGTCAAAAACGGCACCAGACGCCTCGTCGATTGGTGTTGCCGATGGGACAGTCTCTTCCGGATAAGTTGTTATTGGACAACTTGTAATGTTACTTATTGCTGTTAGTGTCTCTGTAGGAGAAATTGCTTTGTATGTTGCGAAGTTATCGGCAGTTGTCGCTAACAAAACTGGGCTTTGATCCCTGTCATCCGTGACATCGGAGAGCGTTGATAACGTGAAATCACAGTTCATAAAATCCGTTATATAAGAAGGTAAAGTGGTCGCTATCGATGGTATCGTTGGCGTTGGTAACTGTTCGTCTGATTCTTCGATATTCGATAAAGTCGTCAGCGACGGCAATTCGGGTAATTCGAATTTTTTCATATAATCAGCATATGACTGTATTGGTGGACTAGATGCTAAAGTTTCAGTACTGTCTCCACTATTGGCATCGGCGACATCAGAAGCGTTCCGATCTGTTGAGTTCTTGGCTATTTCTGATGTTGTGAAACTAGTAAAGGCTGGCATATCAAAACTTGTTGTTTCTGTTATTGCACAGGTGGTGATGAAACTTGCTGGAGTAGTTGTTATAAACGATAGAGTCGTTTTTGTTGACTCTGCAGTTGTGACTATGTCGGGAGGAAAACTTGAACTTGTTGAGAAATAACTTACTTCTACAGCATTTGGCATAGAAGAGAAGAAATCAATTGTAGATTTGTTATTCACGGCAATCGAGAACGTAGGAGATGAAGCGCTTGGCGTAGTCGATGTTAAAGTGGAAAATCGAGTGCCACTTGAGTACGTGGAGAGCAGAGGCAACGGGGGCAATATGTAAGTGGAGGACGTTGACACCGCATGAAGGGCCTCACCACCATAATTCATGTGACGGTCTAATAACTTACCATCATTTCCACTGTCACACAAACTAAAATCTGAGGAGCTGGTTGTGGTAGCTCCGGTTGTTATGGACGCAGATACCGAGGTGATCATTCTATTATCATTCAACGTGTCATATGAAGAGGCTGGCAAGGAATAAGGCTTCAGGTATTCAGCGATATCAAATGGTTGTGATAATTCTATTGCTGTTGTACTAGTAGTGGAAGCGGTGGAACAGACGACTGAAGCCGCTGTTAAAGTTGACAATGTAGTTTTCTCAATGGTTGTTTCGAACGATGATGAATTTTTACTACAAATGTGGGAAGATGCAAATGCTTGTGCTACTTTCATTGGCGATGAAGATGATGGCGATAATGACGAAATCAAAGCATTGTTGTTGTTGATGTTGCATATGTGGTTGTTGTTGTTTGAATTTCTGCTGCTGCTCCTGCTACTCTCAAGGAAATCATCTATGCCAACAACGCTGCTACGTGTATTAATCGCGATGTATGAACTGTTTTCGCCAGCTTCTTCTACTAATGATAATGATGATATATTAGGATATTTGATCACGTCAGTCGTCAATGTTATGGTTTCTGTTGTTGTTGTTGATATTGTTGTTGCATTGACATCGTTCCAAACTGTTTGCGTTGGCGTTAATTGTTTTGATGCTGAGTATATGTGTAAATTTGACAAAGTCGGAGCCGGATCGAAATTGGATGTTGATGCGGGTGCTAATGCGGATGTGTTTATTATAGAACTCGAAGAAGAAATTGGTGATTGTAAACTGGGTTTCGGAAGAGTATTTGGTTGTTGCGCTTGCGTTTGATGTTGGGTTGGCAATTTTGGCAGCTGCTTGGTAGTCATACGACCATTGATAGTGCCACTTGGCGAGGTGTTTGCATTTGTGAATGCCGGTTCTGTTGTAGATGGTGTTGTACCGTTCATTGCAGATTTATATTGCGGCGTAGGTAATCGTTTTGGCAATTTTCTACAGATCGAAGGCGCAGTTGATTGCGGCGAATACATAAGTGTTCTAGCATCTGAAACTGTCGGTGTGGTAGTGTTGGTGTAACATTCAATATTTTGAGTGGCGGCTGTTGTGGTGGCTAAGACAACGGACGCTTCGATTATCAGTGAAGGCTCTGCTCCATTTAGAGCTCGTTTCGAGCTAACGTTTCCACTATTTTTATATTCGAACATATTGTTATCATGCACTAAAAAGGAATTGTCAATGTCTGATTTAGCGCTGTTACAGGATGTTAGTTTGTCTTGCTGATGTTGAGCTTTCTTTCTAGCAAGATGAAGTGGTATACGGGTCTCTCCGGATGCTATCACTGAGGCGGTCGTCATGGCCATCATCAGGGATAGTTTACGCTGCTGCTGCAATTTCTGTTGAGTGGTTGCGGCCGGAGGCGTGTCACTGTATGTGGATAGGTTGTCTGCATTGTAAGCGTTATGGCCATCATCAGAATAATCTGAATAGTCGATTGGCAACATGGATGTGTGCGCCCGTGGTGTCGTCATCGGGCTGTAGTTATTTATTGTCGAGTTGTCGTAGGTGTTGCATTGATTCGAAAATAAGTCACCACTGGACGATGTTGTTGCTTTTGTATCTTCAAATAGTTGACGGTTCTGTATAGAGGACCGCGATTGCGAAAGCATACGCAATGGCACCGCTGGAAGACTTTTTCCGTTGCCTACATCACGTGCGCATGCTCCGCTGTTTCCAGTTACATAACCAGTATGTCCATTTAATTTTTTATTGTATGAGGCGGCGCCACAGCTCCGCTGGACATATTGGGAAGTAACTGCTTGCGGAAGAATGCGACCTTTAGTACTATCCGCCACCATGACCTTTGCCGGTGGCGGTGTTGTAGGCAAACAAGCGCCAATGCGTTGACCGGACTTATTCACTCCGACGTACATACCGTCTAACATGCTGCTGCTATGCTTGATGGGTAGGCTCGGTAACACTTTCGACGATTGATAGCCGCAGCTACCATATCCGGACATGGAAGTATGACGACCATTTCCACTGTCGTTACACGATACGCCAGCCAAACTGTTCTCCCAGTAGCCATTATTAGATGCAGCATAGTCATCTAAAGTTGCATTGAATGCACCATAGTCTACGTCCGTTTGATTATATAGTGTTATATTATCATTGGTGCTGCTAATACCACCACTTCCCTGCAACTGATGGTCGTGCAGCTGATATCCAGACGTAGGACTATAGCTGCTACCATAGACCTCCGATGTTGTCCCTGCTGTTTCTGACTTAGTCGTCGTCGTAGTCGAGAACAATGGATCCTGAACGACATATGCGTCTTCAAACGCTTGGCTACTGCCGCAGTCCACATTTCCATAATCATCATAAATTTCGCCTTGAACTGTCTCGAAATTGTTACTACTGTATCCATAAGTTGTGGTATTAATTGGTCGGCTGTCGCTTGATAAGGCATCATTTTTGTTGTTAAAATAATAGTTGTCTCGAGCATAAAACTAATACAAAAAAAAAAACAAAAATAGATCAATCTAGTTAAACATTTTTCGTACAAATTCCACACACTCACCGTCATATTCAAAGTATTCAACTCTTAGTTTAAGTAAGTGATTGAGTTGCTTCCGTGTTTTCTGCTTATGCTTCTGGTGCTGGTGCTTAGATAGTATACATTTAGTTAAACTTCGTAACAACAGTTGCATTTTCAAAAATTGTAATAGTTTCTTGAAATTCTCTATAAGAAAACCAAAATGTAAGTATTTAATTATTATTATGTATTATCGTTATAATCATTATCGTTATAATCATTATAACCAAATAAATTATTATGTATTATCTTATAGGCAAAGTATACATGGCCAACCCTAGCGTTGGAAGCATTTCTAGATCTAACATCATTGAATCTTGAAATTAGCCTAAAACTAAGGAAACACTCCTGCTAGTCGATGGAAAAAAGCTATCTCAGACAACTGCCAGAAACGTCTCTCTACATGGACACAGGGAATGACACATGGACACTGCAGGGATGAAATGATAAGTATGAACATTTCCAATCGGAACTTCACCATTAAATGGTCCATAAAGAAGACTTGGTCTCTGAAAATTCATACGCATTAAAACCACACTCTATTAAGTGGTATACGGATAGATCTTTGACGACAGAAGGAACTGGTCTAAGAATCGTATGCCCTAGGCTAAACCACTGGGACTCCTTTGTCAGATATACCAGTTGTCAAGCATAATTATGCGCCTGTAATTTAGATAGAGACTATTGAAAATGTGAGATTTCAGTTCTAAAAAAGAACTAAGCTCAAACTCCGTCAAGTCCAAACTAATGTTAGAGGAACTTATAATATTTGAAAAGCTCGGTAAGAAGAACAAAGTGTATAGTAGGAAATGAGCTAGCCGATAGGATTGCCAAAAAAAGAAGCGGCAACACCAATGATAGAGCAGAGCTATTTTGTTACATTGGGAGACACACTACATTGGAAATAATCAACAGCGAAACAAATTGGGCGTAGAAGCAGTACTGGGCCATGAGTCAAGGGCTAAGGCAAGCAAAAATATTCCAAAACGAAAACAATGCTCCAACCAGGTATAAACCAGTTAAGATTACTGGCAGGAATACTAACGGGACACTGTCGACTGAGAAAACAATTGTGTGTAATAGGTATATATAATTCCCCTAAATGCAAGTTTTGCGTTCATGAGGAAGAGTCTCCTCTACACTTTCCTTGCGGTATGTGAAGCAGAAGCCAGAAACAGATTTTGGGTATTAGGCAGCAACTTTGACATCGAAGAACAACTGAAAAAGTTAGATCCTAGGAAAATACTAAGATTTACTGAGCTGATTGGACTTGAGCAGGACATCTATGCAAGAAGGACAGACAATAGATATTTTTAGGTCATAGGTTTTATAATGTCCTATACAGCAATAATAATAATCGAATAATCATTGCAGTTTTCTAATATCCTTATCGAAATCAAACAATTTAGATGTCACTGGTTCATATTATTTATTCACTCCTCCACACATTCATATATATATATATATGTATATTCATACATGCATCTAGTAATGTAAGACTCTCTCTTTCTCTCCTAGTGCCATAATCCCACACCCACAAAAAATTCATACTCGGACTATACGCACATACCACACACACACATATACCCACGCATACACACACACATATACACTGATGCTCTACAGATGTCGCCGTCGACGTAAGAGACCTTGGCCGGAAATAAAAATTATGGCAGTACAATATTATTAGATATCTCTAACCATCCCAATATTAACTCTTAAATTAGATTATATAAGAATTGCAAACATCGTTGCGAACCTGTTAACAGATCAGACTTCCTTGGCGGCTTGGCAAAGCTGGTTGTTTTCTCAGCTCCCATGGAAGCACGTTCCGACCAGAGGAGCTAATGAAGGCGTAGATGCACTGGTAGTAACTCCGCTGTTGGCTACGCTTTGACACCAACAAAAGAGTATTGTTCACACATCTTAAAGCAACTGACATATCGTAAATCAAATACAAACTTTATTACCACTTGTCACTATGTCACAGCAACCGTTTAAACGCACAAAAAAAAGTATATATGCATACACATATAAGTATATAATAAAAAAAGAAAATAAAACAAAAAAGATGCAACAAGGGGGCGACTTTCACAAAAAATTAAGGATTTTATCCGTCTGCATCTAGTCCCCGCGACGGTACGAAACGATAGTGAGCATCAAAGTTTCGATTAATAGCAACGCCAGCTATTTATAAATCACGTTGTGTACGTGCTTTTATTTACATATGTACATCTATAGATACATATGTACATTGTATTGTATATATACCACACAATATGATGGGCTTTCGTTTCGTTTGAGCAGCAGGAGCGAGCTCGCCCCCCGCCCCCTTGAGACAAGAATGGTGTTGTTGATTGATTTGCCAAACGAAATCTTTTAACTGCACGCTGTGCACAATTGAATCAAGTTACGTTGAACGTATACTGTTCACACACAAATATCGGTTCACCGTTTTCTAATTTGCATTTTATTTCTGTTAATTATTATTTTACTATTTAATTTAACAACAACAATAAAAATAAAATGTTACACAAAAAATTTCTTTGGTACAGTGGTGCGGTGCGCGCGCATTGTTTAGATTAACTGTAAACGCATTGAGCTTTTAGCCAGTGAGAACGAATTCTACGCTACAATTGGAGACTAAAAAAAACCAAATAAATACATATAGTTAAATTTAGAGCTAAGCTTTCCGCTCAAACAGAGAAGCACAGCAGCGGAATGGAATGATAATAGCGGAATGGAATAATAAATTATCGAATAATGTTAAATGTTATCCATTTAACATTAACATGACTGGATTGCCCGGCGGTTATACTCACAATGTTACCATTTTAATACCATTCACACATATTGTGCAGTAGTATTATCAGTTTGGATGCAAGTTTGTAGGAGACATCGCTAACCCCATAAAGTATATACAAAGCGCATCTTGAAACAACCGATCTTTAAGTTTAAATCATAGAACACGTAGCGCCATCTATTAAATGTTAACAGTGTTTGAAAGGTACATTTTTCTTCTTTCGAAAGCAGCTAATCGTTTGACAGGTTGCAAAATGACACATGTTTTTATAACAGCAGTTTCTGTAGTTATGTGGTAAAAAGATAATAAGCAAATATATTTTTATTAAATTTTGTTTCAGACTCGGTAAAAAATTTTATGAGACTTACGAATTGTGACAAAAAATGTTTTTGGTAATGATTGTATGAGTCGTACTCAAGTTTACTCATGGTTTACACGATTTAAAAACGGTCGTGATGATTTTAATTATGATCCGAGACCTGGACGATCCGAAGCATCTAATCGTGCTGAGTTAGTGGAAAAAGTAAGTGAAATAATTGCTATTGATGCAAATTTTAGTATGAGAATGCGGGCAGAAGAATAAAATTCATCTTACTGTACAATCTACATAATATTAACTGAAGATTTGGATAAAAGAAAGGTGTGTGCACGTTTGTTCCACATCAGTTAAATGATGATAAAAAAATCGTCAATGAATTTTTGATTTGTCTCCTCGACCACCTTCTGTATTCTCTTGGTCTATCACCGTGCGTTTATTTTCTCTTCCCAAAAATTAAAACTGCAATGAAAGGAGCTTTTTACGATGACATTCCAGCCATACAAGCATCCGGGACACAGGTGCTAAAGAACATCCCAAAAAAACGAGTTTAAAAAGTCTATGGATAAATAGGTTGAACGTTCCAAACGTTGTATTGAGATAAATGGATCGTATTTTGAATAAATATTATCTTTGAAGGCGGCTTGGGACTCTGTAAAGTGTATATTCTTAATCAACAACGGAAGACGAGTCGATATGGACATGTCTGTTTGAAGGAGCAAGTTTTGGAGACTATGTGAAATAGAATTTGGTGTAACTTACGTAAATCCCAACAAATTATACCGCATATGTCCAAATCGGGCCAGTATTAAGGCAGTTAATTAAGTTAGAAATACCAAATTTTATCTATATATGCCCAAATCAGGAGACTTTAAGGTGAAGAACCATGCCACCTAGCACCCCATTTTTTGAGATGTTTATGAATATTTGGTTGTCTTTTAATTAGTTCTGATTTTTTATCAATTCTAATAAAATATCCCGCATATGACCGAACGGACAGGGTATCTCGAAGTCCAGCACACTCGTCTGCAGCGTTCTTCATGTTTTGTTTTCATCTGTTTCGTAGTTTTTAAAAATTGTAGGTAGTGGGCTAAATGCTCTTTCCACCGAGGCTTATATTGCAGATACAGCCAGCGAAATTTCTGCAAGTTTCCCCAACATATCGTCTAAAAATTTAGTATTTTTCCTCTGTTCGTTATCATACTGCAAGTTTTCAAGTTTTAGTGAAATAACGTTATTTACAGGAACTCTTTCAGACTCTTTCTCGACGACTTTTCAAGAGGCTGTACTTATTGCATTTTTGGATGTAGTTGGTGAATCTTTTAGATTGATGTCTTCTAAATCGCCATTATTTTTCAATAATCTATATATTTCCAATAGTTTATTTTAAAATAGGTACAAATAGATGTTAAGTATTAAAAAAGTTTCAAACACTGCTGAAGATAGATAAATTTATTTAATATATACTTACCACAGGCACATTTTTTTCATTCTCTGTTAATTATGTTCAAGCTCTATAGCAGAAGCTTGGGTCGAGGTAAATAGCGGTGAGAAATGCGATGTGTAACTCTGTTGCCAATTCATTAGAAGATGGTATTCTTCTAATTGGGCTTCTAGAGTTGTTGACATTGAAGCGTTGTTACATTCAATGACTGTTTTGATTACTTCATAAATCTTCTGAACAAAATTCCAATCGATTGAGCACTCTCTGTGCAAATGTTGATTTTAATCCAAAAGCTATTAAATGTTGAACTCCAGCTCGTCGATAATCGGTACGAAACTTTCTGTAGATTTTGACGTCTACATTTAACAAGCATATTTTTCTCTAATGGAATATTGAGATTATTAACAATGTTCTCATTTCGAATATACCAGAGTACATCAGTTAGAATTCTGAGAATTTTCGGTAACGCTCTTTGAATAATTTCCACATTGGCAACCATATGTCCATATTAGTTTTATAGCACTGGCTATAATTTCCGACTCTCGCGTGATAAAGTCATTTTACCTTACTGCGAATATTTTTGTTACTGATATAGGACTCAAAAACCCTGTGTGTGTTTTGAAGAAGCTGCAGTATAATTTTGTACTTGAGTCCATCGAGCCATACACGGTCGAACGATTGAGCAATGTCGAGGAAGATTGCATTCACGGTGTTCAAACGCAATCCGAATGTGAGAAGTGATACGGTTAAAATGTCCATATGATGTCTTACATATATTAGCCGATTTTTAGAAGACAAATTTTTTCAAAGATTTTCGATAGTAGACTTGTGGGCCTGTACCACTTTTGTTTTACCCTTTCCAAGTTTCGGGATCATTGCTGAAGTCGATTTCTTCCATTGGGTTGGAATGTGTCCGCGTTTGGGTTAAGTTGGTTCTTTATGACATTCTACACCTGTCTTTTGCAGCACGAGACCCCAGACTTTGCGATTCTCGCGAAATCGGCATTTTTTCACGTCTCACCGCTCTATCTGACTATTGCTTACACATATTATAGTTCATAGAAGATTGTGAACTTGCTTGTGGTGTAGAGTTTTAAACTGCATTAACGAGAATTGAGTTTAGAGTATTGAAAAAGGTTTTAAAATTAGTTTCGTATATTATTACTGGGTTTAGATAAATTTGTTTTGAGTTTGAACTTACGAGAGCTACCTTTATATTTATGATACTCCAGCAGATTGAAAAGGATAAGGTAGTTGTCCGATGAGCGGTCTGCAAGTGATACCGCAGATATGAGACTTCTTGCGATCCTCCTTGTTTATAAAACATTAAGTAATATTTGTGTATAATTAGTCTATAGTGGAATATGGAAATAAGTCCAGCGACTTTGTCAGCCTTCTCATGTCACAAAAAATACTAACCAGTTGTCCTATAGTTTCTACTGATTAAAGATATTTCTTCAATCACTGTTGGTATTCTTATATCGTGGTGGATTATTTCAATCTTTATGTACCACGCCCCTGTTACACTGAAGCGTAATAATTTAGACTGAAATCTTTGGAGTTTAGATCTTGATGCGGAGCGCCAGATATGGATTCCATAAGTCCATATTGACTTTAAAATCATTTTGTATATGAGCATTTTGTTTTCGGTTGATACGGCTGAGTTAGGCCCTATGAGCAAATATAGCGATCTTAGTCGAAGATCAAGTTGTTTGCGCTTTGTAAATAAATGTATTCCTAGAAATTTTGCTTTAACTGCTTGTGGCTGTGGGCAATTGTTGAGGTAACCAGATGGGCATGATCCTCGCGTGAGGGTAAGAGTTACTTGCACAGATTTTTGATTTTGATTTGTTCTCCATTTTTTTTTTTTTTAAATCTTGTAATTATTTATTTAATAAGTATTAAATTTGTTTTGAGTTTGTTTTAGTTTGAATTTACTAGAGCTACCTTTTTATTTATGATACTCCAGCAGATTGAAGAGGATAAGGGAGTGGTCCGATGAGAGATCTGCCAGTGGCAGCTTGACAAGTTACATGTAAAAACTAAAACTAATTAAAGCTATTATAACGTATCAAGTGTATAGCATTCACCTTGTTCTCCATTTTTCGAATTACTTGTTTATGTTTCCCAAGTTTGCTTCCAGCTTAATGGATTATTGAGATGGGATCCATGTTTTTACCCATGATAAAAGTGACAGCAGTAAATGTAGCAGTATGTGTATCTTCCGAGAGGTGGAGATCCGCTGTGAATAAATTGTATATCACTGGTTCTAGGACATTGCCCTGTGGTACCCAGGATTTTACTTTATCCAAGTCCGTTGCAACATCATTTACTTTAACCATAAAGCATCTGTTCTCCATTAACGATATCTTCTCCTTCTTGGTATGGCAAAGTCCTCGCAAGAACGAATAAACAAATTCACCGAGAGCCAAGCTGCGATAAAAACGTAAGGGTCAATATAGTGCCGATAATGGGCAGCTTAGATTACACGCTTCTTAAAGTTGCTTGTAGAAAAATTGTTGCGAACGCTTTTAGAGGCTAGTGTTTGTTGCGACTTCTGATAAGGATACAAAGTTGGATCGTAAATAATATTTTTTTATTCGAATTAAAAGTTGTTAGCGTGCACTAGAGTCCAGTGATATTTAACTACCTGTGATTTTTTCACCGAGATTAAAAAACACTGGTAGCACCAAGCCGTCGAGAGGGAAGGTAAAGGGTGTGAATTACCCCGGTCCGGGCTTTTTAAGAACCCCGGAAAATCGGGATACATTTTAAATTTTTTTTCCATATTATATGAAATTCTTGAATGAAATCACATTGACTGCAGAAACTCAAAAAGAGTGAACAGCGTTTCAAAATACATGCAAAAATACGAAAGCGTCTTCCATTTGGTATAAGATTTTGACTAGAATAAATAAGAGAAATAAAACGTCCTCTAAGCCAGAGACGTCACTATCATTATTGAGATTCAAAATCTTGAGGATGTCTCATCATCGTTTCCTTCTTACCGCAAAAAATAATACAAAAAAATTAAACAATTTCAATCAAACTGAAGAAAAAGATGAAGAATCCAATTTCAAAAGAGCAATTTTTTTTAGTGATCGTCATTATTGTTATGGCAGAAATTACAAAACGGTTCGACGCCATGAAAAAACTGAATACTTTCTTCTCGTTCTTATGGAAATTTAAAAAATTTAAAGAAACTGAAATATCGTAGAAGTGTTTCAGTAAACTTTTGTAAAAAAAAAACACCAATCAGATGTATCTGAAGAATTGCAAGAAGAGTTAGTTAATCAGAAACATATTTACAAAAGCTAACTTCGAAATAGGACTTTCACCTTTTCGTCTGTTAAATGCAATTTATTCATATAATTTGGACCCGATTATCACAAATGTTTGCATCGCCCTGCATATATTTTGTAGAGTGACCGTTACTCTAGCTAGAGTTGGCCGTTCAGTTCAATTAGTATTTTTTCAAGAAGTTAATTTTTTCTTTATTCTTCTTTCTTTTCTTCGTCTTCTTTTTCCTTATTCCCAGACTTTATATGTATAAACATTTTATACATTTTGTCACTCCCGCAATCAAGTCGAATCTAATTGTACAATCACACTCCATCATACATATCACGATTTTTTAATTAAAAAAAGGAAGAAATCCAGGTGTAAATTATTTGAAATAAATTACCATGTAAAATAGAAGCGCCCGTAATTTTTTAAATCCAAGCCCGGTTTTTCTCTCGACTGGGTAACAGTTGTTACTCGATATTCTCGATTTGAATTCATCGTTTTCAAAAATCAGTGATGATTTAGATTTTTAAATAAAAAAATAGGATAAAACGGCGATTATTCCGCTAGAAAAGAAAACTTGATTCCTTTTTGGGAGTCGTAATTTTGTAAAAATGCTAACACATCGAGAGACAACAATGCAGCAAGAAGGTGAAAGATTTTTTTTACTAAATCTTTTTTTTTTTTTTTTTATTTCCACAGTTACGAAAGGTTTGTGCATTGTGCGAGTATATTTGTAACGTAAAATATTAGAATTTCGCCTTCAGATGTTCAAATCGTAAGAAGACACAAAAGACAAGACAAGAAAGTTTATAATATGTATAGTAGAGGAGCGAAGAGGAGCGCAACTGTATAGAAAGTCTGTGATAAAGGCGAATCACTGTGGTTAGTGTTATACAAATAACTGATAATACAACAACAAGATAACAGCATGCAGTGCAGTTGCAAATTCCGTGGCAGTAATTATGCGATCGGGCATGAAGGATCCAATATATGTGTTTTAAGTATTGATAAGAACAATTTCAACAGTGGATTATTATATAGATTTATTTTTTTATAATAAGCGCAAACAACTCAACACTGTAAAGTATCTACTAGACACAGCATTACGGCAACAACTTAATGCAGCAGAACGATTATACAACATGGACTAGCAACATAGTTATGATAAAGAAACCAAACAAAAAACTTAGAATATGTATTGATCCAGGAAAGGTAAACGAAGCACTAAAAGACGTAAAATATCAGCTCAAGTTGAGGAAATATTCACCGAGTTAGCAGGTTCTGTTATATATGTGTAATTTAAAAATGTACTAACCTACTCTCGTTCACTCATACTCTCATTCATATCTTTCACACATCCACATACCACACACATATATAACAATTATTATAGATACACAAAGGACGCATTAATAAAGTCAGTCGTTAAGTTACGCTCAAGCAATGCACAGCACGCGTCTTTCACTCGGACACTTCAAATACAACAACTGGCGACGAGTATAAAAAAGAATAAAGGAGAGTGAAAAAAAAACCGTTAATTGTGTAATTCGTGTAGGTAGTTCCGCGTAAAAGCATAAAGATGCCGATCGACGAAAATAATTTTAAACAATTGCTTGATCAACAGCAACAATTTGCAACAGCAAAAGTGGATGCAATCAGTTCTCGAACAGAATGTTGCCAATGCTAGTGTTTCAAGCCGCGTCGCGGGTGAATCGACTATTTATCCTCCTTGACTCAACATTTTCACGCATATTCAGTTACATGCGCTGAAAAACAAAAAGCATACTTTCTTTCATGGATTGGTGCTGATATTTTCGAACTGCTAAAAAATCTATTTGGCAGTGATAGCTTGCTTGCACACACATACAAGCAATTAATCGATAAACTAACGGAGCATTTCCAGACAAAGCGACACATTGTCGCCGCTCGGTACGAATTCTTTAAAACGGGATAAAACATTCACAGACACATAGAGAGTGGGTAGCCGATCTTCGTGGCATTGCTTGTGAATGTAAGTTTGTGTGTGGTGGTATCGGTTGTTAATCAAGTTATGTTGATGAAATGATACGCGATCAAATAATTGTACACACGCCATATGACTCAGTGCACACTGCTGCTCTTCAAAAATTGCAACCAAGTCTTGAAGATGTCCTCATAATTGCCGAAAGTTACGAGACAACAACAAAAACAATCGCTACAATAAAAGACAATTGTGAAAAGCCAATACCAGTAAATGCGATGCACACACACAAACATCATAATAAAGAAAAAAAAAATCGAACGAAATGCAAACACAATCATGCTTAAATCATGTACTGGATGTGGAAACTCTCATGCTAGAGAGAGATGCAAGTTTCGTGACGCTAATTGCCATAGCTGCGGCAAAAAAGGACACATAGCTTTTTGCGTTTGCTTGATTAAGAAAGGCAAATTGCATAGGAACTACAACAAAAGTAGAGAAGGGGAAAACGATCGACACAAAAACAAAATCGGGAACACGATGGATTCAGTTGACACAGTGCATATCAACAGTGTGACAGGAACCGTAAAATTCGAATCAAATAAAAACATTACTGATGTCAAACTTTTAAACAAAATAATAACATTTCAAATGGACTCTGGTGCAACGGTTTCGGTGATAAATTCTAAAACATACAAACAATTAAACAGTCCAAAATTAGTAAAATGCAATCGAGTTTTGCATGCGTTCGGGCAAACGCCAATTCCGATATTGGGTGAGTTGCACACTAAAGCAAAGTGCGGAAAGAAACAAAAAGAAATTGTAATAATCGTAGCAAATGTCGAAAATGCAAATAATCTTTTTGGATTGGACTTATTCAAAACATTCGGTTTTGAAATTCAACAAGTATCAAACTTGGTTGATGATTATGCGCCTCAAATAGCTGATTTGTGCTACAGGTACAAATAAGTGTCTGAACCAGCTCTTGGTGTGATAAAAAACTTCAAAGCAAGTGTTTTTCTGAAACCTAATGCCACACCGAAATTCTTTAAAAGCAGACAAATTCCTTTCGCTCAATTGGACAAATTTAAAGCAGAAGCAGAACGACTCACAGAAGCAGGTATTTGGAAACCGATTAAGTTCAGCAATTGGGCTTCGCCTATTGTACTAGCTCCGAACCAAGTTGGATCATTACGAATTTGTGAAGACTTTAAACAGGCTGTCAATGCGCAAATTGACATCGAACAGTACCCATTACCAACGAGAGAATCATTACAGCACCTTAGCCGTGTTCAGCAAATTTTGGAGCTCCTTCAAGAAAACGGCATTAAATGCAAATAATAAAAATGAAATGAGAAAGGTGTTCTTCCTGACAATTCTGGCCTGCAAGTAGTAAAAGAATTAAAGCCTTCTACAAATCTTCAGCAACTAGAAGCTTTCATGGGAAAAGTGAACTATTACTGCAACTTCATTCCCAACTATTCACAGTTGGCTGCTCCGCTTAATCAACTACGTAGAAAGAACGTACCCTTCGAATGGGGCAACGAGCAGCAACAAGCTTTCTCATCATTAAAATCGCACATCATCAATGCAACAGAATTTTTACATTTTAACGAAGAGTTACCACTAGCTCTTGCCACCGATGCATCTTCCTTCGGTATCGGTGTAGTATTGTCACATATTCAGAACGATGGAAGCGAAAAGCCAATCGCTTTTGCATCAAAAATTCTTGACAAGCATCAAGTCGAGTATAATCAAATTGAGAAAGAGGGTCTTGCTATAGTATTTGGAGTGAAACGATTTCACCAATATCTATACGGTAGAAAATTTGTGCTCATAACCGACCACAAACCACTTGTAACTATTTTCAATCAAAGTAAACACTTACCATTGATGACATCACATAGCTTACAACGTTGGGCAGTAATACTTATGGCGTACAACTTTGACATTAAATATCGCGCGACAACCGCTCATGGCAACGCTGATGCATTATCACGCCTACCTTTAGACACAGATGAAAAGTTCGACAAAGAGGAAGCATGTCACAACATCACTGACCTTGTACCACCAATCAACGCAGAGGTCATTCGCAAAAACATTGACATCGACGTCAGTCTACAAAAAGTGCGCAACTATGTATTAAATGGTTGGCCAGACAAACTTCCGCTGATTTCAGAAGACACAGGAATACTAACGTTTAATTGTAATTTAAAGGAGAAGACATGTTATATATGTGTAATTTAAAAATGTACTAACCTACTCTCGTTCACCAATACTCTCATTCATATCTTTCACACATACACATACCACACACATATATACCAATTATTATAGATACACAAAGGACGCATTAATAAAGTCAGTCGTTAAATTACGCTCAAGCAATGCTTAACACGCGTCTTTCACTCGGACACCTCATATACAACAGGTTCTAACATTTGTGCCGTCTTAGATGCAAAAAACGGATTTTGGCCACTTGAACTTGACGAGCTAAGCAACAAACTCACATCACTGTGTACACCGTTTGAAAAATACAAATTTAATCGTCTGCCTTTCGGAATTAAGCCAGCAATAGAAATATTTCAAATGAGACAAAATCAAGTCATGGCTGGACTTGAAGGTGTTGTGCGCATCGCTGACGATATTTTAGTTTTTAGCAAGGGAGAAACTGAACACGAAGCACAACTTGACCAGTACCTAAATTTAAAAAATTTGATAGAACGACTTAGCAAAGAAAATATGAAAATTAACAAAGAAAAAATAAAGCTGTGCCAAACAAGTATGCAATTTTTTGGGCATATTATATTTACAGAAGACGTGACGCCCGATTATGAGAAAATCAGCTCGATTGTGAATATGCCAAGACCGGTAGATAAGGAAAGTACGCAGCGTTTCTTGGTATTAGTAACATACGTAACCAAATTTATACAAAATGCGTCGCAGCCATTAAGAAGAGTAACACAACAAAATAGCGAGTTTAAATGGGAACAAGAACTACCATTCAAGGAAATAAAGCAAGCTACTTATAAAAGAAACGCCGGTTTTACGTTTTAAAGTGTAAAGAAACCACTAACAATACAAGCAGATTCCTCGTCATATGTTCTTTCAAAAAAAATTAACGCCAACACAACAAAATTATGATCTGATAGAAAAAGTAATGCTTGCTGTATTATTTGCTTGTAAAATATTTGATCAAAACATCTGCGGAAAAAAAATCTAACAATAGAAACGGATCATGTTCCGCTCAAAACACCAAAACGATTGCAATCAATGTACATTGCTGATACACTTTCGAGAGCGCCAGTAGAATCAAGTCTGATCGAAAAATCATTCGATATATATAAGATTGAAGAAGAATTGAACATATCTAAAACACCTATATCAGAAACAACGTTAGCAAAAGTAAAAAATGCTCAAAGTAATGACGAAGAAACAATCAGTCTAAGAGAAATAATAAAAATCGGTTGGCCAAATGAGAAAAAGCTGGTAGATCATAATCTAAAGAAGTTCTGGCCTATGCGTGACGAGCTTCTAACAAGTGAAGGGTTCATATTGAAAGGAATTAAACTGTTAATACCAAAACCATTGCAACAAGATATTCTTCAACGTCTGCATTACTCGTACCTTTGAATCGAAGCTACACTCAAACTAGTGAGAGAGTCAGTGTACTGGATTGGAATAACAGAAGATATTAAGGAACTTATAAGCGAATGTGACACATGCAATACATTTGCCAGGAATCAGCAGCGAGAACCACTAGTTATGACAACAGTTCCTCAAAACACCATTTGAAATTATATCTATCGACATTTTTGAGCTAAACATAAACGGAAATCAGGAACATTTTGTTTTGTAATTACAGTTAACAATAAGAGCATGTCGAATAAATTTTGGAAGATATGGAATACCAAGGAAAGTAATAACAGATAATGGAACAAATTTTACAAGCGTTGAATTTAAAAGGTTTGCATCTGACTGAGAATTTAAGCACGAGACATCAAGTCATCATCATCAACAAGCAAATGGGAGAGCAGAATCAGAATCAGCTGTGAACGTTGCAAAATCACTACAAATTACTATTAGTATGGAGGAAAAATCTGAACCAAATTGGATCAAACAAAAAAAAAAAATTGTAAGCGAATCTCAATACATATCAAGGAAGCGAAATATTCATCAAATGATATGCCAACATCATATGCAAAGAAGGGGTTATCATCGGATCAACACGTTCAACAGGAGGACTGTTCAGTAAGACTATCCTCACCTCAAAATGATCAACAAAGAAGCTGTTATTCAAATATATCGTTGGCTCAATAACCAGACCAAAATGTGATCGAAAATGTGTGGCAAGACCTAGGTAATGTAAGATGTAGTTAAAGAGTCAATAAAATCTCCCTCGTAGCACCAGGAAAAATTAGCACAATTAAGATCCGGATGGAGCAATATCCTCATGTGTTACAGGGAACAAGTCGGGATCAGCTGCAATGATTGCTGTCAAGTGTGTTCAATCGCCACATAACACGCCTCAACTTTTCAACTGCCAGTCCCGTCCGACGCAATCGAGCTATGGATGCGACCAGTTGGTTCCTCGTTTCTGGGATTCGACGCATATTGTTATACATTCATATTGTTATACATGCCTTTCAGACATAATGTGCAAATGATATATTAATTTATCTGAAAGTTTCTGACGTATTGAAGAAGAAAACGTAGACCCTATAGAGTATACATATTCTTGATCAGCTCGTCAAGACAAGTCGATCTATCCATGACCATCTGATAGGTGCTCCGCAAACATATGCTAATGGACGCATCCACATTCGTGTGAATGCTATTCGAGAGTCCGAATCTCAACCGAAGTTACTGTTTTTTCTTGTTTAAAAGTTTTTAGATATCCACTTGAAATCCGGGACATAGACTTATTTTCTTTCCAAGTTTATAGTGTTCACATTGATATGATAAAATGTTTTTTCTTTGAAAAACTTGTTTATTACAGCCAATATCAACTTGAAATTTGTATGGATCGCTTTATTATCTGTGTATATATCAGTAGGTGTGCCTCGCCTTTTCTCAGGTGTAGTATGCGGTGGCGAAGATAGTAAGACATTAAAATCGTACCCAGCATACCTCCCTTTCCCCATTCGTGAATTGACTTACACACAAATAACGCTTGCAAGAGAAAATCGCTTCCGCCAAATAGTGTGCAGTGCTGCAGTTTGTTTAGTCCGTGGCAGATGAGTATCGCGTGATGAGGCTCACATGACCCTCGTAGTCAACACTTTATAACTGCTTCGTCAGACTATATCATAGTAGTAAGATTAGTTGACTACATCAAACAGATTGATTGTAGCTAGCGTTTGGGATACTTAAATTTATCTCAACTCTCCTGCTGTCTTGAATTGATTAAGGAACGCTAATCGTGTGCCCTACATTATAAGTTTAAGAGTATAAAAAGTTATTTGTTTTGAAGTTTTTATTCACCTTTAAAAACTTGTATCAACTTCATTTGTTTAACGGTTTTAGCTTTAAATTACATACATCAATAATCTCTTAGAGATACAAATATAAACGAAAAGATATCTACACTTGTAAGTTTACATTTACTTCTTCATCCTTCCATTGATGAGCTATGATTACTTCTTTTATCAGCTGTCTCCATAAAAACCAAGCTAAATAAAATTATTGTAGTAATTGATGCCTCTATATTTTAATTTTCTGTCGATTGCGCCGTTTGTCATTGCTGACAAGTCGCGTTGTTATGAATTTTACAGCAGGATTATTATTAACTCGTATAAACTAATTCGTCTGTTTGCATATTCTGATTCAGTAATACATACTCGTACATATAATAGATATATTTAAGTATTTTTTACAAAAAACAAATAGAGTATGGATAGACTTTTACGAATTGGTTTAATATCGCCTTTAATGTTAAGGTAGTATTAGGTTTCCATATTCTTAATAATTCAAATATAAATGTGTTTGTTGGTATATATATACGCGTATATTCTATGCTCGGCGTATGAACTTTTTAAATTCATCACTACTTAGATAGGTTTAAAGAATAATCCATAGTTTCGTTCCTAGCTTTCCGTTATTTAATTTTCTTTCAATTTTAGTCTTTACCAAAAGGCATTTTAGGGATATTAAAAGTTGTTGCCGATGCGTATGGTGATGGCGGAGGAGTGGATGTTCCACTACCGGCATACGCAAGCTATCAGTTATTCTCATCGCTCGTCTCGCCGCTCAGTAAGTGGTTGAAGAAAGGATTAAGGCCCTTAACGGCAACACCTATAAAACAAGAAAGAAAACATTAAAAATGCTGATTTACTTGACGACTCAGGGTACATATGCTGAATCACTCTTACCTTTTCCAGCAGATTGATCTTTAGAGTCACGCCATTTGGTAAAAGAATCCTGTGGTATAACATCTCCATCGTATAATTCGCCAAACAACTCACTCAGCAAAGCTGGAAACAATGAAAAAAAAAAAAACGAATTATTCGTTGAACAAATTCATTTTCACTACAAGTACTCACCTCTAGGATGTTCTAAACTATGTACTAACAACTGCATCGAGTACAAGCACTCCAGCTCTCGCTCCTCGTGCGAGTCGATATAACGATGCAATATGGGTATACAAACTTTTCGGAACAGATCCGTTTCCAGCTTATAACTGCTATCATTGTATACAATTACATTGTTGCATAACGTTTCCGTCAAGCTCCTAATGAATTGTTTGTTGATATCTACAATATTTCCCTGCAGATGGAAAATAAAAATTTGAGTAACTTTAATATAACAAAAACTAACAAAATAAAATTGAGCTTCGCTGGTAGATTGTAACTTACATTACTATAATCAATGATACAGTCTGCATTAGCTTCTTCCTTGAGCAAATGTTCAATGTGCTCAATAACGCTCTTAATGTGCTTCTCCATCGGATCGCGAATCTCAATTAGCGGCGGTTTCGCGTCATTTTCAACATATTCTAACCTCTACAATAAAAAATAGTTTTAAATCATTCTGAAATTAAACGTATTTATTTTTAACTTACATTCGATTCAATAAAGTCAATAACTTCTTTGTCGGGCACAAAGTCGGTCCAATTCAAATTTGATTTTTTCCACATGTTGCGCGTGAAACTGGGACCCACTTCGCGGGTGCAATACGTGAGATAGGTTTTAAGGAACTTTTTGCCCATGCTGGGTGAACTATCTTTTAACTGCTTGCTCCACAAGTCCGTTACCTTGAGGATTTGCTGCACAATCAAAGGACCTGGTCGATTATGAAAAAAATGTATTTGAAAATGTAATATAAAAATATCTAGTGTTTGTAGAAATATTATATCATATATAAGGTAAAGAATATAAACAATATAAAATTTACATTTCAAACAGCTGCCATCAACAGAATATGCATTATAAACCACCTAATATATATATAGTTTTTATAAAAGCTATGCTTCCATAGTACATAGATCAATATTTTTATAATTATTACCAACTAGATGGATTGACGGATGTCCACATCGAATTTCAAACTGATTTTGATTTAAATAAAGTTTTTTATACAAAAACACAAAAGTGAGCTGTGGGGCTATCCAAAAAAGGGGGCGGGGTATATCAATATGAATACTCCATGAACAAACGAAGCTTAAATACCGACATTCAGTCAGATATCTAAAAAATTAGTGGAAAAAAAATGCGCAACAAATATCAGACGGACATGGTAAGATCTACTCGTCTTGACGAGCTGATGAATATTATTGGGTCTACGCATCCTTTATTGCGTTACAAACTTTCAGACAAACCGAAAATAGCATTTTACACTATGGGAAGAGAGGCACTGGGCAACTTTTGAAGTCATATAATTTGAACAAATAGGTCCGCTTTCGGTCAAAATTCTACTCCGACCGAATTTTACAATTCACTATTACTATAAACCGTATTATATTATAATTAATACATATTTAGATACAATTGTATAGCCCGATGTAAATAATGAGGAGCTTGTCTAAATTATTTTGACAATTATATTATTATTCTGTTCTAAATAGAGTGATATTATATTTTGATTAGAATTTGTAATAAACGGAAGGAAGTCAGAAATCTCATAAGGTATAATTAATCTTAATACAGATCAGCTAAACAACACGAATCGATCTAGCTATGTACGTCTGTCCGTCCGAGTGTGAATACGAGAAATAATTCCTTAGTTTTTCTTTGTAGTAAATGTAAACTTAATGTTTTTACACGGTTAAGGCTTCTGGAGAACTAGGCTTAATATTTGATTGAATGAACAAGCTATGCCTACTATATTTGAAAAACTCACCCCTATATTGAGAGTTTTGGAGCTAATGCTTTATTAGTTGAGCTGACCACTTAAAATACAAAATGTAAACTTCAAAATTTCCCTATAACATCAAAAGAACACTTAACAGTAAATATTCCGGTGCAAATGTAGAGCATTATATCTTCTATCATTGTTCTACCGAAGTTAATGTGTATCTTGGACATTATATATGATGCTTAAGTTGGGATTTGTATTAAGCAGGTACCTAAAAGACGTTTACTATGCGAGAGACTTATTTAATGTGGTATAAAAATAGACAATATTTAGTTAAACAACTCACCAGTAAAGTGAAAAATGTACATCCACAAATCTGGAATATCTACAATCAAATCATTTGCAAATTCGGAAAATTTTTTGTACGCTAATCTGAAGTGCTCAATAGACAATTCATTCTGCTGGATCAAATTGGCTGTAATGGTTGCCAAATAGCGTCTGTAAAATTTGCTAACTTCTGCTAAATGCAAGTAGTCTGTTAATATGTAGAACAGAAATCCGCAGCGTTGCGCTTCTGGTATTCGTTTTATACAGGAAACGGCAATTGGTGTTACACGTTTCGATGCTGCTGCTAGTTCCATCATCTCCGATATAACAGACTTGATAAGCTTCAGGTCACTTTCACTAGGCTCTACAAAGACAGCAACTGGCGCACTTTTAGTCGCGCTGGGCAGCGGCTGCAAATTGGTAGCAAGCTGCTGGTCATTTCGGAAGAGTCCACCTCCACTTACCGATGACGGTATCGTCGACTATATAAATAAAATAAATAAAATCATATTAACATTGGGAACATGACTATTTTAGTTTGGCACGTTCAATGAAGTGTAATGAGACACAAACTAAAATAATTACAGCAAAAAGGTTACTAAAATTCATGAAAATTGTGAAAATGAATTTTAAGTTAATAAAATCGCATTCAATTATTACATACATGTAAATAATTATACTTACTTTTCCAGATAACCTTGATGAGGGCATTTGCTGAATATATTTTGAGTGACTAGCAGATTTCTGGAGTGATGCAGAATTCATCAATCCACGACCTTGCTGGCCGCGTGATGACGAATTCTCCCGTGAGCCTTGAGATGAACCCGTCCGTGAATGCATCGCTGTAATAAGTAATTAAATTAATTAAAAATGTTGACTTTACTTATTATCAGGCCGTACCTCGATCGCCGTAGCGATCGCGTTCCATAGACCCTTTGTTATAGGAGCCTTTGTTACGTGGTCCACTGCGGTCGCGATCATTACGATCACGATCTCGATCACTGCTACTGCTAGTTTTGTCCATTAGGGACGATAGAGCTGCAAATGAATTTGAGGGTGTCGTAGTTGGTGTCGACGTTTGTCGAGAAGCATTGTTATTCCATATAAATTGTGAAACTCCGCCCATTTTTTTGGTGTCCAGATTTTGATTAAGCTTTAACGAACATAATAGAAAAGAATACAATTTAATGGAATTATGCACAATTGAAATAAAGTTAATATCGAGAATATACCAGGCCTTCCAGTTTGTTTGTATCGACAGCTTGAGACCGACTGCCTTTGCTTGTTTGTATGTGCCAGGTGTTGTCGTCATTACCTCCAGCAGAATGACCGCTGGCACCGCCACTTCCACCGGTCTGATGCTGACGTCGTATGTTGCCACCTCCATCCCCGCGTTGACTATGACTGCCCCCATATCCAGAGCGTCCACCATCCGTGTAACGACCGCTACCATTTCCACGATCTTCTCTTTTGCCGGCTCCAACTTGAGGACCGTTCGCTCCGGAACTAGAAACCGATCCGCTGTAGTTCAAATACTGTGCGGACAGTTGTTCATTCTTGGTCTCCTTCTCAATTTGACCCATAGTCTTTGGTGCTTCGTTACGAGCGGACTGCCATTTATTCTTACGCAAGTCGATGACATCTTGTAGCATAAAACGCACGCGCGAACTAACTTTGGCGCTATCTTTATCGGTCTTTGAAGCTATAGCCTGCATTTTGGCAATGGACTTTTCTAGCGAATAACAACGATTTGGGTCCTTGCTATTGACTGGTGTTTGTTCGAATTTTGCACCAACTGTTGTTAGCAATTTGCAAAGGCATTCCAGCATATCCTCCGAATGCGGGTTGAGCAACGTATCAATGCACGACCAGATAATCTTGCCTGTCAACATTGAAATCTTAAAAAGTTCACCAATGAATCGTACTGTGCCACCGGATCGGCGGCGAATTTTACGTTCCTCTTCCTCCAATAATGCTTCCATTTCGGCTTTTTCATTTGGATCGGCACAGTTCTTAATTTTATCAACAATTGGCTGGAGCTGTTTCTCCTTGGCTGTGCTCTGTGACACATTTTGAGTAAACTCACGCTCTGTCTTGTCAAGTAAAGCGTTTCGGAAATGTGCCAAATTTGATTTGGTTCCGCTTTCCATGCGCTCGTCGCGAGCTTTTACTTCAGTTATAAGTCTGTGGCACAAACGTGCATACGATACGGAAAAACTTGGTTCGTCGATCGCTTTTTCGAACACGAGAACAATAACTTCATCCATTTTGTCAACTGTGTCGATTTTCAATTTAATTATTTCTTCGACGAGTGTGTCGAACTTTTCCGGTGTTAACTTGTTTAAAATGCCACGAACACGCCTAACTAGTTCGTCTTTTTCTCTTTTAGCTCTCACATTTGGATCATGTTCAGAATCCGAGCTTCCTAAAACTCGTGGGCGCCAAGCATTCTCATTTTCGTTCAGTTTAACGTCCTGATTTAACGAGAGATTTACATGAATCATGCCTCCTTTCATGCTGTTCCTTCCTTGAACGCCTGACATTGAAGCTTGCTTGTTGTAATTAGAAGCGCCAGCGCTCATGCCATCATTGCCGCGGTTACCGCCAATTGACCCGACCATGGATTGAACGCGTTTATGATTGTTGTTACGCACAAATGATGGCATCAAATTCGTCTGAGGTAATATTGAAGCACAGTTTACCTCCGGCTGAATACGTGAGGCCTTAGATTCACGCAGCTGCAGCAACTGATCACGATTATACTGTTTTCTCCCAGTTGGATTATTCGGCGACCATTGGCCTTCATTGTAGCTAATTAGCGACTGGATAGGCGGCGGCGACGTAGTCTTATCTGCATTGTCCATATCAGGGTTCATTTCAGCTTCCATTATCTCTGCTATTTCTTCTGTCGATTCCACTGTATCAGTTTCCTCAGCAACAGAATTAATGCCTTTTCCATTGTTTGGCGCACCATTTGATGCGATATCTTTTGATTTCGATTGAACCGCAACTCTATCAGTCTCATCGCACGAAGCACTGCCTCTAGATTGAGGCGTGCCCCTGATTTCATTTGTTACATCGGATTTCATAACATCTCCATTTGTTACGTTATTTTTATATGCGCTTGTTTCATTCTTTTCTAATTCTTCTAGTGAAGGCGCAGACACTGGTATAGACATTGGATCCGGTGCCCCAGCGGATATTCCTGGTGCTGACACCGATGATATCTGTTGCTCTTTGTCTAAGGTGTTAGCCTTTGTATCTGTTGAAGTGATTTGCATAGTATCGTTGCTATCGTGGTCGGAGCCTGTTATCGTAGCAGTTATATTTGCTGTAGGCAAAATAGTATCTGGGTGCGTCTGACACTGAACGGTTTCGTTTTGTGGTTCCACAATTGCAGATGTCGAGGACAATTCCTCAGTGATTGTACCAGTTGCAATATACTCAGTGGCCTGTGTTGGCAGTTCTTTTATAGTTTGCGCTTGGTTATCTCCCGGTTGTTGGGTGACAAATTCAGATTTGACGATACTTGCAAGTTCAGTGACGTTTTTGTTGACAGGCGACTGTAGTTGTGGTGCATCATCTGTTATTACTGAAGAAAAAAAAAAACCATTTTAGTAAAAATTTTTCAAATAAAATGCAAATATATAAAATTATTTTTGCTAATCCCTATCCCTATTCATGTATCAACAATTAGAGCAGTGAGAAAATGACATTTTTATTCGATTGTCAAGAATTTCCACGGCGCATGGAACGGCATTGATCTTCATCGGTATATATACGATACATAAATTTTCAATATTGTCAGCCACAAAAAATCTATAACAAGAATAACAGCAACAACGAAATAAAACGGGCTGGTAAATTGCCGAATTAACGAAAACCATTGCGTTGCCGTGCAGCGAACGTGCAAAAAGCAACCGATCGAATCGACTGAGCGAGACAGTTTCTAACCTCAAAATTTTGACAAAATAACAAAATGTTTAATATGTCATTCTAATCACAGACTTCTTATTAAAGTTTAAAGCAATTTCAATTAATTATAATACGATTATTTTGGTTACTTCAATGGCGTAAAACAAAGCATTAAGAATTCACACATGTGCTAACGGTGCCTGGCTACATTTAACAGCTGCCAAATCGTTTGCCCTCCACCTCCTATCATCAGACGTAAACGCCAATCGAACTCACTTCTTTCTAAAGCAAATTATCCCGAGTACGGTACACTAGTATTTTATCACAGCTAAGTAAGTTATTTAACTAATAAATATTACGATATAATAACGATTGAGCAAACCGAAAGTCAAATACATTGAATGGTAACGTAATCGTAAAGTTCGATGGAATTCTCTACATTATATACACTTTGCACGTTTTACTTTTTTTATTTTATTATTTTTCTTTTTATTAAGAAGGTATTTGTGTGCGTGCTCTTCGGCGTTCACTGTTTAGCTCTATAGATAGATGATAGTATCGAATCACACGGTACGATTTGACTCGACACGGCTCGACGCAGCGCGCGCTCTCACTTCTAGCACGATCGGGTGCCGAAACCACACTCGACCAGCTGACAGTTTCACTGTCTTTAAGAGGCGCAAAGAAAATCAAAATCGCAAGCATTCAAAGCAACTAATCGCGGTGGAGAGCAACGAACAGAAGTCACGAAGAGGGAGCATAAACGAAAAAACAACAAAAAAAGAACTTGAACGAACAGCAACTGGTGTCGACGAAAAAAAATATACAAATACAAAAGGCAATGAGAGAATTCTTGTGTGCTAGACAACTAGAGAAGTGGCTTAAGAGCGTGCTATCGATGCGCTAGTGGATGATCTCTAAGCAAGTACGAGATACAGCGATTAGTAAGGTATGTAAAATATTCTCATCCGCTCATCTTACGATATATACCTCTATTACAAGTATACTGTTTTATTAATAAGATCTATACGGGTTGTGTAAAAAAAAATAGGTGACATAAAATTTCCCGCCGATTTCGTTAATGTTGATGAAGGAAGCAATTTTATTGGCTCAAGTTTTCATGATGTGATTGCAAAACAACTTTGCTTAAGCTCCATAATGAGATCGATGAACATTTTTTATATAAAAAAAAAATTAAATGTAAAAAAATGTTGCCAAAAAACAATAAACAAATTTCGGCAAGAACTGTCTTTCATCGAGTACTCGGATAACACAAATGTTTGCTACGTTATGTACTCAAAAAACAGGTGACAAAGAGTGTGACCTTTTGCATTTCCGTCAGAAATACACAAAGAAAAATCAAAATGTGTAGACTTTTCACCTAATAAATATCTGATTTTAGTATTTCATGTTGATTTGGGAACCATGTTTTTCGTTTGTTTGACATAGCAGTAATAATTAACATTTCGGCATCAAAAATTTTCATCGTTCTCAGTATTGGGCTTTAACATGAACTACATTTTTGTAAACAAAAAGTTCAAGCCTCATGAACTTTTCCGAACACATTACATTTTTTCGAATCTGTGTTAAACCCGTCAAAATCACCACTTGACTAAAAATCTTTACAACAAATTTTTGTATGAAACCATGATGTAAATTCAAAAAAGTAATGATACGGCAGAGTCCGAAATAGGGTAAATCGTCGACATCGGAAATTGTTTTTTTTATTTTTGTAATGGGATAGTTTTGTTGCAAATGAAATAATTAAATTAAAAACAAGAAAAAAGTTAACTTCGAAACTTTAATACTCTTCACTTTTGCACTTTTGGCTCGGTAACGCTGATGTTTTACATCAAATATTAAATTTTTGAAAGGAGGATGATTCATGGGTCTTTTCAGTTTTGGGAAAAGAAAAAATCGCAAGGGGCCAAGTCCGGTGGATACGGTGGCTGATTACGGTATTTTTGGCCAAAAAAACACAAACAAAGATCTGATGAGCAGATGCATTATCGTGATGCAAGAGCCATAAATTGTTTTGCCACAAATCCGCATTTTCTTCGCATTGTTTTACACAAACGGCGCATAACTTCAAAGTAATATTCCTTAATGACTTACGCCTTCTGGCAAGAACTCACAATGCTGATTCTGGTTATAAAACTTGTCCATTCTAGTATATATATTTCAAAGATAGAGGACAAAGGGGCGAGTATGGGATGCATATTTTATGAGGTTTCTGACGCATTTTTCAATGAATATCAACCATTTGAATAATGAAACTGAATACAGTGGTAGCGGTGTTTTATCTACCAGTGACTTAGAAAAATATTTTTTTTTTGTTTTTATTGCTTATTCATAGTTCCACATATAGATGTCACCCAGTTAAAACTTTGGATGATCAAATCTAAAACGCGGATGGTTAAATTTAAAAATAAATAAATTAATGAAAAATGTTTCATAAGGAATCAGAGCAAACATTTTAAACAAATATGTTTGCTCGTTTTAGTACATTTAAATGAATTTAAACATCTGTTTTAATGTACAAATTTAAAACAAGTAAAATATAAAAAGGAATTATTAACAAGAAAAGCGTTAACTTCGGTTAAAGCGCAGCTCTAATACAATTCACACGAAATTTTGTACTGTAAAACATAAACATGCGGGATAAAATAGGGGCTACCCCAAAAAGTGGGCGGTTCTATAAGATGCCACTGACGCTGAACACTAAATCGTACTTCAACCTAATATTGATTTTAAGAAAGAAGTTTTTCATACAAAAACACAGCAGTGGGTTTGCATGGGGGCTACCTCAAAAAGTGGCCGGGTCCCATCTATTAATGTATATGTATAGCGTCCGTCCACAGAAGCTACCAACTCAATTATTAAATTGATAGACTACAACAAAAAAGTTTTTTATACAAATAGTCAATAGTGGGCGGTGGGTTTGTGTGGGGGCTACCCCAAAAATTGATCGTGGCTGGTAAATTTTGATACTCCATTAAACTTCAATAAAAAGAAGTGAATGTACAAATTTTCAACTCGATAGCATAAGACTTAGTCCCATAAAATGCGCAACAACATACAGACGGACAGACTTACGGGCATGGCTAGATCGACTCGTCTCGTCGAGCTGATCAAGAATATTTATACGTTACAAATTTTCAGACAAACTGATAATACTATTCAAACTTTGTGTGAATAGTATAAAAGAACATAAAAAAACGTTAACTTTGGTGGTATTGAAGTTTCGGGGAAAATGTTATTCCTTTGGCGACAAAGTAAAAAAAACACCGAATTGTGTTTTTTTAATACTTTTTGCGCAAACTTCAACCGACGATATCTCGAAAACTAATCGAGATAGCCAAATTTCGTAGACGCAGTTTAATTTATCTCGCCGCTTTGAAATCTAAAGGAATAACATTCTTGCCGAAGTTTCAAGCTGTTAATTTAAAAGGTGTAAAGAAAAAAAAGTTCGTAAAATCTTGATTGTGGATGCAAGTTTATTTGGGGGTACCCCTGCTCCTTTCTACTTATGCAAAGTGTTCGTTTATGCCATCACACCGTTTTTTCTATATATGAAGAGTTCTTTCATTCTATATTCAATTTAAAGTTGATACTGACTGTAATAAAAATGTTTTTTATACAAAATCCCAAAAGTAGGCGAAAAGTTTGTATGGTCACTACCCCCAAAATTGGGCGGAACAAGCCTCTTGACATTTTTGTGAAGCGTCCGTCCATAAGAATGCGTTTGTATGGGTCTACCCCAAAAAAGTGGGAATGGCTCGACTATATGTATACTAGATTAAGCTGCAATAAAAAATAGTCTATTTGCCGACAAGTCTATTTGTTACAAACTTTCCGACAAACTGATATCATTAAACACTATGTGTAAACGCCCCATAGAAACGCGGCTTTTACACAAACCAATAGAAAAATGTATGTGTGCCTATAAAAAATATTTACCTTTTGTCGCTACTACTACAATCAAGACGAATCTAACGATACCATATATGTTAAATTTCATCAAGCCGCTTAGGCTGCAGAAATTTTGTACTGTAAAACATAAACATGCGGGATAAAATAGGGGCTACCCCAAAAAGTGGGCGGTTCTATAAGATGCCACTGACGCTGAACACTAAATCGTACTTCAACCTAATATTGATTTTAAGAAAGAAGTTTTTCATACAAAAACACAGCAGTGGGTTTGCATGGGGGCTACCTCAAAAAGTGGCCGGGTCCCATCTATTAATGTATATGTATAGCGTCCGTCCACAGAAGCTACCAACTCAATTATTAAATTGATAGACTACAACAAAAAAGTTTTTTATACAAATAGTCAATAGTGGGCGGTGGGTTTGTGTGGGGGCTACCCCAAAAATTGATCGTGGCTGGTAAATTTTGATACTCCATTAAACTTCAATAAAAAGAAGTGAATGTACAAATTTTCAACTCGATAGCATAAGACTTAGTCCCATAAAATGCGCAACAACATACAGACGGACAGACTTACGGGCATGGCTAGATCGACTCGTCTCGTCGAGCTGATCAAGAATATTTATACGTTACAAATTTTCAGACAAACTGATAATACTATTCAAACTTTGTGTGAATAGTATAAAAGAACATAAAAAAACGTTAACTTTGGTGGTATTGAAGTTTCGGGGAAAATGTTATTCCTTTGGCGACAAAGTAAAAAAAACACCGAATTGTGTTTTTTTAATACTTTTTGCGCAAACTTCAACCGACGATATCTCGAAAACTAATCGAGATAGCCAAATTTCGTAGACGCAGTTTAATTTATCTCGCCGCTTTGAAATCTAAAGGAATAACATTCTTGCCGAAGTTTCAAGCTGTTAATTTAAAAGGTGTAAAGAAAAAAAAGTTCGTAAAATCTTGATTGTGGATGCAAGTTTATTTGGGGGTACCCCTGCTCCTTTCTACTTATGCAAAGTGTTCGTTTATGCCATCACACCGTTTTTTCTATATATGAAGAGTTCTTTCATTCTATATTCAATTTAAAGTTGATACTGACTGTAATAAAAATGTTTTTTATACAAAATCCCAAAAGTAGGCGAAAAGTTTGTATGGTCACTACCCCCAAAATTGGGCGGAACAAGCCTCTTGACATTTTTGTGAAGCGTCCGTCCATAAGAATGCGTTTGTATGGGTCTACCCCAAAAAAGTGGGAATGGCTCGACTATATGTATACTAGATTAAGCTGCAATAAAAAATAGTCTATTTGCCGACAAGTCTATTTGTTACAAACTTTCCGACAAACTGATATCATTAAACACTATGTGTAAACGCCCCATAGAAACGCGGCTTTTACACAAACCAATAGAAAAATGTATGTGTGCCTGAAAAAAATATTTACCTTTTGTCGCTACTACTACAATCAAGACGAATCTAACGATACCATATATGTTAAATTTCATCAAGCCGCTTAGGCTGCAGAGATTGCCAAAGAATATACTGGCATACATACACTCAAAAAACATAATCCCTTTAGAGCAGCCGGGTAAATATAAAGTGAATTTTTTTTCTTTTAAACGAGCGTCAAAAAACATCTATTCAAAAATTTTAAGAAAAAAAATCCAAGATAGCTTCAGTTTGCCCGACTTCAAAATACACTGTACCTTAAGGCTCCTTACATGAATAATATATTATAATCTTTTTTGTTCCGATCTGGATATATGCAGAGTATTTTAGAATTTACGAAAAATAAGAATTGATTAAAAATAAAAACAAAAAATACGTTACGTAAGAATCGTCACATTTGACATTTCTATCAAACAGAAATTAAACTAGAAAGCAAGTTTGTAAGGGGGTACCCTTTCTAGTGGTGCAATCTGGACCTATGCGGCTTACGTTATGATTTACGTAAGATTCACAAAATTTGGATTTTGTAGATTTATTAACAAAACAATTATTTTTACAAAATATTGAAAATGAGGGTAGGTTTGTATGGACACTACCCCGTAAAGTGGATTAGGCATGTTCATTTAATAATAGTTATCTGAAAAAGTCTCTACTTCTCATAGTCTCCAAAATCTGTTCGATCAAACGGACATATCTATAACGACTCGTTTTCCGATGATGATCAAGAACATACATACGAGGCATATCCAGAAAGTAAGTGTACTGAGGCTCTCACGGTCGGAGGGATTTTATTTTCTTCATGTTGGCAACACGGCAGTGTAGCCTGACTTCTCCCCTTTGCAACGAGACCGGTTCGATCAGTTCGGTCAGTACGTTGAGAACTGTCGACGCGGCAACATGTTTCGTGAACAATGTCAATCCAGTCTCCCTCCAAGTGCGAAATACGCGGCGTCTTCCGTTATCTCGTTTGTAACTGAAAACCTCCGTTTGAGATTTATAATGAGGTGAAAACTGCATATGGTGATAAACCTATGAATCGTACGAGTGTATACAAGTGGTGTCGCGAGTTTAAAAACGGTCGTACGTCTGTGCATCTATTAAATGTTGGCACTGTTAGAAAGGTACATAATCGTTTGACAGGTTACAAAATGACACACGTTTTAATAACAGCAGTTTTTGTACTTATGTCGTAAAAACTGGAGGAAATATTAAATTTTGTTTTAAACTCGGTAAAAAATTTGCTCAGACTTACGAATTGTTAAAAAAAGTTTATGATGATGATTGTGTGAGTCGTACTCAAGTTTATACGTGGTCAGAGCTGGGAATGCTGATTAAAACTGTTTTCCATTCAATTATTTCGCATGGCTAAATACTCAAGCACTAATCAATTCTTTTACTTAAATTAGTTGTATGCTTCAATTACCATTAAATCCTGTTGAGAATTGTTTACATTTTAGCTTAACTAATTTTTCAAATCAATTAATTGAATTTTTCCATTAAAATTTTGAAATAGTTGAAAATTCAAGCTTTAAGTCAATTATTAATGGCACTTGAACCCACTCAAGTGTCAGCTTATATTTATTTATTTCCCTTCCATTCAAATTTATTTGGGTTATTTCCCTTCCATTAAATATTTAATTGAGATTTTTCACGACCAACAAATATTTAATTGGGATATTTCACTGCCATTAAATATATAATTGTGATCTTTCACCACCAGTAAAATAACAGCTGACTTTTGTCATCGAACATCGATAAGCGATACCAACATAATTTTAACGTTATACAAAAATCTGGTATAAGGTAGACACCTGATTATAGTTCGCATTTGTTGAAATTATGCAAGTCAAATTGCGATATACCATACTCAATACTATGTTATTAGTTTTACATCTGTAAGTTTGAAGAGTTCCATCTCCAATTGCAGTATTTCCTTTACCATTATACTTCACTCTAAATAAAACGTTTGTCGTGCTCACATCCTTTGTCATGTGTTGTAACCAGCAGTATTGAATAAATTGAACGGGGTTTCTGTTAGATTTTGTTCCTGATGAAAATCCTGGGCGTATGTCTTATTTCTGCAAAGAATAATGTAATTCCAGCTCCCAAAGTACTGCGGAAGTAATATCAAAGATAACAATTGAATGATGAATCTTGGTGTAAACTTACAATTTACTTTAATATGTAAATATTATTTTGCTTTTGTCTTAGGGACAACAATGACCATTTTGCAAGCGAAGCACGTACGCCACCAACAAAAATCAGAAAGGGGGCATCAGGCCTTCTTTTTGAAGGAAAATATTTTGAAGTCATTCGAAGGTTAGTTTTAAAATGCTTTTTTTATTTATTTATATTCTTTTAACTACAGAAAATAAGAGGTATAATTGTATAGTGCAATATTTGTTCTCCTCACAAATGCTTGAAAGGGACGTTGGGTGTTTCATCTAATTTTGTTACCCACTTTTGAAAGTGTGTTTCCCTGCGCAATACGCCAACTATTTAATAGAGAAGACTGAAGCCAGCAAACAGTCGGAAAACTTTGATTCAATGGTCTTGAAATATTTAGCAAGCAGTCACACAGCTTAAGCGCAGTGGATAACACCGATTTTAGAAATATGTTTAAGGCAACATGAATGGTAGTAAAAAGCAGGGGAACCATGACAAAAATCTTGAAAGATACACACACAAATATGGTTCTTCAAATAAAGACACTCTTAAATCAAGTGAAACACGACTGCACTACAGCAGACGTCTGGTCTGCACGCTAACGATCTTTTTTAGGGTACACAATCCATTGGAAGGAAAGGGCGTAGAAGCGAAATTCTCTGGCGCTAGCAAGCCGTCGTTTTGAAGGCAGACACAGTTTTGACAGAACTGCTGAGCTAATTACTGAGATTCATTTGGAATATGTCAAGACTGTTAGGATCAAACTTTTGTAAAGCCTTTAAAGAGTATGGGATCTTAGGTAATTATGTTTGTTTCTCAAGGTGAATTATTTATGTAAAAAATATAATTCATATAGATTCGGAAAACTCTGATGAAAATGTGGAGTTTATAGATCTTAAATTGCCTAGGCGTTTCAGATGCATAAGCCACACTTTAAATCTTTTAGCCACCACTAATTACATAAAAATTATAAAGAGAAATGCAGAAGCTTTAAATCAGCATATGGAAACCTTTGGAACGTATAAATTGTGAATCAGTTTAGAAAAACTTTTTTAAATTTCTTGTAATTTAACAGGTGCTCAAATTTGTGGAACAATTCTCATCATTCAAAAAGTTTTAAAAGTATCTTTAAAAACGCCTACTGTAACACGTAGGAATTCGCTCTTTGATTGCGCAAAGCAACTGTTGGAATTTAAAGAAGAAGTAAATGATCGCAGAGATCATGCGCTTTAACATCACACAATTTTCGGCTGAAGATTTTGAGTATTTAAACAGCTAAGAATCTTTGATAACGCCGATAGCATCAACCTTAATTTTTTGCAATCTGGAGAGCGAATGATTTTTGGATATTTTGTTCCAATTGTTTCGCTGAAAAAGAAACTTCAGCAACTGCAAACATGTGTTGTTAATCTCCTGGCGTTCGCATGCTAAAAATTCGGTGCATCGCTCCAAGAACGTTTTAAATATTATTTTAATATAGGGGAAAGTGCTGAAGATGCGATCGTGGCGGCAATTTCTTGCCCAAACATAAAGCTTCGATTTCTCACATTTATGCAGGAAACGGCACCTTTAGCAATTTTGGAGGACACTTAGCAAATGTTTGTGCTCTTTTCCGAGCCGAACTAGTATGAGCCAAAGAACGAAATGACAGTTTCTCATCATGCTGATGATTAATTTTTATTGTTCGACACTTCTTACTGCAAGTTACAATACTTCACCACATTTTTATTTATAATCGATTGAATTTACATTTCGATATAGTAAATGCAAAAACCCAGATAAGAAGAGAATTAGAAATGTATCTTACTAATGAAGATACAACACTAAAATGAATTTTTACATCGTTGGCAACACCTCCAAACCGCGTGGTTTAGTTTTGCAAACAAAGTAATTGAAAATTATTAATAAAAACCCAAAACAATAATAAGAAGCACAAAAAACTATATTAAATTTTAAATTAATAATTAACACATACAAGTGAAGTGAAAGGCAATTTGCTGTGGGTCCGGTTAAGCGGAAAATAATGACGGATTATACCGCCAGGGCGGCGCATCAGAGGAGGCGGCAAGAAAGTCCGCAAGGGGGAAAGCGAAGAAAAAGCAAAGATAATGGAAACCAAAAAAGTATTAACGAAAATATGCATATAATAAATGAAATTTCAGTCACAAATTATGATGTCACGTAAGGGGCCTTATGTTGTTTACGTGGACCAGCTAAGTGCGGACACTTCCTTTGGATATTGCATACAAAACCATTACTAAAGAGTTATCGTCGTGGACAAATGATTCAATGCCACTGGAAACACGCAAATGCTATCAAATAATACGGCAAAATATTAACAAAGTACAAACAATCAATGATTTACACCTAATGAATACCAATAATGGTATGAACGCAACAGTATTAAGATTTTACAAATTAATATCCAATCTCTTAACAAAACTAATAATAAAGAATTATTAGAACTTTTCGCGTGTAACAATCAAATAGATAGTATATCACTTACTGAAACATGGCTCATTAACAACGCAAAATCCAGTCTAAAATATTTTATCATTATATCTAAAAATAGGCCTGATGGATATGGTGGGGTTGGCATATACCTAAGGAAAAATTTTAAATTCAAAAAAATTCATATGCTATCAGAAGCTGAAGTGATAGCTATATCACCAATAAATCTCAGACAAAATATTAATGTAGCTAGTGTTTACTTTGCTCCTAACACAGATATAGTCTTTTCCCAAACAGAAACCCAAAATATTTTCACCTTCTTCCGAAACAACAGTACAAATCTAATACTTGGAGACGTCAATGCGAAATCTACTAACTGGGGTTGTTCAACATGCACTAGCTCATTCATTTATATGTGCAAATGACGGGAATATAACATATGAAACGGGGAACAATTAATTTTGATTGGAAAGTATCAACTACGCACTTAACAAGCAGCATACACAAACCTATAATTATCAGATTATTTGACAATCATCAAATCATACTAACAAAAAGATATAAAACAATTCGAACAATATTAGATCGTAACCTACAACATATTGATTTAAAAGGTAATATAGAGGATATGTATAACCAACTTAAAGAGGTTACACGCATTAGTTCTATTGAAATTCACAATAACAACTACACAGCCAAACATTGGTGGTCAGAAACTTTAAATCGTCCTTTTAGGCGTAGGAATGCTGATCGTCAAAAATATTACAAATTTAAAAGTTTCTCGAATGCTCAAATATATCTTCAATCCCAAATTAAATGAAAATTAAACGGAAAATTCTAACCTACTACAAGAAAACTTATCTAATCCGGAGTGAATTCAAGAAATGTGGAGATCAATTGCGAACCTAAAGAAATGTAATATGAGTAAAAGCACGAATAATTCCTGGGTCTTTGAGGAGAAGGACGATTACCTAAGGAAAATTGCGGGCGTGTTTAATCCAAATACGACTTTTGATAACAAAAATGATACAAATGAAGATTACAAAAATTTCTCTAATTATTTGAATACTAGGAACTCACGATCCGCTAAGGTTATAGATGGTATATCATACCACATGTTAAAATTGATGCCGGAACCATAAAAGAGAACATTTCATTCTACAGGAGAAGTGTTAGAAATATGAATATATTTCCAATAATATCCAACTGTGGACCTACAAAATTATTATCAACTTCACTCAAATTAATAGAAGGAATGGTTAAACAACATATTGAAGCCCACATTACAGAAGCAAACTTGCTTCCAGAAAGATCATATGATTTTCGCCCAAGGCGCTCTACAACTCAATGTATTAATGATTTAATAAATACCATAAACTCACTTGTGTAACTGCTGCATGTGTAGACATCGAAAAAGCATACGAGGAAGTTAATATCAACAAGTTAACCAAATACTTAAGGATTTTGACTTTAACTCTCACATAGTAGAATGGATACGAAGTTTACTTGACCGGAGAGTACTACATTTAGATGATGCGACACAGAATACCAATAAAGGAATTGCCCAAGGCAGTGGACTTAGTCCTACCCTCTTTAATCTATGTACAACACAATTACATTGTATTAATGATAGCATCGTACTTTATACCAATTCGCTGATGATTTATTTTTAGTATTCCACAAAGAAACTTTTGATGAAGCAAAAACAAATCTACGAGAAGCATTGATCGATTTTGAGGCATAATGTGCAAAACTAGACTTACAACTCAATCATAACAAAACAAATATATGTTTCAACGCAGAATCGCCATCAATAGAAATAGAAATTAATGGAATCCATCTAAATAATGTAAAACAAATAAACTATCTAGGACGATACATTTCTGACAACAATAGTTGAACATGGGAACCATATAGTGAAAAAATCAAACAAAAAGATGGTTTCTTAAATTTACTCATTGGTTGCAGATACGGAATTCATCCAACTCGAGCTCTTCAATTCTTCAAGGCTTTCACTTCTTCCTTCGCAAATATTTCTAAAACGTACCTTCAAAGAATACAAAACTCGGTAAATGCAAGCCTCAGGAGGTGTCTGGGACTTATTAGATCAACACTAGAGCAAATAATATATCACCTGGCTGCGGAACTACCGATAGAATTGAGGTTTGAATTAATGACTGTCTAAGAATTGATTAAAGTTATAGCATACAACCTTCCTATGGAAAAATTTATCCAATATCAGAACTAGTTACGCAAGAATATATGATAAATTTAAATTTATTCTAAACAATGTTGGTAAAGTAATTCAAAGTCGAATGGATAAAGAAAAAATCAGCTTTCATCTTAAGTTTTTTGAAGGTACAAAAAACGACGATATCACGATAAAAATATTGGCAATTAAAAAAATTAATAATCTTCGATAACGTGGTTTCGATATCTTTTGCTCTGATGGATCGGATTTCAACTGGCGCATTTGTGGACAACAACACGAGTTTTATCTCTTCTTTTTACACACGAAAACGTTTATCATCAATGTCAGATGCGCGGCACAATACGCGGCTCTAATGGCCTTAGACGGCGATAACCATGACAATTTTCTTTGTCACGATATACATCGAATTATTACTAATAGTGGATTTACATGCGTGGAATTTCATCAGCAGAGAGAGCTTACGAGGACGGATCACATATTCAAATACCTTGGCCTATAAAGGACGCATGTAAAAATATTGAAAGTATACAGAAAACAGAATGGCAAGAGGAATATCACGAAGCTAGACTACATAAAGGGAAAATATACTATAATAACTTTCCTAATATTACAAACCAACCATGCATCCATAAAATCGTTAATATATATCCATATATATATATATATATATAATACATACATATAAATATAATATATTGTAACCTCAAAATACTTTACACATATCAGACGCTCATATAATTCACACACTACATATCAACAATTCACATATTATAAATACAGTAATAAAAACAAGCACATATCATACTTCATTAATGCTTGTGATATCGATATACAACTCATTATAACTACTAAAGTATCTAAGAACATACTATACATATCTTACACATCTCACACGCGTATATCGTTCACATACTACATATCAACACATTACAACACAATAATAAAAACACAAACACATCTTGTATAGCGTTTTCATGGGCCAAGTAATTCTCCGACCTTTTTTTTTTTTTGGATAGACAGATAAGGAGTAACTAAATTCACCAAAAAAAAAAAAAAAAAACAAACAAAAAAATGATTTTTTAAGTATCCGACAATACTCCTTAAATATTATACCCATTTGCCGTCGTCAGCTTCAGTGGAGCGATTATTTTCCTATGCTGGATTTTTAAGCACCCCTCACCGCTTGTTCTATTAAAGGAACAATAATTATTCCTTTGTTATTAAAAATGAATTATTAAATAATAAATGAATCAAAGTTCCTTAGCAGAATTCATAATTTTTTTTTTTTAGCTATTTCCAGTTATTTTTTATTATCAAACATTTTGTATACAGCAGTATACAGGTATAGCTTATCGATATTCGATGACAAAGTCATCTGTTCGCTTTCGATACCCCGAAAAAATACAAGACTTAATTTGTATACAGCGCTTTTGTTTTTTATAAAAATTTCTCAAGTAAATATTTACTGGTGGTGAAAGATCACAATTATATATTTAAAAATCAGTGAAATATCCCAATTAAATATTTAATGGAAGGGAAATATCCCAAATAAAATGTTAATTGAAGGGAAATAAATAAATAAATATAAGCTGACACAAGTGTTCAAGTGGGTTCAAGAGCCATTAATAATTGACTTAAGGCTTGAATTTTCAACTATTTCTAAATATTAATGGAAAAATTCAATTGATTTGAAAAAATAGTGGAGCTAAATGTAAGCAATTTTACAGGAATTAATGGTAACTGAAAAGTTCAACTATTTAAATCAAGTAATTGTTTCTAGCTTGAAAAACTCAAGTATTTAAAAAAAAAAAAATTACTTAAGCGATATTTGATTAAAAAAACTAATCAGCTTTCCCAGCACTGTATGTGGTTTACACGATTTAAAAACGGACGTGATGATTTAAATGATGATCCAAGACCTGGACGACCCCAAGCATCTAATCGTGCTGAGTTAATGGAAAAACTAAGTGAAATAAACGCTATCGATGCAAATTTCACTGGCAGAAAAATTAAATTCATCTTACTGCACAATCTACAAAATATTAACTGAAGATTTATGTAAAAGAAAGGTGTGTAGTCAATGAATTTTTTACGAAAAACAGATTTTTCTTATCGAACACCTTCCTTATACGCCTGATCTATCACCGTACGATGATTTTCTCTTCCCAAAAATGAAAACTACAATGAAAGGAGCTTTTTACGATGACTTTCCAGCCATACAAGCAGCCGTGACACAGGTGAACATCCCAAAAAGGGAGTTTACAAAATCGATGGATAAATTGGGTGAGCGTTCCAAACGTTGTATTGAGTTAAATGGATCGTATTTTGAATAAAAATTAGATTTTGTACATAATACCATGCTTGTTTTATTGTATAACTAAAAAGTTCGGTTACTTTTAGATCACACCGTGATCCGTGATCCACCGTACATCCAACCAACTGGTAAATAATTTCATTGCTTGATTTATTTCGCATCGGACCGAAAACAGTTTGAAAATGTTTGAAGGGACTCAATCAAATCGAAAACAATGAATACATACGAAATCGGTCACTGATTAATTTTGAGTCTTCAACAAAGTATTTGTTGGAATAGGACATTTTTTGGTGGCGCCATATAAAAAATTTCATGATATTTGGTCAACTGGATGCGAAGTTATTGCGTTATTGTGTTACAGGTAACTTGAGCATGGGAGCATCGAACAGAGAGCCAGTTATAGCCAATATTAAGTTTTGTTGTAATTTGCTAAACCACGTTTAAATATTCTTTGATTGACTTACATGTCGTGTGAATTATTGACAGATCTTCTTTCGGCGGGACAATTGGAATTCTGTTAATGAAAATGAAAAAAAAATATTAAAATGATGGAACGCAATACAAAATAATACAAGACAAAATTTTTAAAAAGTAATTTGAAAAAATTTAAACTAACTTTTTGCTTCGAGGCTGTTTTTGTGGAGTAGATAATATTTCCACGGAAGGAGCGTCTGATATAGCCGAAACGACTGGTGTCTGACCAACTAATATTTCACGTTGTGCTGATATTTGATTTACGTCTGTGATATAATAAAAGAAAAAAGAAATAAAACTTTATAGTCGTTATTAGTATATATTTTAAAAGCGTACCTATGTTAAATGGCATGTTGGGGCGCGTTTCAGAGCTCATTATTACTACGCCGCTAGCTAGTCCCAATCCAGTTGCATCTGACTGAGGAATTCCAAGGGGTACCTCGGGTTGCATTACTGTTGTCACTTGTTGTTCTTGATAGTCACTCTCGGAGTTAGAATTACCCTATGTAGAAAAGATAATTAGAGACAATTTCCCCCAATGCATTTCTGTGCTTTCAGTAAACAACTATTCGAAGGTAAACTTACCTTATCTAGGTCATCTAGAATGTTTTTGTTAGTAGATGGGTCGATAATTTGTAAGCGATGTTGATGACGTCGCCTACTCGATTGCTGTGCCGGCTGAGGTGGTACATTTCCAGGCAATACTCCAACTAAGGGTCCCGTTACTCCAACTTGTCCCCCGCCTGCGTTTCCAACACTTATAACTGCATTTCCACCAGACTGTACAGCACTTGTTATCACAGCACCTCCTGTTAGTGGTATCTGCGATTGTGTAGCGCCTGGACCAGCCAGTGGTCCATTAGGGCCAGTTTGAACGGGCAAAGAGTTACCAACACCGACCCCAGCATTAACGCCAACACCACTGCGCTGATGAGTTTGTGGTGGCTGTTGAATGGTTGGAATATATTGGTATGGATAAAAGGCAGGGATCGGGCCATGTGCATATTGAAACTGTGGACTTGGAAATGTTTGTTGCCTTGGCGTGAACTGTGGGTATGACGGCAAAACTACATTCTGATGAATTGCCTGCGGGTACATGTTTTGTACATGAACATGACGAGTGCCGACTCCATTTCCCCGCTGCGTAGAGTTAGGAGGCCCCCGATATATAGTTCCAGTTTGTGGATTTGAACGAGTATTCCCGGAATTATTATTGCCCGTTGACACGTACTGTAAAACAAATTGGGTTATTTTAGCTTCCGTATTAAATATGATTTCAAAAGAAAAACTATATGATAAAAAATATATATTAAGCTTTAAAAAATCTGCCGGTCCTCAACCCGCTATATTCATTATAATAGAAGGGCTGAGCACCAGCACCGAATGTTATCAAACGATTTCGGCTTCTACGGCCTACCTCTTGTGTAGCTGGGAAGCTAGTAGTATTAGCCAGTAAATTATTGTTCTTATAGTCGTACTTCCTACTATCGACACAACCGACACTAATACCAACAATTCCCTTATCGTGGATGTACGCGCCAGCCGACGTACCTAGGGTAATTCCTAAGGCGTTGCCGCTATGCGAATTTGCCAGTGTTATTATCCCGTTAGCACTGCCACCACTAGCACCCCCGGTGCAACTTCCACTGCCACCACTGCTGACAGAGCAACTGCTAGAGCTTGATACGCCGGTGCAAATGTCATTAGTTGCTCCTACAAAACGTCCATTCGATCCATCCAAAGGATTGTTGTTTCCACCACTCTGTAAAGCTTTGTGGCTTATATTATATATGGTCGTCGGTGCACTTAATTCACCGACGGCAGTAGCATTCAGTGGACAATTGTTGACAACGTTTACGTTGCTACAGATCACAGTTGACGCCGGTTGCTGCTGCTGTGCAGTAACAGCAACCGTCGGCACCATAGGTTGCCTGTTAATCGCGTTTCCGAAAGATTGCTGCTGGTGCTGCTGCTGAAGGTGGTGGTGTGGTGGTTGTTGTTGATGTGCTAGGTGCTGCGTTTGTGCGGTTGGCGCGGTTGCTTTTAGAATAGAGACAACATTGTACGATTTGCTTATTTGAAACTGAGTTGGTGGAGGAGTCTGCTGCTGTTGCTGCTTAAGAGGTGGCGGCGCTGATGTTGGCTGAGTATATTTCTTACTCTTTTTGTTTGTTGTCATAATCTACAACAATTCACAAAATTGTGGATATTTTGGGTGACGCATATTTATTATTATTTGACGAATTAATTATGATTTCGCAAGTCCAAATAGAATTAAAATTTCAAAAATAATATAAATATTAATTAAAAGACGGGAGTCGTTCGACAAGAACCAAAATCAGATAAACCAAAACTAACAACAACCATAAAAAACTGAATTGGATAACTGACGTGCACTTCGGTTGTAAGTGAAACGAATGTATATTAAATATAACTATGTCAGTCTAAGCCTTGCAAATGAGACGACATTGTACATTCAACTTAAATGAAGTAAAAACAAGATTAAAAAAAAAAGATAGATTTGGCAGTAGCAAATCATTAACATAAATACTCTTCACACTTGTAATAAAAAAATTTCGACTTTAACTATTCAAATTTTTCAGCTTTGTGAATATATAACAAGAGTTATGGTCGAGATGCACGACTATACGAGGATTGCAATGTAAGTTGCGCGCCTTTGCAAACTTAAGTTTTGTTAGCTAAAAGTACGCTATAAACGTACGCTATTTGTGTTTTTAGTTACTTGAAAGTCATCTCGGTAAAAATGGAATTAACTGTAGAATATTTGCTTACGATGAATTACTACAACTCTCGAAGTGAATTAAATCAACAAGAGTGCATCAATCAAATTATGTAGACTTTTTGGCGACTAGTGTCGATGACTGGTATGCTGAATTCAACGTGGTCGGTGTTCGCTTAAAAACGAATCTAGAGAAGATCGTCCAAAACAGCTGTAATCCGATAAACATCGATGCTGAGACATATCGCGAGATTCAGACATCTTTTGGCATTAGTGGGATCAGCATACATTCGATATCACATGAATAATTGAAAGTCAAGAAGATTTGTTAGAGTTGGATACAGCAGGGTAGTAAATATTAGTGCAAAGAAATGTTGGTAAAATACAGTTGTGATGTCTCATAACACGTCTATGACAACGATACAGGTGACGAATCACAGTTCTATGCGTATGAGTCCGAACCAAAACAATAGGTATGGGGTGTTCCGAGGCGAACCAAATCAGACAAAAGTGGTACTCTGACGAAGATCTTCAGTCCATTAGAGCAACGTAGGACGGTCAATTGTGAATGGTACCATTTATTTGCCAGTGTGGATCATGATTTCTTTTTGTTACGCAGATAAAAAATAAATTGTGAAGTCAACGTTTTTCGACGCATGAAGAAACTGTTGAAGCCTTTGAACAGCTCTTTTTGGAGGGTACCAACTTCTGAGTGGAAAAAGAGCTTCTAAAATTTAATCCGAACGCTTCCAAAAGTTTATTGATCTTAATGGAGAATATTTAGAAAAACAAAGCCAATTACGATGATAAATTGCTGTTTTTTTTTTTTCATTACTAGGCACACTATATAAAAAGCAAACTTCTTATTATACCCTTCTTTCACTGTATATTTATATACTAGGCACTGAAATGAGCTCGAATTTTGATCTCTTACTAAGTAGGCTAAAAAAGGTAAGACAAACAATTGTTGAGCCAAGTAAAAGCATATTATAAAATTAAAACACATATGTCAAACAACATGTTTTTTACTACTCTGGTAAAACGGTTACGAATCATGAAATTATAAAACAAACTTGTAACAGTGCGGCACCTAAAGCGGCAACTAAATTGATCACGAATATATATTCTTTATTGGATTTGGGGTATGTTACATACATTTTTGTATTTCATCAAACCCAAGATACCCTGATTACAAATATTTTCTAGCAGATTATAACAATTAGATTATCGGCTTTAGTTCGCGATTTCTTTTGCAGGTTTGTCATGTAAAATTCAAAACTAAATAAAATTTACACTGGAAGAGACAGAAAACTCAATGAAATCTAACAAATCCGCAAAGTGAAAATGGGACACGGCTTGTATAATTTGTTTGTTTGTTTGATTAAATTTTCATGGAATATTTGTGTCACGCCCACAAAGTAAAATCGATAAAATTTAGGAGCTATTTAAGGTGGGGCTGGGGGAAATTAGTTCCACTGAAAGTATGTTGCTCATATAATACGTAATAGTTGGATAAAATTTATGGAGCCGCCATGAGTTTTTATAATCAGTAAACAAAATAGAGCGTAGCGGTGAATGTCTTGGTCGGCTTGGCTAGTTGGATTTCGACATTGTTTGTATAATGAAAATTAATTTTTGTTTTAAGATAAATCGTGTAGATTTCTTCATTAGATAATATTTTACTATAAAATAAAGCAAATTGGAATATGTCTTTGCATGAGAGCTTTAACTTCTGGTGGCTATTTAACTTTCAAAATTACATATAGGCTTCTGGTTACTGGAAGCCTCTATATCAAGTTTCATACGATTATTTTGACAGCTTGAGCCGATAGTTTTATGATGCTACAGGCAGACAAACGTTGTAAATTTCTAATACTATTTTCATTGTTTGAATAGAAGATAAATATATATATACAGATATCGTATACTTTTAAGTAATCAAAGATATGTATATATGTAATTGATGAAAATTTTCGACATTCCAGATGTTTATAAATCACTTACATACGTGTATCTTGCCTGCTCTGGTTTTCATTTTGGGGAGGATTTTGTTAATATGAATTCCTTAATTTTATAAATTTTTTGAGCAACTAAAAATCAGATTTTTCATAATTCACAAAATCGAAAGTAAAAATCTGAACAAGTCATGACTTATCTAAAAGTAAATTATACATGACTGAAGAATCTATGACTCTTTCAAAAATTGTCATGAATTTTTTTTCAAATTTCGGATGAATTTGCAATAACAATAAAGAGAAAAAAACTTTAGCTTTAATGGTGCAAAAGGAAATTTCTCATCACACTTTTATTGCAAGTAGTGAGTAATGACTATCTAAATTGTACTGAAGAGAAAACCTTTATACTAAATTTGAAACCGATATTTCATAAATTTTTCAACTAGTTTTTGATATTACTGAAAGAAAACAGAAGGGCAACGCTAGAAATAGTCGTAGTTACGGGGTCTCCAATGCGAACTTTGAGGGGTTACAAACACAATGACAAAATTATGAAACTATTCACACTATGTGTGAAGAGTACAAATAATAAAAAAATATATACATATATGTATATAGAAATAATAATAATAACAATAATAATAAGCACAAGACACTTTTAAAATGTAAATATACACTTAATGTGCGACATGATAGGTTGTGTCTTGGTGACTGGGTTATTAGTTTAGAATAGTAAGAATTAATATACCTATGTATATGTATATATATATATATATCGTATATAATATTTGGAACTTACCATATTTTGTGCAGAGTGGGGCTGCATGGTTTTGACAATTTCCGCTTGTAGTGGCAATCCTGAAGCGGCTAATTGCATTCCTCCTTGTGGAGTCGGTACCACAAGCTGTTCGTGCAGGCAGGTAGTTGATAAACCCACCGTTCTTCAGGGGCTAGAAAGGACCCGCTGGCAAACACCTCTACCAAACCATTTGACTCTGCATAATTATAAGAAATAATTATTAGGAATTGTTAAAAAACATAAGCGAAATGGGAGTAAAGCGATGAAAATTGACATTGCACACCTTAGGAATGATCAGCATATGTTTTGCAGTATTGCGGTCGGTACTGTGTCCAAGAAACTTTTGTTTATTACCAGGCCAATTTGTAGTATACGTGTTCTTTAAATGCATAGAATTGGTAACATAGAATTTAAATACACTGCTTTATATTTATATTAAACAATTTAAATTTGTTGCAACGTGTGCTTGCTTCCGAAACTGACTTTAGTGAAGTCTAATGAAAGACAACTAAATTTCATTCGTCTAGCAAATTATGTTGAAACGTTTGTCGGGCTGTGCGCTGCAATTAATGAGGCTACCTAAGATTACCTACAGCTGCCGTCACGACAATTAAAAAAAAAAATCGCGGACTAAAGTTTGGTCGGTCGATCGGTTGTCTTGTGTTTTTCAAATACGGCAAATTTTGTAAGAAGTAATACATATGTGCAGGATTTTCCAGGAACCGCTAAAATCTGGACTATTCCTGGGATTGCATTTTTTTTTTTTTTTCAATACCTGTGTGAGTATACGACTTTCGCTATATGTTCCGCATATCAGTGCTTTCCTTCCTTCCTTTCGTACAATGCACGGATTTGTACGGACGATGGATAATGCTGTTTGTGATGATTTACTGATGAGATGACTAAACGAACAGACCCCGCTTGCTCAGCTCACGAAAAGATTTTCATTCCATTGTTGTTGTTGAAAACGTCATCAACGGAATTACAAAAGTTTTCAGCAAAAGGTAGATTGTTTGTGTTTTTTCGTCACTACTTATGTATGTATTACTGCTATACGTAGTATTTTCCTTTATGCATACATATGTATGTATCAAAAATTTTCATCAATTCCTTTATCATTTCACTAACTGTAGTCGCACATAACCGACAAACTAATCGCGCTATGCTTTCTTCATGTTTGTCGACGTCGCCCGTCTCTCACACACAAAGAAAAAAAAACGAGAAAAAAAATGCGCTTGCCATTATTTTATGACGTCCACATAAATACATACACACATTAATATATACATACACACATTAATATATAGGTATATATATGGATATACATAGATATATATATATATATATATATATATATATATATATATATATATATATATATATATATATATATATATATATATATATATATATATATATATATATATATGCATATATATATACATATCTATATATATATACACATATGTACACACATACACACCCATAACTGGAAATATGCATTGTCTACTTTTGAAATTTGTAATATTAAAAACGAAATGATTACATTTACAATTGAAATACGCATATACATATGTACATATGTCGGGAAAAAATGTCATGTAATTTCTTTCTTTCTGCTTTGCGTCCTCCACCAAGTTTAGCCTCATCATTTACCTGAACCAACACTAACACAATCACACGCGTATATCTTTCTGTTGTTTTATCGTGGCCAACTGCACTTGCCACAACTAGGCCGCACTGTTGTAAAACTTTAAACTTAATCAAAACTACACATGAAATGCTGCAGCCGAATAAAATCAATAAAATCTATTGTTTTTCTATTTAACAGAATTAGTCGGTTAAGCACGAAACTGAATTTCAATTATGTATATTTCTCTTTCTTGCTCGTCCGCAGTGACGAAGTAGGAGAAGACTGCCAACTGCATCAAGTAAACACGTGCCACTGGACGACTCAGTACAGCCAACGTAAGCCGGGCGGCGTGAAACATAGCAAGGTTTACAGAACTGACCGCGAATTGTTCATTAAGAGGCCCATTTGCACGAGCAGATATGTTTGATTTAGTATTTGTTTTGGCCACTTATTTTAGCTGGCACTAGACATGTTTTTCTTTTACAATTCACAAGCAGTTTTTGCTTTTTATTGTTGTTTTCTTTCTATTATTTTTTAATAACAGTGTAAGGATATTCTAATATAAATAAATGTAAAAGAAATGAAATATTCATTTTCATATTTCTGTTTTCTGCGTTTATCTTATTAATATTTTTAGAAATATGCTACGAAGAGCATCGATAAATCTTACTCGACGCGATAAAGTCATGTTTTACGAAACATCAGACTTTCGGCGCATATTGCTGACGCATGATACCGGATAGCAAACGTACGTACAAACGAAAGTTAAAAGAGCAATTGCGAACGAAAAAGTGTAAAGTAAACCGGATTGTGATTTTTATTATTCTCGATTCGGACGGTGGATATGCGTAATTATTTTTTTTGGTATTGTAATTTTTTTTTTTTTTTTTTGTGCAGTGCTACGTTCCACAATATAAGAGAAAACGTAGTGCAAACCGGGTATGCTATGTATTGAACATTAGTCTGTTCGTCATTTCGTGCAAGTGGAATGGAACATTGTGGGGGCTAGCTAATATAACAAAAATATTAATAATCATATATTAATATTTTAAGTATTGCTACCTCAAGACAGTCTATTGGGCCATTTATTCTATACTTTGTATAGAGTATGTTGCGAGATATACAAATAAAGAGAAAAACATAATTCTCAGCAACTAATTGACCGATCGTTATGAAATTCATAACGTGTGGAAGGGAAACACGGAAGCAGGAAATAACAGAGCAGGTGGCACTGTGAGATTAGGAACAAGACATAAATCTTCTGTTCTATATTTCTTTCTTTTCTAAATAAATTTAAAAAAAAAAATTAAATTTGTGCATAAAAATTAATCCTCTCAAAACACATTAAAATTCTTGATTGTCTATTTTTTGAACTGGCACAATGCTTCTCTACAGAGGGCTAGTGAATTCAGTAGTACTTTGTAATGCAGATCGGCAACATTTTCATATCCCGCATGCATACTGGCGGGATATGACTTTCGATGTTGATCAGCTTTTGCTTGTTATATACATTTGCACAAACTTGTATACTCTTGGCCCTCCAGGGCAGGACATAAAATTGACAATGGTTAACATGTTTATGGAAATTAAGAAGTTTGATTTTTTTGGAAAATTGTAAAAGTTTTTTTATATTATTCATTTTCTACGATTCAATATTGTTGTGCGGGCAGTTTTGTACTTCCATTTTCGTTTGACGTAAAGCTCATTGATTAAAGAACTAGGAATTTAATGGAAAACGCTCGTCATACGTCAGCATCTATTAATTTGTAGTGCTAGCCAAGCACTTCATTCATCTGTGTTGTTAAAATGATTGATATCAAATAAAGCAAGAGAAAAATATTTATTCCGAGTTTTAAAATATGTGTAAAAAGTATAAAAACCTCTTGACTAAGTAAAATCCAAGTGCAATTCTCTTCACAACACGAATATTTTATGAACGCACGCCCAGTACGTATTACAATCCCAATAATTCAAAGGTAAAATGCAAATAACGGGTGATTAATTTAATGTTTTTTTTTTTTTTAATTTTAATTTTAAATAAAACACTTAAATAGAATAAATGTCGGAATCTTAATTGGGACCCGAAAGAACAATCTCTGACATTTACTTTTTAAAGATAATTTTATTCATTTGTTGGCCGCGACTACGCTGTAGGTGATCAATTCAAGAGGTCCAATTTTCGATCACTCTTTCCAGCAAAAAAAAAAAAATTTAGAGGAGATATCACATGATTTTGGCGGCCAGTTGACAGGTCCGAAACGTGAAATTAAGTGCTCACGAAAATGATTTATCAATAAAGCCATTGTTTCGCGCCCTGTTATCATGGTGCGATAGCGCTCGCCATTGACGGTTATGTTCTGTCCGGCATCATTTTAAAAGAAATACGGACCGATGATTCCATCAGCCCATAAACCACACCAAACAGTTCATTTTTGTGGATATACGGGAGTTCGAGAATCCCTTCGGGTTTCTCATCAGCTCAAGTGCCAGAATTGTGCCTCAAATCTAAGTCTGGAGGCTTCAATTCTTGAACGAGTTGGATTTTGTAAGCCTTTAAACCAAGATCCTGTCATAAAAGTCGCCAAGTTTTTCCAAGATTCTGTACACGGCGTCGAATCGATTGATCATGGTCTTCAGCCACACTCTCCGCTACAGCCACAATATTCTCTTCTCTGGATGTGGTCTATTTAGTTGCGTATCATCGAATAACGTACACTGAGACCAAATGGTATTGGCAATAATGGGTTCGGAAGGTCGATAATGCACACCATATGTGACTCGAAGGGCACGAAAAACATTTTTCACTGAACGCCGATTTTCGTAATACAGCTGAACAATTTGAAGACGTTGTTGCGGTTTGAGTTTTCCATGCTGAATTGTTAAACAGTACTGAATAAAAAGAAGATGACAGTATGACAGCAGTTATATGATTATAAATACTCTAAATAAATCACACGTTATTTCGTTGCAAAACTGATATCACAAGTGAGTTGTAGGCTTTCTGCACTTTGAATTTTACTTCGTCATTTAATTGTTTTTGTTATATCGCGCCAAATATGATTAACTCTATTAAATGCTAAATTAAAATCAGTTGTCGGATGTTAAGCTTAAAATAATCCTACAACATTTTGAATAATTCAACCTAATCCTAAAAGTGAACCAAATTTTAATCATAATTATATATTAATAGTTGTAAATGAAAGCTGGGTATTTCGAATAGGTTTATTCAATAGTTTATGCCAAGGTTTAGAAAAAGCTTTATCGCTCCTTTTGTAAAATCAATTTTGAGAGCTTTTTAGTTTCAGATTTGGCAATGCTACACTGACAGTTGCAGCTGATAGCCACCACCCCAGCAAAAGTTACGTTCCCTTCGTCTGTTTCTCCGAGTTTTTCCATAATTTTTTTAGAAAAGTGCAGTACAGCATCAACTCAACGTTCAGTTCACATCCTTTTCAGCCGTAATTTATAAAGGGAATTAAATCCGATTAAATCCGACGGTATACGAAAGTCTATTTATATATATCGGCGAAGTTATCCTTGAAGGCATATTATTATCGTATAATAAGAGTATAAAAGCACGAATATTTTTTTCTTTCTTTTGTCTTGATAAAACCTTCAACTATAAAAGTTTTAATTATAAATCCAAACAAATTAAACTTACACAGGACAACGATTCCGAACAAACAAAGCAAAATCAAATAGCTCATGTAATTTTATTAGGTTGGTGATGGCTTAATCTGTCAAGGTCTTTGAGACATGATATGGCTCACATCTGAAAGACCTTGACAAATTGATCCAGGGAAAAAAACCTCATCACAAAATGGATGATATTCGTTTTATATGCAATATTAAAGTCTTTATGGTTTATAGAGTGAATAAGAATTGATACGGTGAGGACATTGATGATTTAAAAAAAAATATATGTAGAAAATTATGGATGAATCGCTATTAGGGAGGTTTCGTTAAAGAGAGATGACTCAAGGTCTCAGTGTATATGGTTGTGTGTGTTCGCTGGCAGGTTTGTTTGGTTATTTCGTATTTTGCGACCAGTTCGACCGTGTTCATCCTTCGGCAAAGGCTAGAATGCAGCGCTGCCCGCATAGAACCGCAAAATAAATTCAACAAGTTTGATAGATATCTGCTTGCATTAAATTTTCCGTCTTTGCTTCTACTTGTATAAATGAATCGGTATTGACAACAATACATTATTTTTTGTCAGTAGGTCCATAAGGACTTGAATACATTTCTGTACGAAGTCATGTCATGGGAAAGTATAGCGTCAAAAGATCTTCTTAGGTAAGCTGTAATTTTAAAATCGTTTGCTTTTGCTAGACTTTCATCATTATATCGTTTGTAGTATTCCCCACAGTCATAATCTATCAGCCACTCATTTGCTTGCATCGCCAGACGGCTCCCGCTACTTACTCGAAAATTCAAATGGTAAGTATCCTTAAACACTCGTATTTAGTTTAAGACTGGGTGGAAGGGGCCCATACGCACTTTTTCAATTCATTTTCAATGTAGATTTATGTCAGTTGGATGAGAGCTTCTCGCGTTTGGCGGGTTATGGTTCTAGTCCCGATGGTGGTTCGCTGTGGGCGAGGCATGGCTTCACCCGTTCCGGCAGTTCCATGATCGACTGCTTCTGGGCCTGTCAGCGCAGCTTGCGACAGTATATGGCTAAAAAGAAGGTCAGTAGATTTTTAATAAAAACCAATCATTCTCATCTTCTATCTCTCTGCAGATTGAGCGTGGTCTACGCCTATACGAGCAGCACAATCAAACTGCAGCTGTCCGCACTTGGCGAAGTGCGCTAAAGTCAACATCAGGTGAGGATTGTTTTCATCTTTTGGGATACCTATACCAGGCCCACTTCGACTGGGGTAAATACCGAGAAGCCATCGAATTTGGCCACCAGCAATTGGGTATATCCGAGGAGCTTGACTCGCCGAACATGCGCGCAGAGACTTACTTGAATCTCGCTCGCGCCCATGAGCGACTCGGTGGCTTGGATAGGGCATTAAGTTACGCACGCCACTCGCTGTACAATGAATGTGGCACTTGTCGAACTGGCGGCCTCGTTCACCTTACTGTAGCGCGTGTGTACTTAGAGATGGGAGGGTTCTCTCGAGCGGTCGAAGGCCTTCAAGGTGCGCACAAAATAGCTGTTTCAATTGGTGATCCTTCACTTGAATTGCAATGTTACGTTGCTCTCTCCGAACTCTTCGGCCGGTTACAGGACAATGAAAAAAGTGCTACATATGCCTCAAAGGCCTATGATTTATCTCGGTCATTACAATTGGGTGATCTCAACTCATGTTATCATCGAGCGGCTTTGTTACGAATGGCGGTTGCCCTACGAAAGCAGGGGGACTTGGGTGATGCACATGATTACTGCATGGTAAGGTAACTCATGACACGACGACTACGATAGGTAATAATTATGAATTTCCTGTCGGATTTGTACAGGAGGCAACAAGGCTTTCGCTGATATCCGGTGATCAGGCGACATATACTCGAAGCATCCGTGTTATGGGCGATATCTACCGCAAAAAAATGGATATCGATGTACGTATCTTTAAGTCAGGATATATATATATATATATATATAAATATATAATATATACTTTCGTAATTAAATTTTAGCGGGCATTCAGGCAATACGAACAGGCAATGGGCACGTCCGCTTCTCTCGGCGATCGTATGGCCCAAATGGAGGCAATGGATGGAGCTGCACGATGCCTTGAAGCGCTTCGTCTCCAGCAAAAAATCTGTAACTGTCGGCCACTCGAATTCAATACAAGGCTTCTAGAGGTGGCAAGTTCCATCGGTGCAAAGTTACTGGTCCGTAAAATACGGAGTCGTCTGGCGCTCATCTATCGTGCTCTAGGTAAAATAAAAATCGTTAATATAAAAAACAATTAATTCAAATTTGAATAGCATTTAAATTTGTAGTTTGAGGTGATTAAAACCAAACACTTCAAAAATGTAAGTTTGGATCACATGATTGTATTAAATCCAATTAGCTACTTTATATAAGACAGTGCCTGTACTATGATAGGTTTGTGTGCCAACTATATGCTATAGAGCTCTGTTGCCTATTTATAAGAAACATCTGTATGAAATAAGCAGAACAAAGTTGTAGAAATAAAAAAAAGTACATATATTTTCTTGAACGGCTCGACCAGGTGACCGTCTGAGTTTTCGATGTTACAGACATCGAACAATTTTGAGCGTTTGAAATTTAGCATGAAGACTGCAACATTAAAATATTTTTGAAAATAATCGAGCCACGTTTATTAGAAGTTATAGATTCTATATAATAACATTTATTTATGAATCATTAGACTATATATATTCGTGATCAGCACGACGAGACGAGTCGATCTAGTCTATTCCCTTAATCTTTGAGATATTGGTTTAAAATTTGGCATGGAGACTTTTTATAATCGTAAACATCATACTTATTACAAGGACCGTTATGTTTCCACTAGAAGATGTAGCGTAGAGAGTATTAAAGCTTCGGTTAAACCGAAGTTAACGTTTTCTTCTGTTAAATCTTAAGGAATATTATTGAAGTTTTCCTTAAAACAAAATTTTTTTGGAGATTTTGTATACAATGCAAAGATGCATAATTTCAAAAGTAAACAGCGAACTTCTTTGGATGCATGTGTGAGGAGTATTTAATCTTTAATATGTAAATATTATTATGTAAATTTACTATTTATTAGGCGACGAGGAGCAATTCAATACGCACACTCGCCTCGCCAATCAAACGGATGCTGCATTGGGTCTCACCTGCGGTGCATGTGGCGAAACATTTGGCTTACAACCTGACGCCCTTGAAGCGTTGCCATGTGCTCATATTCTACACGCAAGGTTTGCTACCCTGGCCGTTGACCAATCTGTTGTTAGTTAATCATACCCGTTTTTTTGCAGATGCGCTCACGAGATAATGCGAAGACGTGACAAGAATTCGCCAGCCCGTGCATGTCCGGCGTGCAATAAACTGCTCAGCTCTCGCTTACATCTCTGCGGCGGTGCTGCTAGTCACGAAAACGACGGTGGGGGCAGCGTCGTTGCGACGGATAGTAGCTCCACTTTCTTGCCACTACCATTGCAGCTTAATAATAGCAATAATAACAAGACGTTGCCCAGTGTGGACGTCCTACTAACAACGGCAAACTCGACGTCACCGAAACCACTTTACCGCAGCAACCTTTCTCTGGCGTCTCTCAGCCTGAGGGCCTCTAGTCTTACTATCGACAGCGGCCGGAATGCGACATCATCTGTCTGAAATTCAGCTGGAGCACTTGAGTGCACCGAATTAAATGTGTGATAGCCGAGAAGCGGATAGGATCGAGCGTCTCATAAGCGCCCGAGTAAGTCAACTTCTGTTAAAAATTTTAATCAGTTTTGACTGCGGAATGCAACATTGTAGTTAACAGTTCAACTCATCTTCCATAAGATTTTATCCTCCGAAATATTACTCTGCGACGCTTAAAGAAAAGAAAAACTGTTTTTAACACACAAAACTGCTACATAGTGCAAATCATACTACATATACAATTAGGTAATGCTCTTGCGCAAGTTTATTATTTCAATTACATTGAAATTTACTTCAAAACTAATCAAAATTGAAATTTCTATTGAAAGTGAAAAAAAATTTGACGATATCTGATCATCTCTCACCCAAAATTTCATACTCAGGTGAAAAAAATATAGGTGAGATATTCGCGCCTGTCGGCTCTCCAAAAACTTCCACATTCCGGATCACAAAGTTCAGCTTCCAACTGAAAATTAAGAAGCCCAAAATATAGCAGCCAACCGGAATACCTTACATGTATTATTCCAGCATGCTCTGAGCAGGGCATAACTTTGCTCTCAATTAGAACACACAAAAATTCTTTGAGAATCGATTTATTGGTGAATTCCGTTTCCGTTTTCCGAGGATATGGCAACTAAGAGTGACAGTCGATGAGACGGACTACTATATATAGACGGACTAATATATTCGTAGTGTAGGTACATATTAAACTCAAAGCTTAATTTGTTCTTAATAATTTTACACTATTCATACAGAGTGCGAATAATATTATAATTTAGTCTTTTTGTTTGCCTTAAAGGAAGCATAGTAGACCCCATATATTCCTTATCTGTTTGACAAGGCGAGTCTGTCTATCTAAGTATATCTGCTTTTCTGTCTGACTGCGTGTATGTGTGCACCATGTTTCTTTAATCTTTGAGATATTGGTTTGAAAGATGGTATGGAGTATTTGTCTACTAAAAACGAAGCTCCCAATCAAACACATTGCAATTTATTTTATTCTATTGAAAATGTGGTCTTAAAAAAAAATATAAAACAAATATACTAGTTAACAAATTTGAAACTATTGAACGATCCATAATATTTGGCAGTGATTTCCTATGTTAAATCGCACGCTGAATCAGAAAATGCATTCAAACATTAAAAAAAGTAGATTTGTTGTCAAGATATTGCTGAATTTTCATAATTTTTATTATAAAAAAGTGGATTTAAATGTAAATATCTCCGGTTCTATATAAATTTAAGCTGCCATAGAATGACATACGTGTTCCTGCGGCTAATATATTTTTCTGTGTAACAAAAAGTTGTTTTTCTCTTCGTATTGAGAAAAAATGTAAAATTAACCTTGAGCCAGCTAAATTTCATATACTCGTATAAATAATATATGATTTCAAAGATTTTTTAATTAAAGGTAATTGAGCTTTCTTTTAACCGTCTATAAAATACTTTTCAAACTGATTATCGCTTGACACGCTATGTATGAATATATCGACATTATATATGTTTTCCAGACGATAGACGATTAGTAAAAAAAACCGTTTACTTTCCTTATAATAGTTCAAACTTCAATAAAAAATAAAAAATCTATAAGGACCATAGTCTAATCGAATTTTTATTCTAAATTTCGCAAGACAAATTATTGATATATTGATAAATAGGCGATAATCGGATTAAAAACGATTTAATGGACCGTTGAAGAACCGGAGATATTATATGACATATAAATAAACCCACTTTTTATTAAAAAAAAAAAATGGAAATCTTTAAATATCTCGAAAATTGTACTACATTTTCTCATTTTAGATAGGAAATAAAAATCAAAGAATATTGATCAAAATCGCTGTTAGTTTAAAAATCATTGTTAATTCGAATTGATTGGGAGCTACAAAAAAAGGTGAATTCTATTTATTTTGAGGTTAAGTGCCACTAACAAAAGCTAATATTATGTGAATATATGCTTGGTAACATCCCAGAGGGTTCAAACTCCTCTTCGTAATTTTCATTAATTGTCTGTTGATTCCAATTATTTCATACACTATTCATAAAGGGAAGGGGCTAAATTTTCGTAGATATCGAGGAGATTAGGGTGGGCGGCACTATTATTAGACTAGTGTGATGGTCTGTTTTGGTGTTTATGTAATATGATCCAATATGGGATATTATAGGTATTAGAGATATATTGCTCTAAACTTCAAGGGTAGTTTCATAACCTAAAACGTATAATACTTAAGTTTATCAAAAGCGATACATCTCTTATGAGTGTTGTCTCAAAAATGTGCTTATTGGCGCCGGCCAGGCGGTAAACTAAAATCGAATTCTAATAGTCTTTCTTTATTTCATATTTTATTCTTTAATTTTATTAATCCACAAAAAAGGCGAAGACAAAACAAAGCGAAAAGCTTTAAAAAACTTCGTCCGTTCACCCGACCGATAATTCACCAACTGACGTAGGGGTGCCCAGTGTTGCCACATCTACAATCGGTTCAGGGTTGATTTCATTACCCCATTATTGGGGGTGAATATGGTTAAGGTTGCCAGATGACTTTCTGACTGGACTGCGGTGGTAACATCCCCCTCCGCGTTAACGAACTCCGGCCGTTTACCCATATTAATACCAACGTCCAGTACAGCCACTTTAGACGCTGGTCGCATCATGACGCCTCGTTGTGTTTCGAAAGTTGCTCGACGTACTTGTACATTTTGCCGTTATGACGTCAGTTACGCGACCTTTGGGCCAGTAGTTCCGGGGAAGATTTTCATCAATCACTATGAACTATGAACGTCGCCGACACTAATAGGTGGGCTCTTAGTGTACCACTTAGAACGTCTGGTGAAGTACTCCTTCACCCATCGTTCCCAAAAACGATCTGCGAACAGTTGCGATTGACGCCAACGTTGCCTGGGGTCTGATTCGCCAATAGCCACTGGTTTATAGCCGCTTGGTGATCCCATTAGGTGATTTGAAGTTAGCGCGTCGTCTTCTTCTGATTCTACGGAAACGAAGGTTAGTGGGCGGGAGTTGATAACATACACCGCCTTCATTAGGGCGTTTCGAAGGCTCTCGTCATTGAAATTGCTAGTCGGACAAATTGATTTAAGCGTCGATTTGACGGAGCGAATCATTCGCTCCCAGGCTCCTCCCATGTGATGGATTAGGTGGATTAAATTTCCATTTTATGCCATCGTAAGTGATGCTGATTTTGTCGAAGTTGTGTTATGAATGGTCACCTCGCAGCTTTTGTAAAACTGCGTTGAATTGGACAACCAGTTTCTGATATTGAAACCGCCGGCGGCATGTATGTCTCGAACCTCAGTAGCCAATTTGATAGCCTCCGCTTCGTTATTCATATTATCTATGAAATCGTCGACATAGTGCGCCTTACTAATAGCTTCATACGCACGTGGGTTTCGGTGATGATGCTCCTCTGCGTTCATGTTGCGAACATAATGAGCAATGCACGGTGCGCAAGATATTCCAAATGTCATTACGCGTATGACAAAAACTATTGGACTTTTTGTCTCTTTGTCGTACCACAAAAAACGTTGAGCATGCATGTCAGACTCCTGGATGTTTTTTGGTGAAACGACTGGACCCAAGCGGAATGCCATTAGTACATTCGTAAGAGGATAATCCGGGCTGTTAAGCATGAAGTCGTTCAATGATTTGCCATGTGACTTAGCAGCAGCGTCCCAAACTAATCTTACTTTTTGCGGTTTATTGCGGTTAAGAGCGATAAAGATCGGAAGGTACCAAATGCGATTATTCGGTTTCTTCATTTCACTATTAGACAGTTCAACAGCATAACCTTTGCTTACCAGATTGTCGATTTGGCTCTGTATTTTATAATATAAGTCTGGCTCTCTTTAGATTTTGGCTTTGAGACAGTCGAAACGTTTGAGCGCGTTGAAATAGCTTTCAGGCAAAGCTATTTCCTTGTTTCTCCAAAGAAGTCCAACTTGAAAGTGGCCATTAATCTTAGTACAAGTTTCGTCCAGAATTTGAATAGCTTTTTCATCGTCGGCTGATCGTAGGTATTTTGATGTGACTGATTAAAACTGTCTTGAGCATACTTTTTACTTTGCTTTGGCAGCGCAAAATTTTTGACTGTATGCACATTTTTTAGCCAAAACTTTTTACCGCTTTTTTGTATCTGCGCGCATATTGATGTTTCTTCCATTCGAGTGGTATCGCTTGTCCACTGCAGGCAAATGGGCTCCTGGATTCCATGTATATTTAGATGCTTGAAGGCACCTTCATCGATTAGAGTAACGGAAGAACCTTCATCTAAAAATGCGTAAGTGTGCGAAAGAATTGTTTGTCGGTTTTTTTCAGTTTGATGGGCGTTAATAACTCGATTTTGGTTGCTCTTGTGTAGTAGAGGATGATGTTTGAATTTACATCCATCCACACTGCAATCCTTTTTAGAAAAACATCTGCGGCCGTGGTTTTTTAAACATTTGAAGCATGTCTTTGTTCAACCGTTAGGCCTTTAAACTGAGCGCATTGTGTAACGTAGTGCTCACTATCTTTGCACATCTCGCATTTTTGAGTTACGTTATTTTTTGCATCATATTTGTGTTCTGATTTTGATTCGGCGTCTCGCTCTGAACTTGCGTATCGCTTCGATTAAATTTTGTTATCTGAATGTGTGTTCACACTGCTGGCTTTTGCGCTTACGCCTGGCTTTACAGTAGATTCCGCCTCTGCAATACAATATAGCCAGTCGCTAAATGCCTGCACTACTGGTATGGACTCTTCTCGTGGATGCATAGCCCAATTCATGTTACGCACTGACAATGCATAGTCAATTTAAGATTTAAGTTCTCCTTGTCCACGTTGATTTTTCTGGCCTTCTCAATCAAACGTTCGAGGATTTGATCTGGTCTGCCGAAGAGTGTATTTAGGGTCTGATCATATCTGGAACCATCGATGGAAGCAATAACTTGTCTCGCACCAGATCATATGCTTTCCCTTTGAGACATTTTTGAAGACGGAGCATGTTTTCGACTTCAGAAAAGCCGGCCACTTTTGTACTATTCTCGTACATACTAATGAACATTGGCCATTCTTCCGGGCTGCCACTGAAAATGGGCAAATCCGGCGGTAAAACCTGTCTTGCCGCTAATTGAGCGTTAGTGGGACCAAAGGTTGTCTGTGTTGCATTTGAACATAGTTCTGTTAGCAAGTTGTACCTCTGCTCCGCTTCGCGTTTTTCTTCCCACATAGCTAATATTAATCTTTGTGAGTTAGAAGATCCAGAAATGCACTGATTGTTCGGGGTGCGCTCAGTTATTTTCAATTGCCCAATTTGAATCAGCTGCATCTGTTTGTTGCGAAGATAACCCATTGTGATGGGCTAGACGAAATGTTTGCGCTGGTAGAATATTCTGCACGATACCGCCTGCATTTGGCGCGACTTGTGGTGGTGTGCGTGTTGTTGATGCAGTTACGGTGGTAATGTCGACAAGGTTCAATGCATTATTATTTTCTTTTGAAGTGGGCTGCCGACACTGGATACAATCCCAGTCGCTGCTCTCGATGCTAACGTCCACGCCTACGCATTCGAAGTGGTACAGATTACATGTATCACAATGCACCCAATATTGAACGCCACTGCCAATGCTCAATTTTTTACACTCATTGCATTTTTCTTTGGTTTATCCAATTTAATTTACTCTTACTACTTGCAATCGTCGTTTTTTTTTTTTTTAAAGAAATATTTATAAATCGTGGCTCGTCAATTTATACGACCGAGGAAATATTCGTAATGATTCTTTATTTTTTCTGCACGTCGTGAGTACGCTGCAGTACGTGAAAACACAAGCAATTCCCGCACAGACGCTGCGCTTACATACGTTGCTTATATATATGCAGTCAAGTATGTGATAAAGCCGTTACTTTTGGAGCGTGTTAGATACACATACATACGTATGCAGGAAATAGTCGAACATTCGTTGCCCGTCGATCCTTTATTATACACACACGCACGTTGCTTATGTATATGCAATCAAGTATGTGATAGAGTCGTTGATATGTGAAGCGTGTTATATACACACAAATGCACGCGTGATTATAAATTTTGTCTATTTTCTTTTTTGCAACGATTATCAAGCCGATGTTGATTTTATATATCGGTTTGTTGCCGTAAACTTTAGATTTGACGGAACCCCACATGAAGAAGTCCATAGGGGTTAAATCGGGACTTCGTGGAGACAAATGTATGTCACCTCTCCTGGAGATCAATTTGCCAGGAATAATATCATGAAGACGTGGTAGAGACCTGCTGGACGTGTATATATATATATATATATATATATATATATATATATATATATATATATATATATATATATATATATATATATATATATATATATATATATATATATATATATATATATATATATATATATATATATATATATATATATATATATATATATATATATATATATATATATATATATATATATATATATATATATATATATATATATATATATATATATATATATATATATATATATATATATATATATATATATATATATATATATATATATATATATATATATATATATATATATATATATATATATATATATATATATATATATATATATGTACAAGATCATGTCTACACGACCACAACATTCACAATACTGCTAAAAACACTGTTTTCAATTTTTTTATATATTTTTGGTTTGTTGTATGATTAAGTATGGATATCTACCCATGCTTCCCAATGCCCCCTTACCATACCTCCGATTCCACTACCCTTCTTCCACCTGACCCCTTTCCCAACCCCCTTCGCATACTTCACGTTCCCCTTCCCCATTTTTTCTCCCCCACATCCCTCTTCCACTTCTTTCTCATCCAGTCCTTTTCCTTCCACATCTTCCCCAACACCCCTTTCCCATCCTTTTCCCTCTTCGATCCCATATACAATATTTCATCCCTCTATCTTAAATTCTTTGGGTCGGGAACACCCACGGGCATTCACAGTGAGTTGTGAATCTAAACCATTCTCGAATCCCCATGAACACACACAAAAATTTTCGTCAAAATTGGTCCATCCGTTTAGGAGGAGTTCGGTCACGAACAAACATACAGAAGACTCATGATGCGGTCACTGGTACACAGTGACCGTTCAAAAAACTGTTTTCTCGCGGTCGCGGGTCTGTGACTGTTAATATTTTTTCTGACCATCTCTCATATAAAACATAACCTCGATTTACGATTTGGTTAAAGGCGCAGCTCAATCACGACACGAATATTAAATTCAGATTGTATAATAATCATATGCAAGTGGATACTTTTATATATATACATATAAAAATGTTAAGTTAGTTTGCGTACGCTTCAAAAACTCTAATTATTCTCCGAACCCTCACCTTACTAACTAACGACAACCGCAGTCACATATGGAACAATACCTGTTCCTGTTGTTTATTAACAACAAAAAAAAAGTATCCACTTGCATATGATTATTATACAATCTGAATTTAATATTCGTGTCGTGATTGAGCTGCGCCTTTAACCAAATCGTAAATCGAGGTTATGTTTTATATGAGAGATGGTCAGAAAAAATATTAACAGTCACAGACCCGCGACCGCGAGAAAACAGTTTTTTGAACGGTCACTGTGTACCAGTGACCGCATCATGAGTCTTCTGTATGTTTGTTCGTGACCGAACTCCTCCTAAACGGATGGACCAATTTTGACGAAAATTTTTGTGTGTGTTCATGGGGATTCGAGAATGGTTTAGTTTCACAACTCACTGTGAATGCCCGTGGGTGTTCCCGACCCAAAGAATTTAAGATAGAGGGATGAAATATTGTATATGGGATCGAAGAGGGAAAAGGATGGGAAAGGGGTGTTGGGGAAGATGTGGAAGGAAAAGGACTGGATGAGAAAGTGGTGGAAGAGGGATGTGGGGGAGAAAAATGGGAGAAGGGGAACGTGAAGTATGCGAAGGGGGTTGGGAAAGGGGTCAGGTGGAAGAAGGGTAGTGGAATCAGAGGTATGGTAAGGGGGCATTGGGAAGCATGGGTAGATATCCATACTTAATCATACAACAAACCAAAAATATATAAAAAAATTGAAAACAGTGTTTTTAGCAGTATTGTGAATGTTGTGGTCGTGTAGACATGATCTTGTACATATCAGGAGAATCTAAGAGTTCAAGATTGGATCTACCCTTTATACGAGATCTCGTTGTGCAAACATACAGACGGCAGCACCTACGGACATGGCTAGATCGACTCAGCATACGATGCTGATCAAGAATATATACATACTTTGTGAGGGATGCCACTCCTCCTTTTGCTTGTTACATATGTACATTTGTAGAATCTTAGTAAAACCTGGGTCTCAGGGGTATATTAACAACGTAGCATATAAAATTGGTGTATCGAGGTATCGTGTTCTCTGGTTTTTACACCGTTTTTTTTTTTTGTAGTAGAGTTCTGCCCCCCATGAGAGCGTTCTAGATCCGCCCTTTTATGTCAACGCCTACTTAACTACAAAAAGGACATTCCCATTAAATGAAATACACATATTTCAACGCTTCCTTCAATCTCCATTAGATGAAATACACATATTTTAACGCTTCTTCCAATCTTCGAAACACTTTTCATAGGTCGATTTTTTACACAATTGGATGAAAACGCTTTCCCCGGATTGGTAACTTGAGTCGTGGTAGTAGAAAAAATTAAGACTCCCACTTTTCGGATTTACATGAAAAACTTTTTCTTTACATACAACATAACTTGAAACTCGATATTGTAGCTTCTAATGGACGAAAGCTTCACATACTTATGAGCTAACAATCTTAAAAATGGAATAAAGGAGTGTGAGGAATATTGAAGTTTTGATTCTACCGAAATTAACATTTTTTCTTTTTGATTTTTAACAGGACAGCTTGAAATTTAAATTAAATAAAGTGTTGTTCAAAAGAGACACCAATATGTTAATATTGGTGAAGTTCGCGAACAAGCAACGTTTGGAAATTATTATATAATTCAGATTATAAAAATTTCAAAACGAGAAACATAAAATGTATTGTCATTCATTAACGAGTTTTGAGAGACTGTCACCCTAACTCATAGTTTTAACGGATGAAAAATTTAATTTTGGTAATATTTGAAAAGAAAAAAAAAGTTTGAAATTGAAACGTTTTTCTCAGCTCTATTAGAAGTTTCGGTATTTTTGTGGCTTAATGTATCTGTCATCAACAATTGAAATTAAAACGTTAAACAGAGCAAATCTGAAATAATTCGCTTGCAACACATTTTTAAAATTTTCAAACGTTAAGGTATTAAAACAACATTGCGAATTGGCTTATTGGTGGTATTGTCTTTTTTGCCTCACTTACCCCGCTCATAAATCGGTTCTGGGGCTAGCTCATTAACGATCAACAAACTATATGTTGAATTCATTCTAAGAATAAATTGTGGGAAGGTATGTCAAACTGAGTGACTGAATTGTAATACATTACACACCACGAATGAAGATATGGCTAAAATTGTTTATTAACGATAAATAATTACTGTTATAGTAAAGGTTTCTTTCAGCTATATGTGGGCTCAGAATATAAAAGAAACAAAGAGACAAATTGATTTTGCAGGATAAAGCGAAAAAAAATATGATAAAGTACTTTCATTCGACAATTGCACTTACTCAATGTACGCACTAGGTTACTAATTGTATTGTAAAAATAAGAAATTATTATTAAATCCTTGAAAAAGCAGAGTTCATTAAAATCAAATCTTTCAATTCATAGATATAAGAAATAAAGACAATTTCGGTGGATCCGAAGATTTGGTACCCATCGCATGCGATTCAAAGTTACAATAGTACAAATTTGTATGAAGATGCATAGTACCTATATTAGTGAAATATTCATTCAATCAAAACTAAACGGATAAGGATTTTATAAATATTAATTTAATTAATTATAATAAATCTCGATACATCATCTAAATGATATATGATTGCTAGTGATTGAACCTATATGGATTTAATAAAAAAAATACTGTAGATATAAAGAGGTCCGCTTTTTTTAAGCGATTATTTCCTCTAACTCAGAATGTTTATCACCAAACTGTGGGTATAATATAATCTGATCCTTCATATAAAGAATTTAACGGTTCCTAATTGGCGTATACGATAAGTAACCAAATCGAAAACAAAATGGCAAATAAAATTTGCCTAGATTTCGAGTGAAATTTGCATGTGAAGGGTATTAACGAATTGAAAGAAAGAATAATAATAAAAAAATTAAATATATTAAATAAAAAAATGGCAATTGAACAAAATATACTCAACTAGATGTCAAATCATGGAACGCCTGCATACAATTTAACATGACACTTTTCTAAATTGTGCTTCAGAATTTTAAACGAAATTTCTTTATCACCCCAATTTAAAAATCTACTCGAAATATTCTTAATTTAACTATGTATTAATTAGTAAGAACAATTTCAAAGTCAATCATAAGTAAATGTGGTAAATCAAATACAAACGTATGTACATATATACATGTATAAATATGTATATACACAACGCATATTGTTGTTTAATGAAAATAACTATATTGTCTCGTTAAAACTACAAACATATTATATATTTAAATAAAGAATAAAATAAATACACGCATTTTTGTTTTATAATTTAAGAATATTAAACTTGGACACACAGATCATCAGCCGGTTGCCGAAACTCTTTTTTTAAACAGGCTAGATTATATTGACCTGACCTGTGAGTACCAATACTCTATTCAAATGTCGTGAGTTGATTTTTATAAGAATCTGGAAAGGTTTTGGTTTGCAGTAATTTTTTTTATTCCTTACTACTTAGGGTATCGTCCCTATCAGTTGAAGCTTAGGGTGGTATCTGTTTCTTCAGTGAGTAGTATTTTTCATATTGATCTGAATTTAGGCGGAATGTATCGCATATAAAAACAGAAACAACAATTTTTTTATGAATGAAAATAAATTGTCTGTAATTCGGCCACTTGGACAGCCTCCACCAGAGAAATTTTTTCTAAATCGGCAAAAAATCAAAAAAAACTAATACTAATTTAAAATTTAACGTGGCGTAACATCTACACAGACAAATAGAAAAGTTGTATGTATACATGTATATTTTTTTTTTAAATGTTTTAATATTAAACAAGAAAGATCGGTTGAACCGAAGCTCTAATACCATTCACACGAAATTTAAACTCGTATTGTAAAACATAAACGTGGGGGGGGGGTTTAAATAAGGGCTACTCGAAAAAAGTGGGGGGTATACGCCCACTAATAGATGTGTACAAAGCGACCATCTATAAAATGTCAGTATATCGAATTTCAAATTGATATTTTTTTCTTAATAAAGATGGAGTTTTATGCATTTGTGAGCTGTGGGTTTGTATTGGACTACCTTAAAAAGTGGGCGGGACCAGGCTTCTTTAAGGGCATGGCTATCATACAAAAACAAAAAAGTGGGCAGTAGGTTTGTATAGGGGCTAGCCCAAAATCGTTCTTGGCGGATCAATCTTGATACTCTATTAAACTGCAATAAAAATAATTGTATTTGCTAATTTTCAACTAGATAGCATAAAAATTATTCCCGCATATACATACAACAACATACAGACGGATCAGCTCGACGAGACGAATATCTATACTCTGTGGGGTATACCTTATATATATATACCTTATGGGGTATATACTTTTAATGCGTTACAAACTTTCAGACAAACTGATAATACAATTTTACACTGAGTGTGAATGGTATAAAAAGGTCATTTTGATATGTACAAAAATATTAAAATGATATTTTCGAGTATGTCATTTTGATGATAACAAAAATGTAATTTTGATTCATTTTTTTTTCTCTGTGTATGAAGAGTTATTTGATTTTGTTGTTGATTACGCTAGAAACGCAAAACATATTCAACGGAAATCTTAATAAAATATGTCACATATGATCAGATCTGACCTCTATAAGGAATATTAATATTTTATATTTCTGTTGTTAATTAATTCTAATAAAAAGTCCCTTATATGTCTAGATCGGAATACTGGAATACATAAGGAGCCTTAAACAAAGTGCAAAATATCTTGAAGTACTTTTTTAGAAGTTTTACTTTTCGAAAATTGTAATATAATTTTGTTGTGTTAACACAGTTTATAACAAGAAATAGCGCAGCAGTCGAGTATGCTCGACTTCGAGATACCCTTTACGTTTTTAAGGTTCCTCATATGAACCGAACATTATATTGTTTAATGGACATTTGCGAATTTTAGAATTGATGAAAAATTAGAATTAAATAAAAATAAAAATAAGAAAAACGTTAAGTTCGGTTGAACCGAAGCTCTAATACCATTCACACGAAGTTTTAAATCGTATTGTAAAACATAAAAGTGGGTGTTTAAAAATGTGCTACCACAAAAAGTGGGAGGTGTGCGCCTACTAGTAGATGTGTATGAAGCGACCATCTATAACATTCCAACATATCGAATTTCAAGTTGATATTGACGTTTTTCATATAAATACATAAAAGTGAGCTGTGGATTTGTATGGGAGTACATAAAAAAGTTTGCGGGAAACGCCCATTTGTATATGTATACGAGTATGTAGGGGCTGTCCACTAATCGCATTTCAACCTAATATTGACTATGTGTGAATGGTATAAAAATCGGATCTTTAAAATCTTGAGCGGTTTAACATTGTTTTGTCAAGGTAAACCGTTTTTGAACCACTGTGCGCCGCCATTGTGTGAGATAACCATGCCCTCAAGTTGTCCTGTGCAGAATGTTTATTCTGCCATCAGCTGTGTGACTAGTAGTGCCGTCTTGTTGTCGTTCACATCCATATCATCCAATTTGGCCCACAAGAAATTGGTAATCATCGATCGGTAGCAGTCTCCGTTGATGGTGATATAATAAAAATATTGTATAACATTTCTTACAACTTAAATGCATAAAACAGTCCATCATCTGCATAATTAAAATTTAAAATATATAGTATTATCAGACCATTTCTAAACTTCGATAAAGAGCAATTTTTTCGGAATAAAAATGAGTTGGTATTCGAGATTCCGATTCCGATAATATTTTTCGGTTTCAAAAGTTTTGCCTTTGAGCCGTCGGAATAAAAAGTAATTTGTAAATTACTCGTATGTTGCTTGTAACCCAAATATTTTTTAATTAAATTTTAATTATATTGTGAAGATATTAAAATGTTCACTTGTATTTAATTTATTTGGAAATTCTCTTTTAATAGTTTAAGATTACTGAAATAAAGCGCCATTTAAACCTAAAAATACAAATACTCTATTGTTTCCTTCCGAAGCCAGTCCCAAACAAATAAATATTCTGTAGCGGAACCTGGACATCCGATGAACGAACTGCGTGCACGAGAAAACATATACGTTACACAATGTATATTTAAAAATATCGTGTTTTTTTTTAATAAAAATAAGAAGGAGCTATAGTCGAGTTGCTCGACTATATTATACCCTATACTAATAATAATAAATTTATTCAGCTAGATTAACTGGAAAAACCTGAATTTTAAGTATTTGCTTCTTCGAACTATTTTACAATATACACGGTTTGATCTAAAATTAACCGATCTTTTTAGTTATAAAATAAAACAAACATGCTATTATGTTTCAATGCTAATATTTATTCGAAATACGATCCATTTACTCAATACAACGGAACGTTCAACCTATTTATCCATAGACTTTTTAAACTAGTTTTTTGGGATGTTCTTTAGCACCTGTGTCATGGCTGCTTTTATGGCTGGAATGTCATCGTAAAAAGCTCCTTTCATTGCAGTTTTCATTTTTGGGAAGAGAAAATAAACGCAAGGTGATAGATCAGGAGAATACAGAGGGTGGTCGATGAGACAAATCTGTTTTTTCATCAACAAACTCATTGACTACACGAGCGATTTTTTGATCATCATTTAACTGATGTGGAACAAAACGTGCACATACCTTTTTTTACCCAAATCTTCAGTTAATATTTTGTAGATTGTACTACAGTAAGATGAATTTAATTCTTCTGCCAGCATTCTCACAGTGAAATTTACATTGATAGCGATTATTTCACTTACTTTTTCCACTAACTCAGCATGATTAGATGCTTCTGGTGGTCCAGGTTTTGGACTATCATTTAAATCATCACGATCGTTTTTAAATCTTGTAAACCACGTGTAAACTTAACTACGACTCGTACAATCATCATCATAAACTTTATTTAACAATTCGTAAGCCTCAGCAAATTTTTTACCGAGTTAAGAACAAAATTTAATAATTGCTCTTTTTTCCATTATGTTTTTACGAAATAACTACAAAAACTGGTGTTATTAAAACGTGTGTCATTTTGTAACCTGTTAAACGATTAGCATGAACTTAGCTGCTTTCGAAAGAAGAAAAATGTACCTTTCAAACACTGCTAACATTTAATAGATGGCGCTACTTCTTCTATGATTTAAATTAAAAGTTCGGTTATTTTTTGATCCACATTACATTTTGGCGGAAAATCAAGGCAAGCTAAACAACTATAAAAAATATTACGAAAAATATACAGCCGAATTTGGTTTTTAGTATAATAGCAATGTCTAAGATAATAATTGCTCCAAAGAATTGCGCGAGTAAATAGATTTCGGAATCCCAGTGATTTGGATAGATCCGAATGTGCGAACAAATAAGCCAATATTCCGGTTCTAAAATGTCTAAATCCAAAAGATAAATATATCCCACCAAATTCCGTTTCTGGCAAATCATTTTCGATGAATTAATCGTCTGAAGCGGAAAAATTTTGTCACCATATTGAGATTTACTAAAATCGACAATAACGTTTTCAAAAACTTCAAAATGATAACTAACTACAAAAAAAAAAAAATGGAAAATACCGGAAAAAGTATTTAAAATATTTGATGGAAACGGTATACATACGGTATTGATAAAGCCAATGCCTTCGCCCAACTTTTTGAAAAATCTCATTTATTACACTAAATTTGGGAGACGTAAGATTTAAACAACAAATAGACCAATTTATCAACAATACGTTTTCCAGAGAACAAATCATGGATTTTGCTGTCATTAGTCAAATAGAAGCCGCTGATGAAAAAAGAACTCCAAACACGCCATTTGTAAAGATATCTGAAATAATAAAAAAATTTCAGGTAATGATAAATATTCTAACTATGTATTAAAAAAAATTGCCAAGAGCACATTTTGTAAAACAATTACATCACTTTTTAACCACATTATTAACAATTCTTATATGCCTAAACTTTGGAAAGAAGCAATTCTAATACCCATTTATACTATAGATGAGATACTATAGATGATGGATACTATAGATGAGAAAATAATAAGCAACTAAAGTATTTGAAAAAATTCAGTCGCTTAAACTTGAAAATGAATGTGAACTATTAAAAATAGATTTCAGTAACCAATACGGAATAACGAGGACGCAGAACGTGCCATGCTTTGTTTCAAATGGCAAATGATATAGCTACGAGTATTAACTTAAATAGTGAAACTCCTACACACTGCATTACTCTAGATTTTGAAAAGGCATATGACACTTTATGGATTGACGGTTTCATTTATAAAATACACTCAATGGGATTAAGCAATAACATAAAACCTTTCTTCTAAAATATCTTGGTGTGTACATAGCTAAAAACGTTAATTTCAATAATAACTAGTTGTTTTCTATAAAATCTATGTAGTCTTTAAAAATACCTCATACAGAAATCTTCATGCTTCTCAGCGGGGGCTAGGAATTAATTTTAGACCCATAGTTTCTTGGTGAAATATTCTTAGAATTTATCGTAGTTTCCGATTCTGGTGGACGCTTTCCACCGTTTTGGCCCGAACAAATTGACCCGCCTATATATATTTTCGAGAAGTCGAACTAACTTAATTTAATTCTTTGAAAAATCTGTATTAGGATATAAAGCTTGGTAATACCCGTAAAAACAAGAAATTAACTAACAAAAATTTTTTTCAATAAATGTTCATCAATAATAATAAAAATAATTACATATATATTTCAACGCACATGAGAGTACACCTATTGGGTAATAAAAATAAAACCAACTTCTTCGATTAGCAGATGTACTATTCCAGACCCATCCAGAAAATAATTTAACAACTTTGACTTCAGACCTTTTTGTGGAATTCTGGATACTATTTCCAAAGATTTTTGAGAGATAACAGTTTCCTGTAAGGGTTACATATTATAAATAACGCTCAAGGCCCAGAAACTTCAAATGGATTGGGATTTCATTTGCTCCAGAATAGTCTCTCAGGTTAAACTATTTATTTACGCTCCGCACGAAAAAAAATCATGGAATATTGTGTACCAATTAGCTTTTCATAATTAATGATTGTAATTAATTAATAACACAAGGCGAATTCCGTGAAGGTCAACCCAAATCTGTTGTTGTGGCAGAGAACATCGATTCTGTGAGCGAACTGATAAACCAAGACCGCCATGTGACATATCATGAGATAGAGGTGTCCTTGGACATTAGCATGACAATCATCAATAAGATTTTGCATGATCATTTAACCGTGAAGAAGATTTGTTCGGGGTAGCCCCCATACAAACCCACCGCCCACTTTTGACTTTTTGTATGAAAAACTTTTTTATTGTAGTCAATATCAACTTAATAATTGAGATGGTAACTTCTAGCGGACGGATACTTCACATACACATTAATGGAAGGGACGCACCCACTTTTTGGGGTAGCCACCATACAAACCCACAGCTCACAGCTCAAAAAAAAAAAATCCAAAGGAAGCAAAACTGTTAGTCAGCTGAAAAATAAGCTACTCTGAAGTAGTTTAATTTTAATAAAACAGATTGTGTTAGCGTAAAAACGAGTATTGGTAACACTGAGTTTTCTTTCCATATATAAATATATAAATAAATGAAGTAACTATATAATTGTTAAGTTGTTTTTCTAATAAGTGTTGAATATAAACGATAAATGTAGAAACTAGGTGAACCGCTTGCTAAATACAAGAAACGCAATTGTGCACTGCATTTCGGTTATATTTCATACTTTGAACGCAAACAGCTGACACAACTTGTAGCATTTAAATACTGCTAAAAAAGAACGAAGCTCGGTTTTTGCCGTAAAAAAATGTCTCGAGTCGTGCATTCTGCGAACATTTCAAGCCTAATTTCAGCAAATTTCAGTTAGAAACGATCAATCTGATTGGGAAATTCATACAGCGAAAATATAGCGTAAACGAAGCCAAATCGGTTGAAAAATTGACTGACCTTATATTATGTTCAAGAAGGTAGAAAATACCCAATTTAATCCTTCCCAAATTGACGAGAGTACATCTCACATTCGTAGTTAGCGTTAAATTGCTGGGCATAATACTGGATAAGAAGCTTCTGTGGAATGATAACATAACAGGAAGAGGTAAAAAGCAACAGGAGCACTCTTTCGATGCCATACTTTTTTATGTATATTTTGGTCTCCTAAAGACAAAAATAGCCCCAAAAAAAAAAAAAAAAACGTTTTTGCAGGAATTTCCCAATCAGACTGGGCGTTTCTAACTCAAGATACAGATATCCTAGTGGATTTGCTTTCTAAAACCAATTTAAAAATTCATATTATATAATATATACGAGTTTTACCTTGCCTTTCCTATAGTATGTCATATTAACATGACATACATGACATAACTCGACTCGCCGAGATGATAATTGGGGACATTTTTTCATATGTGACTACTAAAACAAGAAACAGATCCGCAAAATTTATTTTGTCGCGGACTCTGTGAAGAGTATCAAATCTTCGGTTCCAACTAAACAATTATTTTATCTTGTTTTGACACGATTTGTCGAAAGTTCGGCAAACTGCGACTGCGCCAAAATATTCGTAAGCTTACATAACTTTCAAAGCTGCATTTGATAAAATATATTCCACGACACAATATGAAAATCGCAGCTTTTCTTGGTGTTCTCATTTTTCACAACTCTCCTTTGGAACATAACTTCCTTGCTACCTTCCTTCCATACTGTAAGCATTCAACATGCCAAGCTGCCAAACCACCCCACCCCGTACGGCAATGGAAACGAAATGCAAAGTTTTGAGAGCACAGCGGCTGCCCTTCATTGGAAGTTCGCTCAGTTGGAAACAGTGGTGGTGGTGGCGGTGGCACTCAAGGGTTGTTCAAGAGTTGCCACATTGTTCGGTGTTTTGCCTTGCTTCATAGCATATAGTTGCATCGGGTTAGTGCTGCGCCGGCTTGGCAACGCTTTTTTCGGCGGGACAAGGGTGGCTAAAGTAAAGTTCCGTTTGTGTGTATGTACTGTTACGAATATGTCTGGTATGGTCTGGTCTGGTCGTTTTGGTAAAATGGAAAGGAACAAATACTCGTTCGGTTCGCTCGCTCAGCCAGTACGGCGCTTTTCGCTTAGTATATTGGTGGATAGATTCTGAGTTGGGCTGATTTTCGTTCGAAAAGAAATGAAAACACACACATAACTAATACAATTTGTGTATTATATACAATTAATTGCTACAATAATATATAATGAATATTTGCTGGTCAAAGGCAAGGCATCGCAAACGCTTTTCAACCGAGTAAATACGCAATTTTTTAAAATTCGCTCTACAAATTATAATCGAAATATCCAAGTGGAAATGAGTGCTGAGCCACACTTGTTAAATAATAACGTACATATTAAAATAAAGTAAAATATTACAAATGAAATAGGCTGTGCGTGAAAAATACAAATGCATATGTTGATGTATGTATATGTATGTTTGTATGTATATACGATATAATCAAAATGATCTCTCTATAAAGTGTACAGGCATAAATGAAATTTATATCTCGACTGTTAAAAATGTAACGAATTAATTACAAAAATAAATAAATAAAATAAATAAATAAATACATAAAATAAATAAAGTACAGATGAAGGTAATTTGAATTTGCAAACAAAAAAAAACATTTTTTTTATCCATTAAAAGAACAGAAAGAGTGGGGAAAAGTTACAGTGGCGACTAACAACCCCCTTTTTTACGTAGTAGTTTAAATGAACCACTCACATAGATGTGTTCATACACAAACACTCACACACACATACTGAGACAACATACACTTGCATAGTTTGGAAATCGTTGTTAGCCATCACAGTGAAACCAAGTGCATCTGACAAAATTCGCAACAGAACAAAAAAAAAAATAAGAGAAAAAAATATAAAAATAAATAAATAAAACAAAAAAACAAAAAACTTCCCACATCCTAGTTTGATAGAGAAATGTAACGAAGAACATTGAGTGGAGCAGAGTGGGTGGCAGTGGTGTCGAGAAAGAGCAACGAGACTAACGGAATCGCCAAATCCACCCTTACATTGCTAAACGCCGAAAAGAACAAAATAAAAAAAATTTAACAACAACAGATCAAACGAAAACAGAACGTAAATGCAGAGTGACAGAGATAGAGACAAAACGAGATAAAAAGAAACTAAGTAACGGGAACAAATGTAAATTGTAAAATAAACAAAATAACGTTAAATATCTTTAAACGAAATGGAAATGGTCAGTTGTTCTTAGATATTTTTTTCTAATGTTTCCTCCAATCTTTAAAACACTTTTCATAGGCTTATACCGGAATCGCCTTCAGATCCAGTTTCAAAACGCTACACGATAACACGCTACAGTTTGAAAGCGCCATGTCAAGTGAATACGGAGCTTGCGGAATGACATTAACGTTCTTTAAATATTAGCGATATTCTGCAATCTCGGTACAAGTCGCGCTTCAACATGACTCATGCTCAATACAGCGTGCATAATGCTCTGCACCGATCGGATTCAGACCATAAGGCTATCTCCCAGATGTTCACACGACGATTTTCAATCACCATTTTTTTATTATTCTTAATTATTCGTTTTTATCAGTTTTCTGCTTTGAACCCTTTCTACCGCTCACATGCCTATATTTTCAATATTGTCGAGTCTCCATAGGCTTCTGTTAACTTATCCAACGCTTCAGCAAGTTAAATTACGTCGGTATATACAAAAATCCAGCCAAACCTCACTAAAACAAACTTAAAAACTCACAAAACACACCAAACACTGAATTGCTTATCAAGTTATCGCGCACGAATCATCTGATTAATTGGGATACAAATTTAAATGTAAACAACTGAGAAAAATAATTTGACAATATCTTAAATGCGGCTACGTTTCCTTCAATATTTTATGGGAAATTTTAGATAATAAAGTTCAAAATATAATTATGATACAAAAGTGACTACGTGACTAACTATAAAAGTGTTATACTAACTACAAACTAATTATGAGTTTTAGCATAGGTAGATCTTTAATTTTTTATAATTACAATCTCATTATTACATCGAGATACTTACATTATTATATGCAATGTAATAATATAAGTATGAATGTACGAAGAAGTATTATGTTCATTGTGTACATACATAGTTGTTAATCTGAAGTTCCTTCTTAGTTCCCGCTTAAGATAGTTCATTGTATAATAATATCCTGACAGTTAATAATATATACTATGAATATGAATTTCAGCTGGACGAATGACATCTACTAAACGAAATATAATGGTTATATCCTTCGGTTTAAAATCAATAGTCCTCCGCACAAACTATTTGGGAGGATCGGATGTTTTTACCGAATGTTAAGGGGTGAAATAGTTTGAACTCCGATGAAGCATCTGACTGCGAACAATATTAGTATGGAATCAATAAACGATATAATCGACACACAAACATTTAACCGACAACTCGTAAATGAGACCAGTGATCTTATAAGTGCTGGAAGCGGTAGCGTTGGCGAATCACACGTAGGTCACTCGCCGACAGCAGGGGCTGCAGTGTTTTTAAAACGCTCACCTAATACACCAGGCAGTGTTGTCGTTGGATTACCCGTCCATGAAGTTATTGTCGATGAGCACACATTGGTCACCACTTCCGCAGTGGACAGTCATCTTCCACCTGGCGACGAAGATGACTTGGGAGACGTGGCTGGCTCTGTAGTCATGGTTATTGACGGGAGCAGTCCTGTTCAAACTACTTATCAAATCATGCCACAACAGATGCAGCTGCATAATGGACACCTAACACATCAGTCACAAGCGGATCGGTTGTGCTCTGGAGGCAGTCCGGTGGACTTTGTAGGCACTGATGTAACGCTCGATGCACTTTCTGTGGGCTCATCCTCCAATTCCACGCATGTTGTTGCCGTCAAGCAAGAGCATAAGTTTGTTATTGTAAACCAGCAGCACCAGCAGCATCCGTCGCATCACCAACTCCACCGGGCCAATAACAACAACAACAATCATAACGGCAGCAATTCTAATCAGAGCGGAAAACGTTCTAATCACAATCATACACTCGATATGGGAAGTGGAGTAGGCGTAATGGATGACCTGTCTTCGGACGCTGTCGAGGTCACTCTCAACCAGCACCACCATCAACAACTGATTCAACAGCAACACTATGGCCATCGCCATATATCGACGGGAACAGACTTACCCCGGCATCATAATCACCATCATCATCAGCCGCGATTGCAACAACAATCTTCACATCAGCAACAACGGAGTCATCAACACCACTATGGCGGTCACCACAATCACAATAGTAACAATCACGAAACGCATGGGGAGTCATTGTCGGTCATTGTTCAGTCACACGAGGATGATGATGTGGACGATGTGGATGATGAAGATTCACGTGATTCAACTGGTCAGCTGCTTAGCCCGGCTCTGGGAGGTGTCGGAGTGGTGGGCGATAATTCGTTAGAGCATACTACCTACCAGACGTTGACCTCTGTTAACCAGCGTATGTCTCCACCTGGATTTAGCTCGACATCTTATGCCACGCTTACGCCCATACAACCGCTGCCCCCCATATCAACGATGTCAGATAAATTTGCATATGGTCACGCTTCAGTGCCTGGGAACAATGGCAGCAATGGTGGTAGCAACAGCGGTGGTACAGACTGCGGTGGACCCTTTGCAGGCATGACGCACCATCATCACCAGAACAGCTTAGGTGCGCTTAGTCTGAGTGGCCTTAGTGGCGTACAATCGCCATATTCATCGTATGATAAGCTGCCATCGATGTTGTCCCCCTCGCCTCACAACTACACGGCCAGCTCGCCGTCACACACGCTCTCCGGAATGGTGGTCTCATGCGATTTGCACGGCAGCACTGCTGTGCACTCACCTGGCCTTTCACCGCACTCGGAACTGCATTCGCCCCCTCTTAGTGGCTGCAAATCTTCAGACATTATGCAGTCGGTAACAACGCAAAAGCAGGTCGCCTGCTTATCTCCGACGCTAGCCGTCGGTGACGCCGGTGGTGCCTATGAAACAAGCTACAGCGCAGGCCATGCAAATGACCACGGCCTGTTGGTAGTGACGACTGCAACTTCAAACCCTTTGGCGACAGGAGTTGTGGCAGGTGGGCGAGATTCTCACCTACGACTGCAACACAGCCCCATACTTAGTCCGCAATCAACGTCTGCTGGATCTTTACATTCTCCTGCATCTGTAGTAAATCTATCCCATATAAATAGTACTATATCCGCTTCTACATTGTCGGCCGCTACACTGGCCGCGGCAGCTAGTGCTGATATAATTGAGCTTTCGGGTCTCCGATCCGATGCAGTAGTCGTCTCACTGACGCCATCACCCCCATCACCGCAGTCTATTAATAATGCGGTAGATGAGATGGGCATGGTAAGCGACTGTGTGCTTGTGACCGGTAGCAATGGCTGCGTAACTCATCTAGAGCAACAGCAGCAGCAGCATCATCACCGTAAAAATATGACCATAACCAATGATTGCAACCCCAACAACGGCCTTCATCTATCTAATATAGCAAGTAGTAATAATCTTAGTATGTGCAATATCAACCAAATCCAACAAGAGCAGCAACAGCATCATGACGAATTGACACACGTTCAACAGCCGCAACAGCACCAGCAGAAACTGCATCTCAATTCGACAGCATCCGCGCCAGCAACGCCAACTGCTCCAACTGGACGCAGTAATCATTCTGCTAGTAGTGGTGGTAGCGGTACCGACATGGAGGAAATCAACACCAAGGAATTGGCACAACGCATTTCCGCAGAGCTCAAGCGTTACAGTATACCGCAGGCGATATTTGCACAACGCGTGCTATGCCGGTCACAAGGCACACTTTCCGATCTGCTGCGCAATCCAAAGCCTTGGTCAAAGTTGAAATCGGGACGCGAAACATTCCGGCGCATGTTTAAATGGCTGCAGGAGCCTGAGTTTCAGCGTATGTCGGCATTGCGCTTGGCAGCTGCTCAAATACCACAACGTACCAGCAATGCACCCGGGAGCGGTAGCAGTGGACCAGTTCCCAGCAATAGCGGTAACGGCAGTGTCAACGGTGTGTTGTTTTCTTGTACATAAAATCTTTTCATTTCTAAAACTGATCTATTTGTTTTAAATTGTTTTGCAGTGTGTGTTCCCATATTGCAGAGTGCTGGAGGCAGTATCAATAGCAGTAACGGAAGCAGCGTCGTGTCGAGTTGCCGTCGAAAAGAGGAGCCGCATATGGAGCACATGCCGCAACCAAAAAAGCCCCGCTTGGTATTTACCGATCTACAGCGGCGTACATTGCAAGCAATATTTAAAGTGAGTTTAATGCTCATACCCCATATAAGGGTATATACCATATATGTGTGCACTAGGAAAATGATTTTTTTTTTTTTTTTATTATTAAACCATTGGTGTGGTTTATATAATAATGGTTTAAAGATAAATAAAACACAGAAGAAAGTCGTACTAGCAACAAATAACATACTTGGAGAGAAATGCGATTGGACACATATAAATACATCTGATACACAAGGCATTTTTCCTGAGAAGCATGTTGTGAGTAGCAAAGTTTGCATTCTCAGCGAACTGATGAGGTCATTAAGCTGAACTCGAAAAAATTGTGAACATAATGTTGTTGTTATTGTTCTCTTTTCACATTGAAAAATAGATCTAGCTAATAAATTCATATTTAACAAATTTAACTTTATTTGAGAATAGAAAGACAAATCGACGGCAAATACTTACCTAATACTGACCACAATTTATGCGAATTATACGAAATACCAAATGCTTTGGCTCAAGATGAGAAGTTTAGAAACATTCGGTATAAGATAACATCAAAAGAATTGAAAGTTTTATGGAACAAATTAAATTTTCTTGAATTTCAATGGAAAGAAATATTGAAAAACTCAACGGAAATTATGAAAAATTTTAGAAATATCCTAATGGTAAAAGTCCATTACTGCTTTACATAAAATATTTGACATAACTTATAAAAAATTGAGTGGCTTAGACAAAATCTGTACAATTTAAAAAGAAGTTCAAAAGGAGTAATTCTAATGCACCCATCTAAAGCCAAGATGGTACAGCAGCAACAACACACCTTAAGCAAATATTAAGAAATTGAAACTGATTCAAACTCATCAATGGTGGTGTGTTGGAATCTACTGCCTCCGGATCCGCTAATGAATATATTTGTTTGAGCTTGGCGCAGTATTTAGACACTATGAGACATTTAATGAATACATTCCTCACATATTTTTAAAATCTCTGCCTCCGACAAGTAACGCTCGATGGTATTCCATAGCTATATATGCCACTTGTCTTCTTGACATATTCCAAAATTTCGACGTGAATTACTTCCAATCTGCTAATTTGCAGGTTGCGCATGCTCTGATATTAGTTTCTCTAATCACTGCTTCCATGAAGATAATCTTACAACTTTGGAACCATCTCTTATCCAATTCACAAACGAAAGAACGATGCTTTCGAGTGTGCTCGACATCGAAATACCCTGTACCTTGCTTATGGCTCCTTCCACCCTTTAGTGGACTAAAAATGTTTCCCCTTCAAGTGCGCGATCTAGGCCTATATGAAATATTTTGTAAGCATTGACATAAGACACGTCAAATTTTTAGCTTAATGACGAAAAAAAAAACAAAATAAAATTATACAAAAACTTAAAAATGGAGGTCAAGTTTGTGTGGGACTAGGATTTACGATAGGTACACCAAATTTCGTGTTTTTAGCGTAATAAACAGCAATAAGAAAATTTATTACAAAAACTTTAAAATTGGGTAAGATTTGTATGTGCATATTTCCTATGTATGTAGAACTTTCAATTTGGAATATATTTCTCTGAATAAGTAAAAATAATTTTACTTTTAAGCTATTTTTGAAATGTTTGTCACTATAATCCGGAGCGGAATAATAACAAAGATGCCTCGATGGGCTGCCAGCTGAGTTATTCAAGACCGGTGGCGAAGACTTTGTAAGGCGTATGCGTCTTATGAAAAATATGGTCCTGAATCTCAGTGTTCCTTGTCCTATCTTCAAGAAAGGAGACCCCGCCGTCTGCGCGAACTAAGTCTCCTTTCAATTGGATACAAAATTGTGTCACGCGTACTGTATAAACGGCTGGAGCCATACACAGATGACCAGTGATCAAATTTTCACTTTAAGTCAAATCCTGGAAAAGACCAGTGAGTACAACAGGGACACAGACCACCTATTTGGCGATTTTAAGGCCGCTTTCGACACGCCGATAGGAACGAAGTGCTTCAACGCCCTATCTGAACTTGGTATCCCATCAAAGATCGTTTGTCTTTGTATGAGGACGCTATCACTCACCTAAAGCGTCGTCAGAGTCGGAAAGAACCTCAACGAACACTTTTATACAAAAAAAGGTTTCAGGCAAGGTTATGCTTTATCGTGCGACTTTTTTTTAATCTTTTGATGGAGTACATCCTACGCCAATGCCCATACGTAGAACGGTCGGGCGCGATCTTCCAAAAGGAAGTGATGCTACTCGCATATGCTGATGATATAGACATCATCGGCATTGAGACACAGTCTCTCATGGTCCTAGCGGTGAACGAGGACAAGACGAAGTACTTGGTGTCCACTCGCAGAGCATCAGTGCTTCTTGGACGGTCTGTGAGTATGGAGAATTTCAACTTCAATGTTGTAGAAAACTTCGTCTATCTGGGAACGGAAATTACCAGCGACAACAACGTCAGCCGATAGATCAGACGTCACGCTTGCTAATCGCTGCAACTTTTTGCTCTGCAAGCAAATTAGAAAAATCTATAAGACACTGAGCATGGATCCTGACATCAACGGATACAGCGTCTTTAGGAGTGTTCTAGAGAAAGATTCTTCGTAGGATTTTTGGTCCACTTAGAGTTGGCGTCGAGTTTATGGCCCGTATGAACCACATGCTGTATGAACTGTATAATGAGATTTACATAGTCCAGCGCATTAAATTCCTGCTGGTCACCTCATCCGGATGAACCCCGAAGCTCCAGCACTGAAGGTTTACGACGGAAACCTGAACTTGATTGGTGGACGGCGTCAGAGAGGATTGCGACTGACGCCGGCGTGTTTAAGCTACACCGAATGGTGCGCTTTCCTACGTGTGACCATAACCAATTGACGGTTGTAGACTCCCCTAAGTAAGTAAGTATCACTGTAGTTTATATATATACCTACGAGTATGTATAAAAATCGGAATATATTTCAGGGCGATGTTTTCTCACAAAATCAACCCAGATTTGTCAAGAATTAATCATTTTGTTTTATACCATTTCTACATCTGTAGTATTATGAAAATATGGTTTTATATCATATCCCTAATGTGCACACATACAAGTATATTTTAGTTTCTTCTCACTCAACCTTTTTAATGTTTTACAGGAAACAAAGAGGCCTTCTAAAGAAATGCAAGTAACGATAGCCCGACAACTGGGCTTGGAGCCGACGACTGTTGGCAATTTTTTCATGAATGCGCGCCGCCGTTCAATGGATAAGTGGCGTGATGACGAGGGAAGCGGAAAACATGGCAATATGTCCTCATGTCCGTTAGGAGGTGGCGGAAACCATCATATGACCGCAATGTCGCCACTCGAAAATCAACATTCTCTCGATTTCGATGAGCATGACGACATGGACGACTTGGATTTGGAGCACAATGATTTTGATTTGGTGGACGGCGATCACGATATAGACAATGACAATGACATGTGACATAATACAGCAGCAGTTGTCAAATTGGAACACTTTGAGAGTACAGCCGACAGCCAACACTGCACCACCAATAACAACAATCACAAACAGAATCATCATCATCACCAACACGAACACGAACAGCAGAACTTCTTCACAAAATGGCATGACCAACAATCAGAAATAGATTCCCCAATTTCACGACCACAAACAACAACAAAAACAGCGGGCGATGCTTTGAAAACATCAGCAACAAAAAACCAAGCCGCCGCTATGAAACATGACATAGTTCAAAGAAACCACATCGGGGCAACGAGGCCTTCAACTCCGAAAGAAGTGAAGCATTTGCTCTATGGTCCGACGGATGCGTTGGTCCATGACCAACTACTGGATGATTCCGTGGATGAAGTGAAAGGTTACGACGAACTCGACGGCGATGCTATCACAGCGCAATCAGGGACGGAATTTATTCTACATGAGGATTCAGAGCTTGATCAGGATCAGCAGAACGTTACGGGCAGACGTCGTATGCTGCCTGCCTACTTGACTAGTCTTAATGTGAATGATTGCGTGGATTACTTGAATAGTGATATGGATGATTTAAAAGTCATGATCGTTTGCTAGTAATCCAAAATGGTAAAACACGGTATTAGTTTTCATTATTATATTTTTTTTTGTCTTTAAGCGTTTTTTCCCAGCGTTTATTAACTTGTACTCCTGCCTTGTTCATATTTAGGAGAATACTGGAACAAAATATAAACATTATTGTTAGGGTTTATCCTTACATTGAGCTTAATCAACCCCAATGAGCATAATCAATAGGTTTTTATTTTTTACAACAAAATTTATTAACAACTTTCTTAATATCAACTATTTGGAACTCAGATCCAAGTAGCTCTAACGATGCTTTTAGTACCTGGTAAAATGGATAAAATATTCGAATGAAAAAAAAAAACATTTTTTTTTTGCTCATACTATATTTTCCGCGTCTATTATTTCTTTGAGACCATAATCTCTATATTTTTTAGTAGTTGTGTACTGGTCTTGTGGCACAGGCATATATTTATTTTAATAAATTTCAACAGAAAACTAGCTACTATAACGGGACATGCACTCGTATCGCAATCGCAAAATTATCTAGTCAAATTTTTAACAAAAAAATATTTATAAAAAAAAAACCCCAATGTACATATTTATATTTAATACATAAGTGGATTGAACCTTTCAAGCGACTTAAACAAGTACTTAAAATTATTAAGTAACAAATTTAAAACGAATACTCACTGCTAGAGCGCAACGCGCAGTCGCGGCCAGAGTAGCGTTCATTTAAGATACAAAAATGACATAATACGATATAACAGATACTAGTCAATTTAGTCAAAAGTTTTTTCAACGTTTAGAAAGGTCTTTTGTTAATTTATTTATTTTTATTATTTATTTGTTTTTTTTTTATCAATAAAAAGTATTCAAAGTTTATAAATATATTTAAAAAAAAAAAAATTCAAATAAAGAATATTAAGAACACTTAATAAATTAGAGAAAGTAGAAAATAGTTAATAACTTGCATATAACAAAATTCTAAAAAATCTCAATAACCAATCATTTTGAAAACTATAAACAATAACTAAAACAAAAACCACTTTTCCTTCGGTAGAACCGAAGCTTTGGTACGTTTTACATCCGCTGCTGATACTGTGACAGTTTTTATTGAAGGGAGATACATGTGATAGGGACGATTCGAAATAAGCATTAGTATTTGCTTAAAAGTACGAGGATCGACTGAAAAGTAATCGGCCTCGGCAAGAAAAGAATATTTTTCATAAAACTCATTTTATTTCTCAGCATAATCTTCAATTAGCTCGATACACTCGATGGACGGGGTACCAATTTGTAGCGCAATTCATGTCATTTTGCCATTGAACCAAAGGACTTGTGCGCCGGTGCGTTGTCCTGGCGAACGATAAATTCTATTCCCAAATTGCGGCCCCTTTCGTTCTAAATTGGCATAATTTTACTCCTGTTATCGTTTTACCGTTTTCAACGGTATCGATATGGATCGTTAAACATGAGTTAGAAATTGTCACATGATCGCGATTGTTGTCAGCTGAGCGCAAATGTGGTATTAATCTTGTGGTTAGCTTCTTTATTCCCAAATATTCATGCAATATATTTTACACTCGTTCACATGAGATGCATATAACTTCAGCAACCTCACGCACCGTTAATATCTGATCGTCCATTGTCAGATGATTGATTTTATCGATCGTTTCTGGTGTTGTGACCTCTTTTGGATGGCCGAAAAACTCACCATATCGATTTGAAATCAGTTGTAAAATATTTGACTGTTGATATGGAAAGTACGTATATCAACAATAAAATAAACTTCATGTATTTCGGTATAAATCTCATCGTTTGCTTTCTTGTTTAACAAGGGTTTAATAGCGGAACGATATTTGATTTTATTCATTTCTGTAAATAAACAAAATTGTTTCGATTTATATAGCAATCAGAAATACATTCTATGATCTTCATACTTCATACTTTAAATCAATATATCGTACTACAATATATAAAACAAATGTTCTTTTGATGGAAGTGAAGGAATTTCTTGCAAAGGCCGATTGCTTTTTAGCTCACCTTTGTAAAGTAGAAGTAGAATAAAAAGTAAGTGCTCTAAAAATTTGAAATTTGAATTACAAGTACCAAACCCTTTGGCTACGCCTCTGAAACATCGGTGTTACAAAATTCTGAAAAGTAGTACATAGTCTATACAGATTGCAAGTTAAGTATTTTCCCGAGTGATTTCGATTGAATCTCATTTAAAAAAATTTCTTTTATCAACTTTGTTTTTTTTTTTAATTTGGGGACCATTGTGACTTGACACGTCTTCTTGGATTGAGTTGAGTGGGGTGCTTGTGGCGGAAAGAATGTGTCATAACTAGAAAGTTCTGTTTGCACTATCCTAGAAGCAAATGTATAGACAGACAGATAGATAAATAAACGATGTGGTTAGATTAATTAGTCTCGTCCAGTTGATCAAGATGGTTTAACTATCGCAATATACACCTACTGATTGATATACAATGAACATTTTGGTGCAGATTAAAAAAAAAACAGTTACTTTAAATATCTCAAAACTGGAAGTATTTCATTTGAGAATTATGAAAAAAAAAATGCAATGAAGAACTCACTCTAATTAAATTCTTTTTTGTTCGACCTATTAAACCCACTGGTTCAAACATCTTGTGACCCTGTGCAACCAAATTAACTCGAAATAAAGTATATATAATCAAATGCAATACTAATATATAAACACTATTTACATAAACGAATAGAGTGTATGTAATCTACTATATGCCATTCGAAAATTGGATGTGGGATCAAAGAAGATTTATTTGCAAAACCAAAAATAAATAAATAACACTAAATAAATAATAAACAAAAATTAAATGTACACATACTAAATTAATTGAACACCTTTGATTCCGATATGGCAATGAGCAAGTCTTGTTAAACAAGAAAAAGGATATCGATTCTATACATGTTTATGAACCTTGGTATTTCATATAATTAGATTAATTATTTAATCTATTTTTGTTTAAACCAATTTTAAGTACCTACAAATGACAATTTCATTTGTTAATCCTCTGTTGCGAAGTTTATTCAAGTTTCTCAGTGAAATATATATAAATAATAATTAAAATTAGTTTCACCTATGAAACAATAAAGCAAGACCTTATAGCCGAAATACTGTAAAAAAAAAGAAAGCAAAAAATTATAATACATAGTTAAAACACAAACACACACACACACAAAATTATAATATATACATATAGGCTTTGTTTGCACTAGAAGAACACCTAAACATTGTATAAAAATAAATAGGAATTAAAATCTTAATTGGGTTTCTTTTTCTCTTTTGGTGACGTCAGAGTGCACGCTAGAAGCGATAATATTTAGTGCTATTAGCAATCTAGAGGATGGGATGTCAGAGTGAAAGCGACAAACAAATTCATTCTAATACGAATCGGTAACAAAGCAAAAACTAATGTGAAGCGAGGAAGCATTTTTGAAACTGTTTTCCCGCTTCGTTCTCGCCTTGGTCTCACATTATCGCTTGCACTTGCTTTCGGTTTCTCTTGCACTCTGACATCTTTTGAGCTATCACATAAGAAAGTACAAGCAGATGTTTGCAGCGCGATGTACAATGGGTGACGGTGCAAAATTAAGTTAATGCCGATTTTTGGAAACAAATCATCTTCGCCGGATGTCGCATTTTCATCTGAATGTCAACAAACGTCAACAAACAAAATTGTTCAATTTGGGACTCAGAAAATCTGCACGAGATCTCCATGATAAATGCATCCACAACGAATAACTATCAGGTGCTGATTTTGGTAAAGCGGCGTGATTGGGCCTTACATCTTTGAAAATGAGGCAGGAAATGTATTGACTGTGAATTGCATTTGTTACAGGAACATGATAAGGGAGTTCTTGTGGGCTCAACTGGACGGTATGGATCTGGACGACATTAAACAATCGATTCATTGCAGCAACGATTTCCAGGCCGAATCACCTCTCCAAATTCCGATGTCAACTGATCACCAAGATCGTGAAATCAAAGTCTTTCCACACTTTAATAACGTATATAATATGTTCCTTATATAAACTTAAATATGGGCTGCTGTGTCTAACTCAAAAAAAAAGAAGCGTGCCATGTTCATATCGGTATTCTATCAGCTTGCAGCAAAAATAAGTAAACTAAGTAAGCGATACTCGTACAAGTCGTTATTGACTCAAGTCGATAAGATAATCAAGAATATATATAATTTCTGGAGTCTACGTCTCATGGGCCTAGCGGTAAAAGAGGACAAGACGAAGTACTTGGTGTCCACTCGCAGACCATCAGCGCGTCTTGAATACTCTGTGAGTTCAATGCTGTCGAAAACTTCGTCTATCTGGGAACGGAAATTACCAGCGACAACAACGTCAGCCGAGAGATCAGACGCTGACGAGCTGTATGAGCTGTGTGATGACATAGTCCATCCCAGATTTGGCGAACAAAACCTAATCTGTGAGTGTGGTTAAGATAACTTAAAAAACAAAAAAGTTTTTCACACTAAAGGTTAATTTGCATCCGATTGTTCCTATGATAGCTATATGATATAGTAATCCAATTTTGATCAGGGTGTAACAGGCAGTCCCAAATACACAATCTGTGAGTTTGGTTGAGATATTTTAGGAAACAAAAATACTAAAAGTTAATTTGAACCCGATTGTTCCAATGAAAGTTATATGATATAGTAACCCGATTTTGACAAAATTTGGTCAAGATGTAAATTATTAAAACATCCACAATATATATATATATATATATATATATATATATATATATATATATATCTCTATATATATATATATATATATATATATATACTACTACTACTACTCTCTCTCTCTCTCTCTCTATATATATATCTCTCTATATATATATATATATATATATATATATATATATATATATATATATATATATATATATATATATATATATATATATATATATATATATATATATATATATATATATATATATATATATATATATATATATATATATATATATATATATATATATATATATGAAGAACGCCATTTTGACTTAGTTGGATACCTTAAGACTAGAACTAGCGGGACCATTAGGTGACCAAAATCGAACAATAATTTTGAATATCTGTGTCTTTGCTATAACTTACCGATTTTCCACAATTAGAAGGTGAAATAGATGTGATGCAACAAATGCAAACTAATAAACAGATAAAAACGAAGACAGACCCATACAAATGAAGAACGATCGGATACGTGGGCGTCTTTAACAATGCATCTTGTGGACCGTCCACATTCAGCTTTGCGTTCCGGGGTATATACAATATTCAAGTCCAGTACTCATTATTTTCCGGGCAGATTACCATAATTTATAGCACCCAATATCACATATTAAACACATTTTGATTCCATTTCGATTCACAAGAGAAATATCAGTGATCTTTAGAACTATTCCAGATGACATATTCGTACGGAGAAACACAAATGATCCGTTTGTTTTGAAAGTGGAATAAGTCACTTTGTTTTTTAAGTCGATATATTTAAGGGTTTGCGTTTCAAAACGTTTAAAAATATGGATGCTAACTTTCGAGAAGATTTACTTGTATTTGGTATCTCAGGATACTGATATTTTTCTCAGTATAAATAATTTCGTATAAACATTAACCATTACTTAACTCGATGTTTTCCATTAACTTGATTTTTTTTTTGAAAAAGTGACTTATGCCACTTTCAATATAAACGGCTCAAATGAAAAAAAGCAAACTTTTGAATGAAATCGTGTTGGCTTTATTTACAAAATGTTCGGATTGTAATAATAACTTTTACAACTTGTATTAATCAGGGGAAATGGAAGAATATACATGCAGCTGTTTTAGACTTAATCTTAAAAATACATAATACATATTTTACATAAATTTCTGCAATCGTAAGTTTTGCGATTGTTTATACACCTTGATCGTCTCATCACCATTATCGATTAAACTTATTTAATAATTACGATCGCTTATGCTCATTGGCGAATTTTGGTTAAAGCCAGAGGCAGTCCGGAGTGCTTGCTCACATAGGCTGTCCGTCCAACTTCAATTTCTCTAATCTAATTTATATATTAAACAAACTCTCTATTGAACTTACACTCGCACTTTGAGGCGGCGGCGACGGTCAGTGTACGGGTTTGAATTTACTTAATAAAAAACAACATTCAGAGTGTCTTTGACCTTAGCTTAGGTTCGATTTGATTATTTAGTTGCTTGGCGTTCCTGCTAAAAGAAATATTGAGCATTAACGTTCACAATTTGTTCGCTGTATAGCGTTGGGTCGCCTTGTAAGCTCGCTCACTTGTTGGTGAAGAAGGCGGGATTGGGAGACAAATTAGGCATCATGTTATTCACATTGCCCACGCCTCCTTGCTGTTGTTGGCTTCTTGTATTTGTCGCATATAGTTGTTGTTGAAAACTGTGATATTGTTGAGCGTATTTTAAGTCATTGGACGAAGGGCCGACGAATGATTTATAGTTAGGATTGTTGTTCGGGTTTCCGGGTCCACCGGGCCCAGGACCATTTCCGGGCGGTGGACCATTATTATTTCCGCCGACTCCGAGTCCTCCGGGCATGATGTTGTTCCCACTCATTATACCTGGAACGCCAATACCGCCTGGTGAATGCGGTATGCCAGGGCCAATATCGTTTGGTAACATGCCCGTCCCCGTTGGGGGACCGTTACCCGGACCCATAACGTTTACGCCGGACATGTTTGGTGCATTCATATTCTGACACATACCAGATGGCATCGACTTCAATGGCTTGACCTGCTGTTGTTGTTGTTGTGTTAATCCAAACATCCCCTGTGCCCCAGACCCTGGACCATTGTTACATGGACCGCTCGCGTTGAACATTCCTGCTTGATCAACGCCACTGCAATCGTCTGACGATGGCCCAGGACCATATGGATGATTTTGTTGACCACCAATAATATTACCAGGAGGCGCTTGCATACGAGGACCCATGCCATGTTGCCTTAGGCCATGTGGACGCATTCCCCGTATCATTGGCTGCCCAATATTATCATGAGTCGGTATCATGCCATTGGGTAAGATTTCGTCATCCATTCCTGGCATTTGATTGCAATTCGGAAAGAAATTCATACCACCCGCGCCGTTTCCTCCAGGTCCACCACCTGGATTATTTGAAAGTTTGCTATGTTCAGTCGGTGTATTGTGTCCGCCCATTGTTACACTACCAACTAAATGGCTGTTGTCGTTGGGACCCATGGGACCGCCACCACCACCTCCAGCCATTTGTGGATTCGCATATCTTTGCAAAAACTCCAGACTGGGCGGCATACGGACGTTATTGTTATTGTTGTTCTGCGGCCTGACTGGCATATATTGTATCGTATTCGGTGTGCTTGCCTTGACTTGTATATTAGGGGAGACATTAAAATTACCAAAATTAACAGGCATACGACCAATCATGCGTGCTGTCGGCGGCATAACACCATGAAAGTTCGGTCCGTCACGCAGACCAGCGCCATTGGGGACATTCGAATTAAAGCCAGGACCTGGGCCACCACACATTTTCGGATTAAGCATGCGTTGCCCCATTGGGTTCATTAATGGGTTCATTGGATGACAATTGGCACTTATTCCACCAAAAGCACCCGGATTATTCATGTGCTCCATGCCTGATGTGTCCATTGATGGCATCATTCCTTCCAGATTTGGATTTAATTCGTTTGGACCCATATTCATACCGCCCCCGGTAGAACCACTTCCAACACCCGATACGCAGCTAGTCAATTGTTGCGACATTTGTGCCAGTGATGAAATGGGATCAAAACTTTGACTCATTTTGTTCGGTGTTGGGCGATTGCTGTTTGGATTCAATGGCAAATTGTCGGCTCGTCGACAAAATTGAGCTTGACCACCAGGTGCTGAATTTTGTCGCTAAAGAATAACAAGTGTATAGATTTATTACATTTTAAATCAGATAGCATTATACAACTTACATCAAGTTGGTTCAAACCAGGACCATGACCAGGCCCTTTATAGCTATTAATAGCAGAGTTTGGATTGTTTTGCATTTGTGGATTGAAATTTAAGCCAGGACTTGAGTTCGGAAATCGCGCATCCAAATTTGCCGTGTCGATCAAATTGTTGCAGTTATTTGGAGAGCGTGGACGCTGCGGACTTTGTCGACGATTTTTCATTTCACCTGGAATAAATGATTTGTGTTGTTGACAAAAACAATTGTTCATGTTCAATCATATTTTAGCCGTCATTGTTATTGTTTTACCTGCAGTAGGGTTAAATGATTCCAAGTCCTTGGGGGACATGTGCGAAAGCGGAGTGCTCGGATTGCTATTGAACTGGTTCAATCCGCCGCCACCACCACCACCAGACACATTGACACCTGGGCCACCACGGTTCCGATTTGATGGAGATCCGCCTTCCGATTGAAAGCAGTTCTTTGTGGAGGCACTATTACCTGTTGTCGTGGTTGTTGAAGTTGTATTTGTTGTTACTGAAATTGAATTTGCAACGTCCATATTTGGTGAGTTTGCAGGAATTCCGAGCGCTCCTGTCGTACGAGGTGAAGGCAGTGATAGATTCGATGTGGGATTAGCCGGGCTTGTTGGATTGGGTGATTGGGTTGCAATTGGTACCGAAGCGGAACGTTGTGTCGGGTGATAGGGAGGTGGTGGTCCTTGATTACCAGAACCGCCACGCATTGGCTGATTTGGGCCAACCTGTCCAGCTGTTGAAGATGGTGGTAGACCACCGGGTCCTGTAAGTCCTGGGCGGCCTGTTATTTTACTACCTTTAAGACGTTCTTCAAAGAATTGTTGTTGCATTTTCGACCACTCCATTTGTGCCATTCCAACGGGCGGCATGTCTTGATTCGCCAAACCTTTGGCAATATCTGCCATGCCAGCACCACAATTTTGTCCTCCAAACGGGGGTATTAGCTCAGGCGAGCTGGATATCATACCGCCACCAATCCCATGGCACGTAATATTGTTTCCAGGCATGTTAACAACATTCACGCCCATTACATTGGTGGGACCACAAGAAATATTTCCCTGTGTGTTGATAGGTCCACAATTCTTTTGTGTATTATTGCACTGTATGCCAGGTCCTGGCAGGCCTGGACCAATATCATTTATAATATCGCCAGTAAGAATTCCGTCTTCAGTTAATCCACTTGACATTGGCTCTGATTTTTGATTTTGATTGATCATATTTGGCTGCATCTGACGCAGTGGAGCATTCAATGTTGGGTTGCCCAGAGGAGGGTTCATTGCTGGATTGCCCATCGACGGATTTAGCATATTTGACGACATGTTGCCAGCAATGTTATCATTTATTAGTTTATTTAGTTGATTCGGCCCGGCAGCGGAAATATTTGTTGAGTTGTCATTTTCCGGAAAAAGAAACTGATTCATTTTTTTCAATTTAGCTAGTTGCTCTTCACGGTGCTGTCGTTGCTGTGGTGTCAGATTTTCATCCGGCACTTTGACGCCCTGTAATGATGGAATTGTATTGTCGTTTGAGCTGTCGTTGCATTTATTGAGCGCACCGCCGCTACCAACAGGCACTTCGTTTCCAGAGTCCATCAGTTTTAATGGTTGGCTGTTGTCACTTGTACCCTCTAGAGTGTTTCGTGTTTGCTCCCAGCACATTAGATCGTTCTCACTGGTCAAAGTATCACCGCCGCCGCCTTCAACGAAGGCAGGCACATTTGTATTCGGTCGCATGGTCGGAGCTTTATTGCTATTATCCGTTTGATTTATATTCGTTTTACCCACAGCATTCGGGTTTTTCGACAGCTTTGGTAATGAGCCTCCTCCATTGCCACCACCAGCTGATACTGTGTTTAACCACTGCCCACCGCCACCGACTACTCCGGGTATGTTGCAAATGTTTAGCGAGTTTTGTCGTTGTAGCTTGTTCATTTTCATCGGATTTTTCATAAAAAAGTCCTCGAAAAAGTTCTTTGTGGCAGGCTGTGTACAATGATACGCTATTATGGTCTGAAACTGTCCATTTAAAACTGATTCCGCTCCTTTATTAGCCAATTGTGTGGAAAATACAAATATATGGTTTTGTTGTTGCATGTAATCCATGCAACTCCCCATCGGCACTCCTCCTCCGCCACCATTACCCACAATAAAATTTACTGAACCTTGCTGTCCACCGCAGATCACCATACCGCCATTTCCACTTATGCTACCACCAACACCAGATCCTCCAGCACCAGAGCACATGTCATTCATTGCGTTGTTGCCTGCTTGGTTCTCATCACATGTCAGGCTTATATTTGCAGACACTTTTTCATTGTTATTATTACTAATAGACGTTGAATTGCCGCCTGACAATTCCATTTTCATAGCTGTAAAAAAAAATAAAAATATATTTCGATGTACAATATAAATTCTCTATATAATTCAAATAGTTATACCAGGTGTAACTGAATGACCGGCGCCATCAGCTAAACTTCCAGCTGAACCAATCGATCCAAATCCGACTGGTGACATGTTGGGCGACAAATTCTCCTCTTTCTTTACATTAACTAAACCAGGCACCAAATCCGGTTCATCCTTAATGGATGCCATGGTAGGGCCGCCACTACTTTTTGGATTACTATTTTTATCATTTACCGCTGGTTTTGCTGCAAGGATTGTTTAATTAATTTTAATATATCTTTTTTGATGTTTTCCCTCCAGTAAGGAACTTACCGTCTTCCTCTTTTATACATATTTTCTTCTTTTTTTCGTCCTGCAACAAATCAGAGGAAGCTCCCTCAACCAATTGCGTTAAGTTTGATGATATGTTGCTGCAGTTTGAATGATCACTGTTGTTGTTCGGCGAGGATGCATTGATGGAATTTTGTCTGATTGCAGCGTTTCCGGCAGAAGATGCGACGCCATCGTTGGTGTTGCTATTGTTTCCTGCAGCTCCAACTCCTGCACCGGCGTTTCCAACGCCGGATGTGTTACTGCTACTGTTATTTGTTGTATCGTCAACCATATTTTGACTATTTGTATTTTCTGCACAATATAAAATCGAATAACAAACTTGATTTTTTTTTTTTTTTTTGGTTTTGTTTTTTAAAATAAAGCTCTTAATAATAGAAAGATCTGGCTGCATGCTGCTCACCTTGTGGCGAAAGTTCTGTTGGAAATGGTTCGCTCTTGATGCTGCTTTTTATCGGCGAGACACTTCTGGCCGCACCTACGCTATCCGCATTAGTTGCCGTCTGTTGCTGTTGCTGCCCCTGGTTTGGAGTGTTAGATAGCATTTTTTCATTCGCTCGCATGTAAGCAAATTAAGTTCATTGGCCAAACAAATAACTAGTGCAGCTATTTGCACTGCCCAAAACAACTTAGAAATGACACTTATTCTTATTTATTTTTTTTTTCTTAATATGGACATATAGCGTAATCGCGTGGGATCGCGTCGTTGGCGCTTTCAGCGATCGCACACACAAATCAAAATCGCGTACAATTGAGTTTTAGCACTCGGTCACATTCACTTTCATTGTAACATGTTATAATAAATAATATTCCATTTGCTTTGAGATATATGCACCTTCGAGTGTATTTAATATAAATGGTTAAATTAACTATAAAATGGGACACGACACGGACAGACAACTTCTGAGTGCATGTAGCAATGTCAAGCCAACCAAAGTCGTCGTCGCGGCTACCAAAACTGCACTTGTGGCTTAATTGTTTGCTTATAAAATTCGATTAGTAGCCAATAGTTAGGCGTTATTTTAGTTTTAAAGTTTTTATTAAGTTTTTATAATAACAAATGGCGAGCCAGTGTCTATACTACTTTACTACAGATAGTGATAGCACGATACAAAATAATTACTCGATACTATCTTTAAGTAGCATTCGATATTCAGCATTCGACGCACAGTGGTACGAATGAATGTTGAACACATACGTTGCAACAAAGAATAAGAAAAATCTGGATGATTACCACTTTTCATAAATTTGTAAAGCACACATGAATTTAAGCTGGCACAAGGTCAGTTTTACACTGAGGAATATTTTTACATATTTTGTCTCAATGCGAAGAGTGAATAATAACACCTTTTTATTACGATACTCAGAAAAATGTTTAGCCATATACACGTGTTTCGAACTCTGCCACGAAAGTTATCAGTATGCTGGCCGCACATTGCAAATTGTTGCATATGAATTTTAATAAATTCAATGATAAACACGTTAACCTTTCCAAGCATGCCATAACTGTCCATTAATTCCCCTTACACAACTGTGTAGTATTTTCGGTAGATATTAAATCTAATCTATAAAAAAAAAAATAAAAAAAAAAATAAAAAAAATTCAATAAATTACATTTTTTTTGGGAATTATACGTATCATATTAATATTATTACAATGGTTAAAAAATTTAACTTTAGAAGGATATAATCTTTCTCTCAAATTTTTAGAAATAAATTGGGTGCGTTGAATAAGAAAAAAATACACATTTTTTCTGATTTAGGCCATTTACTTAGATAACGTTCTACTTGTGTTTTCAATATATGATTTTACTTTAACCAGCGTCCAGATTGAACAGCAAGCCCGATCAATATAAAAAAATATAGTGATATAAAGACGATCAATTTACACGTCCAATGGTACTCAATTCATTTTTAATGAAAATAGATGAGTAACAGGTATTGAATATCTAAATATAAAATTAAATATACATGAAGTTTAAGCAGGTTTCATGTAAAAAACTAAAATACAGCTTTTTTGTTTCCACCAATAAATTTCGACTCTCGTCGAGAATCTTCTTCAGATTGATAAACAATTTTACTAAACTATCTACACGAACAAAAATTGTTTCTATTAACATTGACAAACAAAAACAGAACTTATAATACTGTAATTATCACTTCCAAAAGACAAAACAACATCCTATTTCTTTGCTGGGGAGTTTGTAGCTAATGTTTTTGTGTAAGTTTTTTTTTGCCAGAAAATTGTATCTCTTTAGTTATCAACTACAAACTACGGAGGCTTTGTATGTAGATATGAGCTGTATAAATCCACCACCGGTTTGAATCCAGTACTTACTTGACAATAAATTCTCAAATAGAGAAAAAATTCATATGCTTCAATTTATGCAACTGTTAAGGCAGTTTCACACGGTGTCAGACATTTAGCAAGTTCAATAATTTTCAATAAGTTTGATGTCACATTCAGTTCAGATTTGTAGATATTTGATACTATTTTCAATGCCCTAAAAATAGCTTTATGCATATATCCTGTATCGTGCGTTTCAAGGATTTATTTAGAACATGAAACATTTTTTGTGACGTTTTGGCAGTTCTACGTAAACCCTCCATTTCTACTGCGGTTCAATATCTTTACAGCTTATAAATAGTTCCACGTGCTATATTTTAAATTTGAAAACTTCTAAATTCCAATCAAAAAATAATTAATTCTCTTTGCTTCTCCACATCCTTGTTTTTTTATTACAATTTTTATTTTTTATTGAATTTTCCCTTTCAAACTTTTGAATACAACATAACCTCAACCAACGCATTCGAGTGTCTTTAACATTTCGCATTTTAAATATCAATTTAATCAATAAATTTATCTTTTATTGGGTTTTGTATGTTTTAGTGCATTTTATTGCGATTGATATTGAATTTTAAAGAGTTTTAGTTTTTATACAAACAATTTTAATTTGTATTTTACGCGCTATTCTTTCTCTATTTTTCTCAAAAGTTTTCTTTCTACAAAGAATATTTTGAAGTAAACTTAACCATTTTTCAGGCACCAGGCCATACTATAATCTATAACAAATAAAAAAAAATAAAAAAACAAGCAAAAAAACGTTAACTTCGGTTGAACCGAAGCTCTAATACCATTCACGCCAAATTTTAAGTAGTATTGCAAAACATAAAAGTGGGGGTTTGAATAAGGGCTACCCCAAAAATTGGGCGACCACACGCACACTAGTAGTTGTGTATGAAGCGATGTAGTAGATGTGCAACATGCCAGAATATCGAATTTCAAGTTGATATTGACGTTTTCCATACAAATGCATAAAAGTGAGCTGTGGGTTTATATGGGACTACCTCAAAAAGTGGGCGTGACAAGCCCACTAGTAGATCTGTATGAAGCGGTGTCCACTAAAATCCACCAAATCAAATTTCAATCTAATATTTATTTAAATTAAGAATTTTTTCATAAAAAAACACAAAATTGCAGAGTGGGTTTGTATGGGGGATACCCCAAAAAGTGGGAGGGCCACGCCCATTAGTCTATGTATCTAAAGCGGATATCTATAAAATACACCATATCGTATTTCAACCTAAAATTGGCTTTAATAAAGAAGTTTTTCTTACAAAAACACAAAAGTGGGCAATATATTTGTATGGTGGCTACCCCAAAAAGTGGGCGGTTTACGCCCGTTAGTCTATGTATGTTAAGCGGCTGACCATAAAAAGGTACCAATTTGCATTTCAACCAAATATTGACTTTAATAAAGAAATTCTTATACAAAAAGTCAAAAGTGAGTAGTAGGTTTGTATGGGGACTACCCCGAATAGTGTATATGTCAATTATATATGTCATTAATGTATATGTCAAGCATCCGTCCACTAAAAGTTCTCATATCAATTATTTAGTCGATATTAACCACAATAAAAACGTTTTTCATACAAAAGCGGGTTTGTATAGGGACTACCTTGATACTCTATTAAACTGCAATAAAAAGAAGTGTAAGTGCTGAATTTCAACAAGATAGCATAAAAATTGGTCCCCAAAAAATGCTCAACAACATACAGACAGACGGACAGACAGACAGACATGGCTAGATCGACTCTTCTCATCGAGCTGATCAAGAATATATATATACTTTATGGGGTCTACGATGCCTCCTTTAATGCGTTACAAGCTTTCAGACAAAAAAAAAAAATAATAAATTTTAAACTTAAATTAAAAATCCGCTGATACACAAATCTAACTTGATGGGGGTAGAACGTATAAGTATCGAAATATTTGACTTGTATGAAACAATTCCTGGTACCAATCAATGAATTGCATTATAATTTTGTCACTAAGTTTGTAGCACATTAAAGAAAGCGTCAGACACCCCATAAAGTACATATACGACATGTCCGTCCGTTTACCTGTGTCGATGCAATCTAGTCCTTCAGTTTTTGAGATATTAATCTGAAATTGGATATGGAGACTTTCTGATCATGTAAAACAATTGAAACTCGATGGTAACTCTTCGATACTTCTTTAGATTTATATATAAATAAAATATTTTTGCCTATAAAAAGTAATTTTAAAAATATATATATATATATATATATATATATATATATATATATATATATATATATATATATATATATATATATATATATATATATATATATATATATATATATATATATATATATATATATATATATATATATATATATATATATATATATATATATATATATATATATATATATATATATATATATATATGAGAGAGAGAGAGAGAGAGAGAGAGAGAGAGAGAGAGAGAGAGAGAGAGAGAGAGAGAGAGAGAGAGAGAGAGAGAGAGAGAGAGAGAGAGAGAGAGAGAGAGAGAGAGAGAGAGAGAGAGAGAGAGAGAGAGAGAGAGAGAGAGAGAGAGAGTATGTATGTATATATATATATATATATATATATATATATATATATATATATATATATATATATATATATATATATATATATATATATATATATATATATATATATATATATATATATATATATATATATATATATATATATATATATATATATATATATATATATATATATATATATATATATATATATATATCTTTGCGATTATTTAAAATAAGCTATGGCAACAATTTCCAAACGGGTATCCCAAATGGGATATGAGAAATGATGATCAGAGCGGATGACCAATGCTTTTCCGTTCATCTGTTGCACTGCTCATATCCCATACGAATTGCAACTGTACAGGAAATTAGTATATTTCAATTGTTGTTTGCGCTGTCGTCTGATTGAACGGCTGTTAAACAGAATACAATACACAAATGTTATGTTATGTTATGCTTTCTTTCGAACTGAGTACCAGACAAACAGGTATTTCAAATGGGATATGACAGAGCTGATGACCAATCCAATGCGTTTCCGGTTCTGTTTAACAGCTTTCACAAAAGTTGCGTTTAGAAAAAAGCTCATGAACGTTAAAAAGCTGTGTTTAAAGAAAAAGCTCTAAATTCCGATGAATCGATAATAAATAAATCCGGTAAATGTAGTTTCAAATTTTTATATTTGTTCAAACTAACACTATAAATAAATTAATATTATTATAACATTAATACCATAATACGAAGTCGTTAAGAAAGCTAGATTAATAAACCAAATTTAAAATAAGAATTTAACACATAAAACAGGCGTTGAAGGCCATACCAGCTTGTACGCCATAAGTTATATTAGGCATAATATTTTATATCTGTATCTAATAATAAATAAATAAATAAAATTAATATTTTTACTCCTTCAAATAGTCCTATTTTTTTCTATTGCATTCATTTTATTCTGTTCAGTATTCATTATTATTCATATGCAAAATTTTTCATATGCAAATTCAAATGCAAAATTCAAAATATTGATATTTGTTGCTATATTTATTTTGCTAACTGTACAAATGCTACTTTTTGGTGAAAATGCTATTTTGAGTGAAAAAAAGTGCTGCAACAAAATTGTTAATAAAATAAAAATCAATAAAAAAACCTACATAAAGAAATTGGTGGTATGTAATACAAATTGAAAAACCTACTGTGTAAAACATTGGTGCCCTTTTAGCGGTTAAAGATCAGATTTTGTGGAAGAAAAAGTAGAATTGTGGTGCTGCATCAACTCTGATTGTGACCCATCAGACAAAAACGACGTACATAAATAAGTGTGGATCTTACTGCAGTAGCATGCATTTCCTACATATTGCAATTTTGGTTCGTGCACTTAATTTTAAACATACAGTTTAGTTTTGGGTATTAGATTCGGAATGCAAGAATAGAGAGAACAGCCCGGTGAGGTCTGTCCCATTGACAAATATGCGCGTCACCGTCGTCCATGAAAACAATTGGCTAATGCACCACCGTCCACTCCTAGAGCCGTCAATCCCCTGTTGAGAGCTAGAGAGCCTTTCCAAAGTCTTAAACAGGAATGAGAATAGATTTAATGCACTAAAGCTTTTGGGACTTACCTTTTTTACCTTTTTGGAACTTGGAACGTGTTTTTATATTGCTCCAATCTAAGTCATTATAAACCAAATTAGCTTGTGCGAGTGACAGCTGCTAATGTAGACGTTTCAAATTTAAAATTTTTAATAAGTATTTACATTTAAAAAAACATTAATTTTAAATTTAATCTAACCTTCGCAGCTGAAATGATTACCTTAGCGATTTTCAATGACACATACTCTATTTGTTTAGCTAAATCTATGGGTCGTGATTTAGAAATATCTTCAATGGTACGTAAACCCGCCGTATAAAGTTGTTTAGCACGATTCTGTAAAATAGAAAATATTTAAATGTAAAATACAAAACAATTCATTATAATTTTAAAAGCATTCTATAAAAACTGCATGTCTGTTTCCCATATAAACAAACAGAGACGTATGAATATGGTTAGTTCGGTAACAGTTCGAGCTGACCAAAATTTATAAATACATATGTACTTTATGAGATCTCTGATGCCTCCGTCTGAGTATTACAAACTTCGTGCCAAAACTAATATACTATTTAATTTATATGTGATAAGTATAAAAATACTACACATACCTGCAAACCAATAGCATTCTGCCTTTTCCATGGATGAGAAAAGCATTTCACATACGCGCCCATTGTCGCGACTCGGTGCAATTAGGATACTCTCACCTGCTTCATCCAAACCGGCTCGTCATTTGATTGTACTTGCAGTGTCATGAGTTCAGCGCTCACATACGGTGCTCGATGATGACCCGCTTTCCGTGCAAATTAACACCAGATGCTAATGTAGACGTACAACAAATAACCATAATAACTTCAAAACGGTAAGCTATCTCAATAAATTTGCGCTCACCAGTTGTAAGACCGGAGTGATGGTAGGCAACGTCATGGGACAAGGTTTTCGCTAGCACTGGACTCAATATACAGCAGACCTTATACAGTGCATCCATTAAATCACGTTTGTCATTTTTGCGATGCTCCACAAATTTGCTTTTCGGCAATATACGACAACCAATCCCGCTAAATGATCGGGATCAGCACTTACCACTGCTTTGCTATACTAAAATAGTTTTTAAGGCAATAACCAAACATTATGAACTGTACAACAACAACAACAAGAATGTATGTACAACTTACATTGTAATTTACACTACGTTTATGAACGAAAATCTCCTGTAGTGAGCTGCCTGCTGTATTGATTTCTAAGATATCGTGTCCATATTTAATGTATTCCTTTAGCTCGACCGGACGAAAATCACGTGTATAGACATCGGAATACAAAACTTTTGAAATTTCGAATATATTGCCTATTGATGCACTCATGCTCATGATCTGTATTCCCTCTGAAAAAAACTAACTTTTAACTCGCTAAACAAAACCAACCTTGTTGATCATACCATTAATAAACATAATTTTTGTAAGAAACGCTTCACGTTTACCAATCAAATGTAGCTCATTTACTTCTACGCTTCCGTCGTTCCACAGGCGGATACTTGCCGCTGCCGGCTGTATACTCCTCGACAAGAAAATCCAAAACAATAGCAAAAGGTTACATGGCGCTCACTTTCTCCTGCACAATCGATACGTAGGGCCGTATGAATACGTATAACATTCTTGCGGCGACATAGCATAGTAGTTCGCGTAGCATAAGTATCTCAGAGACCGCGACGGTTTTGGCCAGCAGAAAGCTTTTAAGTCGGGAAGTTGAGGCGGCTTAAACGATGAGTTGTCGGCTGTGCTCAGTCGACGGCTGCCTGTCGTGTGCTTAAGATCGGTCGTCGGTGGGAGCAGTCGCTTCAATCGTATTCATGTGTATTAAAGTTTTTAGATTCATATATGTATAAACGTTAACAGCTTCAAAATTCATTGACAACATAAAGTATTGCAGAAACTCTTCTTGAATCGAGATACAATAATTATCTACTCAAAGTGCGGTAAGTTATAGGCGGGAACTAAAGTGGTGGTTAGGAAAAATCAAAAATTGTAAATCAGATAAATTTTTAGCCGCCTTCAAAATGTCATTTATTACAACGAACATTGTACTCCTGATCGAATCATACCCCACCACACACCACATAGGTATTTAACGTGTGGATGCATTTACTCGGATATGCTTGTGAAAATGTTCGAAAACCAAGAATGAATGGAAATGCAATGAGATCTGCTAAAAAGACAAAATGATTCTTATCTGTTGATATGTGCGGCAAACTCAAGAAGATGGTATTAAACAAGAATAACGTCGAGGTCGTGGCGTTCGGAAGTAAGGTGAGGCATGGGAAGGGCATGTCAGTTTATCCGATCCGATGTTGGGCCATAGCAGATCAAATAAGCAAACGAGCAGCATATCAAACATCGATTTGTGATTGTGATCGTACTTAATAAACTACAATAAATGAATTGCTATCTTGTCTCTTCGCTTCAGAAGGACGCTTCATGTTCGCAAGTTACAATAAATTGCGCCAGCTAGAGCACTTTAATAGCGGTTAGTTGGTCGTCGAGCTTGTGTCGGTGAACAGTTTTCTAGTCCGATTTCGGCTACCTCCTCCGCCACCCAGAACCTTGAATTCACTTGAATTCATTGGAATTTGTTCCAAATCCGTTTAACATTCAAGAGTGCATTGCAATCATTCTCATTCGACATTAACCGCGACGATGACGACGCCCACACAAAACGCTGACAAAGTATCGACAGACAGACAGACAGACAGACAGACAGATAGTAGACCAGAGACGGTCTGTCCCACCAGTTCACATTACATATAGTAAACATTTTCAACTGAATCAAATCCCTTACACCCGCCTCTATCGATGCAGATGCATATTCCAATGGAGATGCCAATGCTGTGCCAACGCTGGAGCTGTTGACGTTTTTGCATTGATCTTGTTGCCATTTTTATGCTGTGTTTGCATGGCCCTGACGATATTTGAAAATATCTTTCGGGCACACAGAATTATTACACATCCGCATAAATTATGTTTGTATATCAGATCGTAGTCTGTGCGCTGAACAGCTCAAACAAACCACAATCGATCCAAGCATTCTAGTCACATTGGCAGCTTTCTTCTCATCAAATTTATGTAATCTATGATTTCGTGTTGCACTAAGTTCCACCTTCACTCCGAAATTTCAGCTTCCGATTTAGTTTTCTAAGAATAAGTACTTTAAAGTTGAAATAGAAAAATGAAAAATCGTATAATAAATAATTTAATAAATGAGCACTTGATAGACAGATTTGATACTCAAGTTATATATTCATTGTACATTCATCGTTTTTGAGTTAAATCTTCAACTGTAACTTTTTATAACTTGCACAAAAATTTTTCTGTGTGTTATATGTATTTCAAAATGCATTTAACGTTCCGAAGGAAAAATCAGTGCACCATAAAGTATATATATTCGTGATCAGCTCGACGAGTCGATATAGTCATATCTGCACTTCAATCATGCCGCCTGTTTGAGACATTGGTTCTCATGTATATATTCTCTAAGTGTGGCACTGTTACAAGTCGATCTAGCCATGAACGTCTGTCCGTTCAAAAAAATTTAAACAAAACACGAAAAAAATCAGTTGGTTTAAACTGATTTTTTTCGTGTTTTGTTTAAATTTTTTATTTTTTTTAACAGTATCAAAAAACGGTACATTGTTTCACATTCCATTTAGAGCCTTTAGCAAAACCATTAAGATATTATATAAACGAAAATTTATGAAGTTTGGGAACTTTAGAACGTGTGAATGAGATGTCTTTACTAAGGTTCATCGCTGGCTAGGAATATGGTTTGCGGATATTTCAGTATCAGCTTTGCATCTCCGGAATGACGTCAAGTTGTTTTTGGACGTCCTGTTTCTCGACAACCTTGCGGATTCCATTCTAGTATCCCTCTTGCCATATCGTATTATTATTTGTTCCTAGCATTATAATCTTTTTTCTTTATTTTTAATTTTTTAAAATTAAACGTGGGACCAAAATTTATGAACCGCATTGAGTTTATGTGAAAAGTCGTACAGAAAACTGTACGCTATTGGGATCGGAAACAATTGGTTTACTCATGGCGTAGTCATGAACTACGAGGAATAACGGTATGAATAAAATGCTGCCTTGTCTGACGTCACAACTTAAATCTTTTACCGTACTCTGTATATTCGGAGCAAAAGGAGCGAAACAAGTAGATGATTTTGACCGGTGTTCCAATGTTTTGAAGGCATTGCAATATGTTAGCACGAACGCCCACTCAAAGTCTACAAAATCGAGCGTCTACAAAAGAGAGTACACTTCATTCATTAGATGATTCAATGATTATCCCTAAACTATGAATATTATTTACATAAGAACGGTTTAGTCTGAACCCTGCATGTTATATTCAATTTCACTTAATTTCACTGTGGCTGATATCATCTCCATGATGCTACTATATATTATTTTTTGCATCGTCTTTAGCAGCGTTATACCTTTCCAATTGCTGCCATACTTGCTAAGATCACCACATTTTTCATATGATGACAAAAGATATCAAATGAGTGTTTGGTATGCTTTCGATGATTTCTGGGCAAATTGGATCAGACCCAGCAACTTTCTTATATTTTAATTTATATATGGCTCATTTAAGCACTTTTAAAGTTGGGACTGTTATATTGAGATGATTAATGGCTGTGTATACAGCACATAATGCAGTTCGATCAGCATCTCATCTTACCTTTCTGAACTGTAGCCTTTGCTGCTTATGTTGTGTGTGCAGGGTATAATAGAATCGAGCACATTGTCTTTAGCTCGAATTTTTTTTCGTTCCGTGTTGGTCGTTGCTTTGCTTTGGATCTTTCCATCGATTGTAACATAAGCCAAGAATTTGGTCATCGTGGTGAAACGCCATATGATACGAGTATACACGTCGACTACTCAACAGTACTGCATAATATTTAAATTTTTTATGCTCATTATTACTATATTCATTTATTGTACATATGGGTAAATTTTGTTTCTCTTTTTTATCAAAAATTTTGATTACTTTGTTTTTATTTTGGAGTTGAAACAGACTAGTGATTCACCTAAGTGCGTTGAACCCATGGAACCCATCTTATAACTATAAAATTAGTATTGAATGCAATAATTGTCATTTATATGAAGGGTATGAAAGTTTTGATTCCAGCGAAATTATTTGGCTTCCGATTTTCACTAAGTGTGTACCATCCGGATGGGGACACCGAACACCGCATAAGAACATTGGAGTCTTGTACAAATAATTTGAAAAAATGAAACGAATCACTTCATGCATTCGTGATAGATTATTAGTGCATTTGTGCACGGCTCTAGAATGCATTTCTTCATTTAGGAAATATTCCTAAATACATAATTTTAAATTCATCAAAAACATAATAATGTGACAAATTTCTTTAAATTCCGAAAACGATGTGCCACGCACACTTATGGGGTAGACGTTTACAAATTGGATTAACCTTCATGCCAACATAGTAAGAATTATAAAGCTTCAAAGTGGTTCTTTCTTTCTCTTTCTCTCACTTTTTTTTGTCTATACAAGCTTAACGAATTTCAATATATATACATACAAGTAGGTGTACTACTGTTCCTTGAATAGCCACCCTCCTATAATTTTTGAACGCTTCTTATATACCAAATTAATGATGCCAGACAACATTATTTTCTAATAGGATTGAAACTATGATCCACTTTTTACTTATATTTAACGTATGTTTAAATTATTTTGAATGTGACGTTGTGTACTTCAGATTTGGAATAATCAAGTGAGCCCGTTTTTGGAAATAAATTATACAATTTCTCAATATAGTCAATTAAAATAAATCCTCATGCTTGATAAGTGGTCACTATTTGCTTCGATCTGCATGAGTATATTTAACTCGACTTGCATGTGAACGGACGTAGTTTATACATTATTATCTGTAGTATTCGTAGAATATATATTTCATTAACAATCAATTTCAACTATTTTGCAGCCAATTGAAATAACCAAATGTTTGATGAGATGTGATACTGTCTAAATCTATGTGCCTCTCAGTAACCACTGCATGACCACTCAAGTACAAAACAAGAAGATTTCGGTGAAAATGGAAACAAACAGATTGTCGAGAGCCGCATCCGATCCCGGATCTGTTGATGACTTCGATGTGGCAGAGGCAGCTTGTGATGAAGCGAAATTTTCCAATATCAGGGGCGGTGGTGAGGCCAGATGCAGCAGTCCGATTCAAATAACTTCGATCGATGGCTTTTTCAATCGCAAACGTGGACGTCCGCCCAAAAACCGATTCGTTGAGGTCTATAAAAGCGTAAGTAAATATAAATATTCCCCGATCGATTGTCTAAAATATTTGGGGGAAGAGTAAGGCCGTGCAAATAAAAGCTGTGGGTGCGCCGGTAGCTATTCTAGCAACATACTCGTATGTCTATTGCATTTTCCCAATTCAGTTATTGTTATACCCTCACATACTAGTACATGTACTCTATCTCGTTCTTTCACTTGTCTCTGGGCGCCTCTTGCCGTTCTCTACTATTGATTTCACATGCCCAGCGTACAAATTGCGTTCGATTGTAAGTAATTACTGCCGCTTTTATGTTTATTTTCATTTTGAGATTTGCTATTTTCGTATTATAACACTGACATCGAATCAAGCGCGCTCAAAAGTATCTACGTTTGATTTGTATCTCTAAGTATGTATGAACGTACGTATTTCCTTATTTATAATATTTTTTTCTAGCTTAACCCTCTCATATTGTCACCGTACTGCATAGCTCAAGTAATTTTTGTCTTTAACTGTCATTTTCATAATTTCTATATTTTTAACCGAATTCGTCAGAGCACCGACGGCGACTTTATATTTGTATGTATGTATATACATATATTGTACATACATGTACAATATATATATTTATATTCATAAATATTCGTTTATTTCTACATATGTATGTATATCCACATTCACTTTGATTGCCCACGCGCTCATTTCTCCAAGTGGAGCACAAGAGGCACTAGCAGAGAGGGGGCAGCCGCAGTAGCCAGACAAGGTACTCATATTCACAGATACTCGTACACACACAGATTACACGCAAGCACGCACAAATCCACAATTTCAATAATAAATATGTAGATACTTTTTTATTCTTTCAATTGCGTTTCGTTTTGGTAATATGCGCTAAAAACGATTAAATTATGACACTGCGACTGCAGGCCCAGACACAACGACACAAAGATACTCTACTAAGGTTAGTTAAGTATTTATTACAATATTTAACTTGAAACTTAGAAAATTGGAACAAGATAAATGGCTACTCTACCCTAGAGACCCAGTTCGTGCAAATGTATGTAACAGTCAGAAGGAGGCGTGGGAGACCCCATAAAGTACGGGGGTGGCTTTTCAAACTTCGCGGGATTTATACCATGCATTTTCGACTTTTTTTGTGTTGGTTTACCAACATATGTTCACAACATATCCTTACATGGATCAGCCATTTTGCATTTTTAGTTGGTTTTTGACAGATATAGAGGTTAGATGTGTTTTGGCGTGCATGCCTATTTTTTGATATCGGAAAAAGTTGATCAAAGAATCGGTAATAAATTTTCTAAAAAACATAAAATTAAGTGGCCCAATGTACCTAAAATGTTACCTATGGTATTTGGCAAGGCACCCTTTTTTTTTTTGAACACGTCTCGTAAACTCGTATATACACTTGATCAGCATTAAAAGTCGAGTCTATGTAGCCGTGCCCGTCTTTCCAACCTTCCGTCCCTCCTTCGTATGTTTCAACAACGAGATGTGGAAGTCTAAAAATGATAGAACCAAACCTGTATCTTTAGATTTGTCTGGTTTGCGTGAAAATCTGTTTTAAAAAAAGTTTTGGATGTCATATATCCTTAAAATTCACGTTTTTAAGGCAAACCAGCAAGAATTTTTTTTGTTTATAGTTTTTTTTTGTAGATTTGTATTAATAAAAAAAAAAATTTTTAACTAAAAACAAATAATTTTTTTATTTATGTTAAACATAACAAACCTAACAAACATAAAATAATTATTTAAGTATAAAACTACTTGTAACAGGGCATATTGGGTTTGTTGTACTGTCAAAATGTATGCAACATAGCGAAGGAAATATCGGAGACCTATACAAACTATACATACTCCTGATCAGCGCGACAAGGCGTGTCGTTATAGCCATATCCGACCGCTCTTTTATAGCACTGTCGGAGAGAAAAGACTTAGAGAAACTAAACTCATGGCCTTCACTCTCTAGATAACGCAATGCTACAAGTCTAACTTGAAATTTCATAGTTTGCAACCGTTTTACCGCAGTGGTAAAAAAAAATGTTGTGATACAAAGAATACAAAGTAGCGCAACAATTTTTTAATTCTGGTTATCTATGTACGTCTTGTATTTCTTTCGTTTAGAGTTTAAAGTTTCAATTACAAGTGTTTCAATCAAGTTTCAATTACAAGTAATACAGATTAATTATAAATAAAAAATGACAGATTGGTACAAGACCTAAAGATAAAATGAAAATAATTTGTTCAAAAAATTAATTGTTAATTTAAAATTAAGGTACTATTAATGTCTAGAGTCGAAAAAAGCTCGGTAGTTTTTTAGTTGTCATGAAAGATTCGAATTTTTCCAATCTCTAGAGTCAATCACTTTAAAATTTTGGAAACACTTGACGTCACATAATATGTTGTAAAATTAACACTACCTTGTTATTATTGTATCATGACAAATTGGGCGTGTTCAGCAGAACTAATTGCTGACTGATTTCTGATTACTGATTACAACTTTTACAATTAAATCAACGCAGTAGGCGTTAAAATAAAACGATTCAAACATAATGGCTTTTCAAGGAAATAAAAACAGACGTATAGCAGGCGTTGAAATAGTGAAATAGTCAGCGTAAATTAATAATCAGTATCTGCTGAACTCAGTATTATTTAGCCTACTTTGTAAAT
>JAWNNQ010001362.1:2500-50000 GCA_035044765.1 Leucophenga montana | reverse complement strand
AGATTCCACAATATCAAATTTCAAGTTGATATTGACGTTTTTCATACAAATGCATAAAAGCCAGATGTGGGTTTGTATGGGACTACCTTCAAAAACTGAGCGGGAAAGGCCTGCTTCATATATGTATACGAAAATCCACCAAATCGAATTTCAAGCTAACATTGAGTGGTTGGTGGATTTGTATGGGGGTTACACCAAAAAACGGGTGGAACACACCCATTAGTCTATGTATGTTAAGCGGCTGTCCATAAAAAGGCACCACATGCCATTTCAACCGAATATTGACTTTAATAAAGAAGTTTTTCATACAAAAACACAAAAGTGGGCAGTAGGTTTGTATGGGGGCTACCCCAAAAAGTGGGCGGATCCCACCCATTAATGTGTATGTGAAGCGTCCATATCAAATATCAAGTTGATGTGAACTAAAACATATGAAAACATATGACTACAATAGAAAAGTTTTTCATACAAAAAGTGAAAAGTGATTGAGAAATTGATTGAGAAAAAAGATGAACGAATTCCGGAGACCGCCCTCGTAGCAGCAGATCGAAGAACAATTAGCAAAAAACGAAAAACATCGACTGAAATTTTTACCGAATATTGACTTTAATAAAGAAGTTTTTCATACAAAAACACAAAAGTGGGCAGTAGGTTTGTATGGGGGCTACCCCAAAAAGTGGGCGGATCCCACCCATTAATGTGTATGTGAAGCGTCCATATCAAATATCAAGTTGATGTGAACTAAAACATATGAAAACATATGACTACAATAGAAAAGTTTTTCATACAAAAAGTGAAAAGTGGGCGGTGGGATTGTATGGGGGCTACCCCAAAAGTGGGCGTGGCGGTACAATCTTGATACTCTATTAAACTGCAATAAAATTATAGTTCAAAAAACTAAAAAAACACGCTTTAATAGTAATGTGATCTAAAAAGTAAAAAATAATTTTGAATAAGTTTAAAATGAGAATTAGGTGATTGACAGAAAATTAACTTTAACAATTTAAACAAGAAAATACGTTAACGTCGGTTGAACCGAAGCTCTAATACCATTCACAAGAAACTTTAAATAGTATTGTAATACATAAAAGTGGGGGTTTAAATAGGGGGTGGTACACGCTCACTAGTAGATGTGTATGAAGCGATGTAGTAGATGTGTAAGATGCCGCCATATCGAATTTCAAGTTGATATTGCCGTTTTCCATACAAATGCATAAAAGTGAACTGTGGGTTTATATGGGACTAACTAATAAACCCACAGTATATGTATATGTATATGAAGCGGTTGTCCATTAAAATCCACAAAATCAAATTGCAATCTAATATTGATCTAAATGAAGGATTTTTTCATAAAAAACACAAAATTGCACTTTTGGTTTGTATGGGGGCTGTCTCTTAAAAGGCACAACATTGCATTTCAACCTAATATAGACTTTAATAAAAAAGTTTTCTTACAAAAAGTCAAAAGTGGACTACAGGTTTGTATGGGAGCTACCCCAAATAGTGGGCGTGGCAGGTCAATCTTGATACTCTATTAATCTACAATAAAAAGAAGTATATGTGCAAAATTTCAACTGGATATCATAAAAATAGATCACCAAAAATTGCGCAACAACATACAGACGGATAGATAGACGGACATGGTTAGATCCACTCTTCTCGTTGAACTGATCAAGAATATATATACTTTATGGGGTCTACGCTGCCTCTTTTAATGCGTTACAAACTTTCAGACAAACTGATAGTACCATTTCACACTATGTGTGAATGGTATAGAAACAAGTGATTATGATGGTGCGAAACATTTAACTTCTAAAATTTCAATTGAATTTTATCCTAGCAATGGAATTTATAAGTATATAATCATTTTACGATGTTTTATTAGCTAATGCATTATTTTTACTATGTTACTATAAAATATTGTAATTTTTCTATGTGAGGAAAAAACAGCATCATTGCTACAGCAATTACCTTTTAATTAAAACTAATCTCCATTTTAAATATGACCACTTTAGTTTTATTAATTGTTCTTTTTATTATTATCATTTTAAGAGAGTAAAAGTTATTATGCTCTCAAATTTTGTTATTGAGTAAATCTTACTGGAAAAGGACGCGAACAGAAATAATAAAATTTTTAATATTATAGGTCTGTTCGCATACTTTTCCTGTAAGATTTACTCAGTAACAAAAATTTGAGAGATAATAATAAGAAAAATTAATAAAATTAAAATGGTCAAACTTAAAATAGAGTTTTATTTTGTTAAAAAGATAAGGAAAGTTGCTGTAGCAACCAAGGAAACTGGTATTATTTTAGCTGTAGCCTAGTTAAAATAACGCATTATCTAATGAAACATCGTAAAATTATAAACTTATAAATATATATTAATTCAATTTAAATTTTAAATTGTTTTCAAATGGTTTTGAATACTAAATAAATCATACTGGAAAAATTCCTTTAGTAAAGACTTCAAACAAAAAAAATTCAGTTATAATTCAGTAAAAAACTGAAGTTAAATTTGTCGCTTTGTCGCACAATGAAGTAAGCGTTTTACTTATTTTTGTTTCCTTGTTTAATGTAACTACTTTTCGTATAGTTAACACCACCTCCCCCCTCACATACACTAACACATACACACAAAAATATCCAGCTCTGAAACCGACACTGACCCTTTATAACTGTTTTATATCAATATATATTTTTATTTATTTTATAGGAGCAACAATCACCGCAGGCGATTTTCACCAGTTTCAAATTGGAAAAATCGGATGTAAATGTTACTACTTCTGAGTTGCATATAACAACAACAACAACGAAACAAAAACCGACTACAACAACAATAGAAAAATCGACATCGTCATCATCATTATTATCTTCATTATCGTCAAATGACCAATCGATGTTCAGTTCACATTCGCACGATCTCGCCTACCTACGAAAACGAAGTCTGATACCAATAACAACAAAAATGCCAGCAACAGCCACAATACAAACAAATACAGAGGCTGAGCTCTATCAACAATTGATTGAGAAAAAAGATGAACGAATTCCGGAGACCGCCCTCGTAGCAGCAGATCGAAGAACAATTAGCAAAAAACGAAAAACATCGACTGAAATTTTTACTGAGGCTGAAATGGAAATTAAAACGCGGCTCCCCGGTGACAAGTGGCATTTAAGTGACGTGAGTAGTAATTGGCAAAAAAACAAATAAAATAAAATAAAAATAAGAAATGCGTTAACTTCGGTTGAACCGAAGGCTCTAGTACCAGTCACACGAAATTTTGAATCGTTTTGTAAAACATAAACGTGGGGGGTTTAAATAGGGGCTACGTTTTTCAAATAAATGCATAAAAGTGAGCTGTGGGTTTTTATGGGAGTACCTCAAAAAGTGGGTGGGAAACGCCCATTTGTATATGCCCATTGTATATGTATATGAAGAGAGTGTCCACTAAATCTTATATCTATCAAATATTTACTTTAACAAAAAATTTTTTAATACAAAAACACAAAAGTAGGTAGTAGGTTATGGGCTACCCCAAATAGTGGGCGGGTCGCACATAATATTGTGTATGTGAAGAGTCCGTCCACTAGAAGTTTCTATATCAATTATTAAGTTGATATTGATTATAATTAAAAAGTTTATCATACAAAATGTCAAAAGGAGGTGAGTTTGTATGGGGGCCACCCAAAAAATTGGGCTTGATACTCTATGCAACTGCAATAAAAAGAAGTGTATGTGCCAAATTTCAACTGGATAACAAAATAATTGGTTCGCAAAAAGTGCGCAACAACATACAGACGGACATGGCCAGATCGACTCGTCTCGTCGATCTGATCAAGAGTATATGTACTTTATGGGGTCTATGATGCCTCCTTTAATGCTTTACTAACTTTCAGACAAACTGATAATACCATTTCATCCTATGTGTGATTGGTATAAAAACATTTACTTCGGTTGATCCGAAGCTCTAATACAATTCACACGAAATTTTAAATCATATTGTAACATTATTAAATGAAACGCTTTTATTGCAGTCAGTATCAACCTCAATTCATTTGATATGGAGGCTTCTTTTAGATTAATGTTTCACATCTATTTATCTATATAACCCTTTATATAGCACCTTCTCCAATTGTGATGATTTTTTCTTATTTAGATTGAAAAGTTAAAATTAGAAACACACTTTTTTGATTTATTTTTTTTTAATTTTGTGGTTTAACATGTTTTATTAAGAATTACGGGTATGGTGCATTTCTGCATCAGATATGCTTAATGTGAAAACTATAGTTATTATTCATATAATAATGACTGAATATGAATGAATTCATTTAACTGAAAATTTTTAAAACAAAATTTTTCGTTTATTAAAGCATAAAGCTATGCCAAATTTTTCGAACTTTATTTGCGAGAATCCTGTGAAACGAAGCCGTTTATCGGTCCAGACAGGCCAATGCCCAAACTGATTCGGCAGTTGCTCCTTCTTCTCTTCTAATTCATTTTGGGGATTGGAGCTCCGCTTCCCCAGTTCCATTTTAGTTAAATCTTCATCTATATCAATTCGAAAATCAACTGAGCTAAGAAGTTTGATAGTTGACCAATTATCCTTCTGTAGACGTTTGAATAAAAGCCATACATTGCTGAATGCTAGGTAATAAACGTGCCATCGTGAGAATTGTATTGAAAGGTAGTGTATTGAAAGGTATTGTATTGTCCTTAGGAAAAATTACAGCGAAGTTTGATGGCAGGGAGACAATTTTATTGTCGGCCCATAAAATAACTGGCATATCCGCACTATCAAAATCATATGACATATTTAATAGACGAGCCACGTAATCTTCTCTTGAAGCATGTACTTTCAGGTAGTTTACAATTTGAGATCCTGTTTCATCTTACTGTGTCCAAAATTAAGATACCACCATTTACTAAATACTTCAAAAGTGGTGTTGAAGTAAAATAATTGTCAAAAAATAGGCTGAACATTTTTTTGTCTGGGTACTTCTCTGACCAATCTCATAACGTAATGCGATGCCGTTTTAAAATCTGGCTTATGGAGCAAGACGCAGTTCTCGCAGTTTTCTCTCACTTAAGTTCAATATTCCCATTTATAAGGCTTGTTTGGAAGATTCCTTTTCATTTAACATCGAGCCTTGGTGGAGCAAATCTGTTCATCGACAGACAGGAACTGTTCCATCGGTACTTTACCAAACGTTTTATTCAGTTCTTGAAAAAAATTGTTGAAAAGCCAATCATGCCGAGGATCAGAATGAGGCACATTGTTTTCATTGTTATTGAAATGAATATGGCGTTTGAGCTCATCAAATATTTTTGTGAACGACCTCCATCGCAAAATGTTGAATATTAAACGATAGCAAGCGAGGAGCCAGTTACAAAGTGATAAGACTCTGCGAGCGCGAAATAGAATATTGCGTATTTTAGTTTGTATGCGCTTCGCTATTATTTTGGTGACTGTCTGTCTGTAAAGAAAAAATTATTCTAAGATTGCGGTCGATCGCTGGCCATACATACTAGTATGAATTAATAGCAGGTTTGATGTAAAATAGTAAATTAAAATTTGTTTTAATCATTAATATAGTCGTCTGTGTTCTGTCACCATGAAACAATAAGAAAAAATATTAAATTGAATAATGTAACAAACAACATCTTTTTATACATACGAGTATATAATCGATTGTCTGTTTGAGATCGTGCAACTTCTGGAAGACTTGGCCGATCGTTATGATCATTATTTATAGAGTCACTATTGATCAGGAGCAGTTCTATAGCTATAAATAGTTTTGAAAAAATTGGAAAGGCCCCGCCTCCAGTGTCCATTTAGCGGTCGACATAATCGTGCATTCGAGCGACTAATTCGATTAACCCTGAATCGTTTTCTCATTACGTAAACTCTAATTAAAAAGTAATTGAAAATTAGGCTTGCAATTATGTAATCTCAATATTTTCATTCAATTCAAAGCTCTACTCCTATAAGAAAAACATTTTACTATTCACATTCTGTATGAAGAGTGTAGAGAGAGGCACAGTAAGTTTTAACATATAGTTAAACGTAGGTCTTACTAACATTTAATTTTTTTATTTAGATACTCACTTATATACGAATTTTAGCTGGCTCAAGGTCATTTTACATTGGGAAATATTAATACTCACTAATTTTAATTACATTTAGTTCGACCTTAAAGTAAAAGTACTTACTTTCGGTAAAGTTCTTACTTCAGCGCTACTTACTTCGATAGGTCGTCATATCACAAAAGCGCTAAGATCTTGACAATTAATTTTTGTGTGAAAAACATATTTTGTCTAAATCATGTAACGGGTGCGCCATCCTAGACCTTTGGTATTTCAAACATTGAGTAACTCTGTCATTTTTCAGCTAATTTCGACAAATGAGAAAGATTAATTTAGGATATTCTTTTTTATTTGTTTTAAATTCAGTTTTGAATACAATGTCGATTAAATGACTGCCTCCATTCGATACGCAAAAATTAGCGCTTTTTCGTGCATTCTGTATAAAAGTGGCCTGCATTTCAGGCGTTATAGCAGCTATTTCGGCTCGTATGTTAGCTTAGAGTTGGTCAATGGTCTCAGGCTTGCTGGCATAAACTTTACTTTTTGAATAACCCCACAGAAAAAAGTCTGGTGCTGCAAGAACTGCATCGTAGCAACAGCGTTGTGACAACACGCGCGCCTTTTTTAAAAATAAAAGTTTTTCAGGCACACATTCCCGGACACACAAAGTGCGCCAATATCAAACTATAGCGTCCGCCGTCGACGGTCTTTCCAGCTTTGAAAATGGTCCGATGATGGTTTTAGAACATACTCCAGCCCAAACAGTGAGTTTCTCATCGTGCAGTGGTGTTTCGTGAATGACATGAGGGTTCTATGTTCCCAAATTCAACAGTTTTGTTTGTTGACTCTACCAGAGAGTGTAAAAATACGTTCGTCCGTCATCAAAATGTTATCCCAAAAATCAGCACAGAATTTCTCCCATATTTTTACGATATGCACGTACAATTTTCACAATTGAAGGATTATTTTCAATGTAAAGCGCTACAATTTCAGAACGTTCTTTCGGTGATTTTTTCAATACTGACATACAGCAGGCTTAGATGGCTATTCCTATATAAATCACGGTATAATACACATACATCTGCACATGTGACTGAATTTATTATCATAAATAACTCCGTGAAGAGCACACTGGATTCGATGTAGTTCAAATTTTTAAGTTTTTTTTTACATTTTTTTGATCTTCGGCAATTTGATTCTGTTCATGAACTGTTTTCGTTCACCACATAGCTCTAGCTATTCAAATGCCAATATGAGTGCTGATAGTTCGGCAAATGGCAAGACTGTGCGCAAATTATGTTGGGTTTGTTGATATATTAAAATGCATGTAACATAGCGAAGGAGAGAAAAAAGTTCTTTAACTTAGGAAAGACTTACTGAAACTAAGCCGCAGCAAATACTATCTAAGTGATGGACTGTTACAAATTTATTTGGTATGTTAAGCGGCTGTCCATAAAAAGCCACCACATCGTGTTTATTAAAGAAGTTTTCCTTACGAAAACATAAAAATTGGAAGTAGGTTTGTATAGGGCTACCCCAAAAAGGGGGCTGGTCTCAACCATTAATGTATATATATATGAAGCGTCCGTCCACTAAAAGCTACCATATCAATTATTAAGTTGATATTGACTACAAAAAAAGGACATGGTTAGATCGACTCGTCTCGTCGAGCTGATCAAGAATATATATACTTTACGATGCTTCCTTTAATGTGTTACAAACTTTAAGACAAACTGATAATACCATTTCACACAACGGGTGGATGGTATAAAAAAACATTTCAGATTATAATATTTTGAAAATATTTATTCTAATTGTGTACCTTGAATTGCCTCTAGAGTCGAACACCTCGTCTATAGCTTGTACTTGGTATTTATTGTAAAAGGTGTTTGTTACATTAGTTAGTTTAAAATTGTCTTAATTAATTCATGTTGATAAAAAACTCTTGAGACTACTCAATTAGCGATTAAAATATAAATTGTGTTTTATAATTTAACATCGAGCCTGTTATTAATTAATGTATTTGTAAATAACGGAAATATCGATTCAAAATTACAGGACTCGGGAGAGGAACGGAAGCCGGTTTGGGACCTGTTTGAAAACTCTGAGAAGATTTCAGGTATATTTCTATATATATTAATATGCTTAATGAGGTAAGCTATTGTGATTATTCTTAGTTGTTCGAGCTTCAGGAACCTTCTATCCGGAAAACTCGCGAAATCCTGTCGATGCTCAATGGTTGGCTGCAGTGGAGTCACAGTCGAATCTGAGGAGGCCTGATCCAACGTCTATATCTGGTGCAGTCAAGAATCGAAGAGAGGAATACACTAGCTTAGATTCGGAAATGTACGCTGACGAACCCGAAGATCTGAGTATGAAATGGAAAAGAGTATCTAACTCCCGAAGTTCGATTTCTCCGAATGATGAAGCTTTAGCATCGGCCAACACAAATTCCTGCCTAAATAGAGTGTTACAACTAAAACATCATCTCTTCAGTATGTATCAACAACAGCATCAGCAGCAAATGCTATTGCCGGGATACATCCAGTCGCTGGCCTCCAACAGTCTAGCTGAGCTTGGTCACGGTTCAACTCTTGATGAAATCGCTGCAGCCGCTAAACAAAAGTTACTGCTGCTTAACATGGCAGCGGCGGCAGCGGCTGCGACATCTGCGTCGACGAACATCAGATTGAAAACCAACAACATGAATGAGAATGGGTTACGTAAGTTGAGCCGCGATACTCCAACGGGTTATCTCAAATTTCGCTTCAACGAAGATTGCGGGTTCGAGCAATGCGGATATCGAAATCATCAATCGCACTTTCACTGTACCCGGGAGAGCTGTAAGTATAGCTTCTGCGACAAGACGCGCTTTGTACAACACACGGCGAGACATGAGCGCCTGGACAGCTTGATGGGCGACGATTTCCGGAATTACCGTGCCAACATGTGTTGTGGATACAGCTCCTGCTCTTATTCTTCTCCATTGCCAGATAAGAAGTCGTCCCATTTTCACTGCCTAAAGTGTGAATACGTATGCGCGGATACAAACAAAGTCGTAGCCCATCGGCGGTTGCACCACAAAATGGAGTTCATCCGCTCGGTGGGATTCTGCAAAGTGGCAAGCAACGAACCCTGCCCTATTCAAAATGCAACCTGTTCGTACTCACTTAAGCACACACACTATCATTGTTTGTCCTGCGACTGCAGTGTTCTTTCTCGTGCCCAGCTGAGAGTCCACAAGCATAAGACCCCACCGTCTTCGACCACATCGAAGCCACCCGCGGAAATCACTGTCGCGAGTGGAGTGTGCAAGACCGATAACTAGTTTAAATGCATTTCTTCGTATATGTAGATGCGCGTATGTAGATTATCATTCGTATGTATGTATGTACAAGTATTTATGTATATACATATATACAATTTAATATTTATCGTACATTACTTAACCAAATAAATTATCGTAACATATCGTATAATAAATTATATTTATGTACAACTATGTACAAGTATGTATAAAACGAAGTCGTTACAAGAGATGGGAAAGATTTTATAACTAGCACGCCAAAAGGAAACGTATCACACCCAATAAAGTAGGTTCATATATTCTTGATCACCATCAAAACTAAAGTTAATAAAGCCTCGTCCGTCCATTCGTATGAATGTGTATCGTACTTTAACGTTAATAATATACGAGTATGCAACGTAGATCTGGATTGGAACACTGTAGAATATAGCCTCAACGCAAAAAACATTAGACTATGTGCACGTTACCTCGTAGTCAAGCAAGTCCACAGATATGAATAAAACAACTTGATATACGTAGATTATGTAGAAAATACAATGTATTATTATGTATTTATATTCAGGAAATAAAATCGAAATGCATTTCGGTTTTGGTTCCGGTTTTGGTACGTACCGAAACGTGTGGTTCGGTATAAGTCTCTGTACCGATTCCCATGTATTTCGATGATCGGCTTCGGTACGGTCTTGAAAAAAGAAAAGAAGAGAATATTTACTATGACCAACGTTTTAAAGACCATATCAAATTAATAATATGTTATTTAATTTTTTTTTAAAATAAACTACTCTTTATTCAAGAGTAAGTAAGTACAAACATACTTCAAACCCCACTCATTCGAAATGCTCTTTAAATTACTTCTATTATTTCTAATGCTTTTATACCCAACAAAATTTTCCTAACCCTCCCACCGATAGGCGCAACTTGTGCCAAATATATATACATACATATATGAATATACTTGATTAGATTAAAAATTGTTAAATCTAAGCCTCTTTTCCAAAATTTTAAAACTGAAGTAAATTCCAGCGTTTCCAAACAAATAGGGAAGTACGATGAGTATTAAAGTTTCGGCTCCACCGAAATTACCGTTATACTAAGTTTGAGCAAATTTATGTAACAGGCAAATGTAGGTGTAGCAGATCCCATTAGTATGTAAATTCTTGATCAGCATCAAAAGTCGAGTAGATATAGTTATGTTCTTCTGGCCTTCTGTCGAACCGTCCTTCGAATGATTGAACACCGAGATTTTTGAAACTATAAAAGATAGAGCCTTTAAACTTGGACTTTTAGATTAGCCTGATACTTACCTGATGTTGGATGACATGCCTAGCACGCCGACAGTACGGGTATTTGTCTTGTTTATCTAGATTCTGCATAGTTCAATCTACAAACCTACAATCTGTATCTAAAAAAATTTTTTTTTTTTTTATTAACTCATAAAACTCAATTGGGTGAATTTTCTCTGACAGATCATAACAAATATTTTTTGTCTTTTTGACCTTCAACAACATAGTTCAGATGGTGTCAGAGTTGGATAATTGGTTTTCTCCATGAAGACAGTTTTCTGAAAACTCTTTGAATGATTGTAAAAACTTGAGCAGATGCTTGATTTATCGATAATAACAGGCACCAAATTTTAATGTTAATAATATTTTATTTATATTTAATTGGACGAAAGCAAAGAACGGCCCGCGTCCACCTTTAGACCGTGTGAAAACTGAGTATGTATAAGTAATGCGGACTTGTCTCCTTTCGGCAGTTTAACGCAGAAGACTTTGAAAATGGAAAGGAGTCGGCGGAGCAAGTACAAACACGATTTTCATAAAATCGTATTTATTGTTGGTATTGATTATCATGCAATGTAAAAAGTGCTTAGGCAAGGATGCAAATAGAAAAAATCTAAAACTCGGTTGGCATGGTTTTGATTGTCTCTTTTCTTCATATTCTTTCTTCATTTTGTTCATTTTCCTCCTATATATACGAGTATATCTACTCGAGTATATCTACTCGTATATATAGCGCTGCTTTTTGTTTTGATGTCATTGGGTTTCGAAATATGAAAATTGTGAAAATGGTCTGCTGCGCTATATTTATAGGGTGTTCCAATAATATTAGGCTTCTCATAATGGAAATCCGACCTGCGCATTTTGAACACAATTGTACGAATTACTAAAAAAGAATCTATACAGTCATATTAATTATACGCTGCACTCATCGGGACTAGCATACAATAAGTTTGTGCGAAAGTATGTAACAGATAGAATGAAGAGTGGTAGACCAAATAAAATATATGTAATTTAAATAAAATATATGTAATTGAGATCAGCAGCGAAAGCTGAGTAGATATAGCCATGCCTCTCCGTATGACAGTATGAAACAACAGATTCAAAAGACTATAAGAGCTAGAGACTCCAAACTAATGTATCTAGGCGATGAGTGTTATGAGCACAACACCCAGCACGACAATCATATGACGTTTTTTCTCTTACTTCAAGACCGCGCGGCCGGTACAAAGTCTATTTCCTTATATTACACGGTGTAAAGTAATATTGTCTATATCTCAAGGAGTTTACAGCGCATTAAAGGAGGCATCGTAGACCTCACAAATTGTGTGTCTATCTAGCTATATCCATATGTTTTTCCGTCTGTTTGTGTGTAATAGCCAAACTAGTTTAAAAATTTTTGTCCTCGCCCTAAATAAACGCACCGCCTATTTTAGTGTTTATGAATTGAAAAATTCTTTATTTAGAGCAACATTGATTTAAAAAAAAAACTGGTTTGTTATAGTCACTAAGCCTTTTCAGAATGTTGTATTGCGAGCGCATATATCACATTTGTTCTGCTTATCTGCTTATCAAATCGACACTGAAACGAACATTCGAAAATTTTCAAATCAAAATAATTCGCAAAGTGTTCTAAAATTGCTTGCTACGTATTTGTAAAATATGTGTAATCAAACTCAATAAAACACAAAACCATGGCTGAGGAAAACTGTTCAATTCTGATAACTACCAAAGTTAAAATTTTCACACGTTACGACCAAAAAATCTCGTTAACGCATTTTGTTGTAGCTTTTTTTGAAAATTTCATATGTTAAAACGATTCGACCACATTGTGAATATACTTAATATTAAGTTGAATTGAATAAGGTTGATGCTTATGTATAGGGACTTCATATATATCAAATGACATATAGTGCCAGCTTTTAGCGATAGCCCCATACATCCCCCAAACCATCCACTTTTAAGCTTCATAATTTAATTCTATTCCATGATTGGAGTGAAAGGTGTCGGTTCCATGGAAGTTATCGCTTACTTATATATAAATTTTTTTGTACAATAAAATTGTAAAATCCTTAATATCTACGTAGGAAAGGGTATGAATTCACAACATTTTTACATGTATTGCAACAGAGTTCGTTAAACACAGAATATGATGTCAAATAGCGAGCTTATGCGAGATAATTATCCACTAAAAAAATTTACAAAAAAATTGCGCTTAAACAATGCTTAAGGCATTTGAGACAGTCATGAAAATATATTTTTAATGTATCTAATGTCTTTTTGGGACGCCCTTTATTTGTTATTTTGTGCCTTGTTACGGACGATTTGAATGGTGATGCCTGCAGTGGTGTCGGGGGTGGAGTTGTGTGCTGGTTGGGGGTGGCTGTAATGAAAAATAAAGATGGTCGAACGGTTATGGAAATGGGACAACTGGGAAAAAGTTCGCCGCTACCCTCGTTTTTTTATATGTATACTTGAGTGCGATTATATTTGCTTGACGCTGCGTTTGTTCATTGAAAACATTTTTGCTCTTCATCACTATTGGTGTACACAAATATCATAAAAATATGAATGAAATAAAATGGCCACTCTTTGTTAGGAATCCAAATCGATAAGCTTAAGATAAAATTGTGACCTTTATGAATTGTTGTTGAGTAACTCTATTAATATGTGTCTTGTAGAAACTAAAAAAACTAAAACATCTCCAATATATCCATATATGTTTGTAGATGTGTATATATTTACTTACTCGTATACGAGTATGTGAATAGAAAGTTCTAATTCATATGCCTCTGCCTTTTTGACTTGACAACAAAATAAACCTAACCAAACCAAGTCATTCATGCGACTTTTGGCCTTGACCTTGTTGATAACACTTTCGGCGTAACCCACAGCAAACGCCACCACCAACATCACATCCCATTATATCACATATGTTCTTGTTTTATTTGTATTTCATATGGGGATGATATCAAGTAAAAGCACGTGTACAGATAACCAAATAAACTTCAAATAGGCTACAATTCCACACTTCAAAACTTAATTTGTTAAAAAAGAGTATTGTAAGTAGTCGCGGTAACATGTAGAGATTTTATGTGTGTTATATTGAACCAACTGGGACAGGAAGAAGTATCTAATTTGAAAGTTTTTTCAATGAATAAGCCTAACTAAGATAATATTCATTTTACGGTAATAACTATCTATTTGACGAAGTTTTGAACGCCTAAAACACTTTAACTAGCAGACAAATTTTAGATAGACAGAAAGCTAGATGTATAGATAGATAGATAGATAAATGTATGAATAGATATATAGATAGATGTCTTACTATGCTAAAACAAAAGAAGTTACGCCTAATTATTTACATATATTTACTTAAAATTATATTTCGATATCCTTCTGCACTCGTTTGCTACATAATTTTATTCTCTTTTTATATTATACATATGTATATGTATACGCAGTACAACACATACATATTTCCCAGTCTATTTAAATAAATAAGGTTTGACCTTGCTTTAAATATTATTATTTTTTGTATTATTTATTTAATTTTATCAAATTGATTTTGGTGTAGATTAAGCTCGTAGATTCTCGAACTCAAAGTTGATGCTTGCATTCAATTTTATTCTTGATTTTTTTTAAATACTAATACTGTTTTTGTCCTGCTTATATGTGCGTACAATTCACATAATTCATTTGCTTGATTTGATTTGGCTGTCTATTATTGTTTTGGTCAAAAATTGTCTTCTCGATATACTTTAATTGAAATTCCAGAGTAATATTATTGTTATACCCTGCTCTGGAGGGCTATGCACCAAACTTCAAGAAGCAATCAAGCGCAAGAGTAATACGTCCAAAAACAAGTTTTATAATACATTTCACAACAAAATATGAACAGCGAAAAAGCTGGTTTTGTCGTAGTGCTGCCACACTTTGATTTTTTTCACAGTTTGCAGCCCGATGTTTTAACCATAATATAAGAAAAACAAAATATATATAGAGTATACATAAAATATACATAATCTTGATAAGCATAAAATGCTGAGTCGAGCTAGCCATGTCCATCTGTCCGTCCTTTGTATGTCTGAACATATTTTGAGAATAACACACTTTACCTTATTTTCTTCACCGGATGGTCTTAATTTGCAGATCATTATGTTCGTTTTAGACCGTTTTTTATGTTTAATTCAAATTAATACATTTGCAGTTAAGAAGTTTGTAGTATTCTGCACAGATTTACTAGATACTATATTTTTACACCCTGTACCCAAAGGGACAATGGTATACTAAGTTTGTGCAAAAGACAAAAGGACGCATGGAACACCCCATAAAGTACAATATCTACGCATACATTTTATTAATTTTTTTTTAATTTTATTGTTTTATTGTATGTTTTTTTAAATTTGTTATTTCTTTATATTTATATTTATATAATATTTATATATTTTTTTTAAATTTTTATAAAATTTCAAAGCCTTAAGAAAGGGTGCTTGGTATTTGGAAGTCGAATGTTCACAATTGCCGACTTTTTACTTTTTTATAACTATTTCTATGCCATGTTTCATTTAAAATGTAATAAAGGACGTAGTGGTCGAAAACACAATTAAACTTTTTAGGAAAGAATCCGATATATTGAGACATTCGAAACGGCTGACCGACATCGCCAAACTGAAGTTGATATTTTGGAATTTGAACTGGCACCAGTTTTCTTACGTACAAATACATATGAATTTGTGTGTGTGTGCGAGTTATCTAGGAATACGCTACTCTCGCTACTGTCGTTCTAGCTCGCTTCATGTTTTCAGGGAAACAGAAAGCAAACGAAATCTCAGGCGAGCTTATGACTCCTGTATGAGGTATGTGAGCTGCGTCCAATTGCATATTGGTCATATACGCAGACACAAGCGGAGGAGAACACATACATGGGCAAACCGTACGATTCAAATGAAGTCCATTCAAGCAAAACTGACCTGACCGGTTTGACCAGTTTATACACGAGGCGCAACGGCCGACAACGCAGCATCCCAGAACTGCAGGACGCAGGACATTATGCAAATTTTCATGATTGCACGAGGGAGCCTGTGACTGACCTAAGCCTAACCCTTTCGTAACCCTTCTGCTTTGACGACTACTAATCGAGCTGAAGGATCGACGTCGCCAAGGCCGTTTTATTCATTTGTTAACGGACGAGACTCTCACATACGCAACCACTGAACTCATATGGACAGACGGACATCCTTATACATCCCTGGCTGATTCGTCCGCTTCTTGCGTTAACGCATCAGAACTTGCACGACAAGTTTTTAATTTTTTTTTTTGTGTTTTTTTTTGTGTTTGATTTTGGGCTAAGGATGCGTTAAAGGGATGCGTGAGAAAACCAGTTTTCCTGTTTTACTGATGTGTTGTTATTGTTGTTGTCGTCGTCAGCGCGCAATATGCACAGATGACCAGATAGAGTGATCATAGTCCAGTAGCACAGCTGCGAAATCATTTTTGAAGTGATAGTCCTACGTTTTGTCCTGCATAAGAATTTTTGTCCATTCATCTGTCCGCTTATGTTTCCCTTGACGCGATCGGCTGAAGTTGCCGCGTTATCTATTCGTTAGTTTACATATACCCGCTGCTCAAACACCCTTCGGGCTCAGATTGATGAGGCGAAGACATGGAAGGTAAATGAAGAAGCTAGTGTGTCGACTTGCCGCTGGGGTGCAATATCCTGATTTGCATACCTTGCGGCCGTGCATAATTTTTGTATTATTCATATATTTCAACCACTACCCAAGAAGTTCATACACTTAAGTTTATTTTAACGCAATATCTTTTAAAAATCTACATAAAGCTCTGATGCGAAAGAAAATATGTATCATTCGTTATTTCTTTGGAGGAAAATAAACTACTGGAGAACAACTAAAGCGTGAGCGAACCTAGAACCGAGAAAATGTCTCTTCAAAGTATTGAGACGAATGAAAGCAAATGTTTAAATCACGTAGTTTGTCTTTAGGAAACTCCACATGCATATTTTACTATAACATGTCATATATAAAAAAAACAAGAAAAAGATTAAACCGACCGAATTAAAGTGAGCAGTTGTATGGGGTCTACCCCTAAAATTGGGCGTACCATGGGATTACGACAAACGTAAGTCTCTGTATCGGAATTGAGTCCGCAATAAACGGACAGACAGACAGACATATCTAGATCGATATGTTTGATCAATAATATCTGTTCATATACAAAATTTAGTTATCAGTACCGTAAAAAAAATTGTAATTTTATATTTAAAAGTTGTCATAGATTGAAAAAAAAAAGTGTATCACGAGAAATCATCAGAGATACATCTAACAGCACAAAAAGCATCTGCCAGCCTAACCGCATGCTCATCATTAGGTTGACGCTGTTCTTCGCTTTCTATCCACGCCCAATCACCCTTTCCCTTTCATTTTCTTGCGCCGGTTGAGACCGATTTATTTATTGAAGAATAATTTCTTTCAGAGAATTACATTTTTAGACATATTTTCCAATTGCGCTGTTCTTTTTCTGAGGAGACAAGTCGTCTTCGTCATCTTCTTTCATATAAGAGTAATAACCGATTTCATACCAATCAGCCCATCCAGTTCAACCATCCCTTTCCACATTTCGCCATCATGTTGTCATTTCCTTCTGTTCTTTCGCGCACCGAAAATTAAAATGGTTTGACTTCTTACAAAGCTTTTCCTGTTTGCTTTTCGTTTCGTTTCTTTTTAATGTCTCTGTCATTTACTCGAAAAGCGAAAAGAAAACGCAATTCGAAGAAATATAAAATAATCAGACAAGCCCCCAGCCAGCCCTCTATCATAGAACTACAACATCAGAATCAGCAAAAGAATATTTCAATATGAAGTATGTATATATAATGAGATATTTTCGATATATTGTATTGTAGAATAAAAAGATATTACTGAATTATTTTAGTTAAATTATTGTATAATCACATACGAGTATATACTATGTATATATTGTATCTACAGTGAATGCATTACTTTGAATGCTGTTAAGCATTTTTAATTTTTCTTATTTGTTGAATTTTCATATTTTAAGGAATCAAAAACAATGTAGAAATTCTTAAATCAATTCGCTCCACACTCTTAAAGTTCTCCAGTTGGAAGCGATTGTAGTAGTGCAAATGCAAATAGCTGATATCCATTACTAATTAATTAGTAAAAGTAATATTTATCTATTAAACTTTAAAACTCCATCTTACTTAAATAAACTTGTCAAGTGTAGTTTTTTTTTGTTTGTTTTGAAATATATCTTTATACCTATTGTACACACTTCCATTTATAAAAATGTTGTCAATTGTATTTGGGAGCAAAGGTATTCCCACATAAATCGATCTATTATTTTATAAATTTGAACCATTTTTATACACTTTGATTTATGCATTCCTCTTTGGGGTATACTTGTCTGTATGTGTTGATGGCGTCCAAAGATCGGATCGGAGCTAAACAATCATTGGTAAAAGAGTGCTTTATATAATTTCGTATATATATTCGTATGTATCTTTTAGTAAAAGAAAACTTTTTTATTTGTATATAAATATAGTACAACCATTTTTGAATCTTGCATTGATTCAAATCAGTTTAATGTATATTACAACAATATAATATAGTGTAGTAGAGTTTAGCAAGCAACACCAATTATGCGTGATTAATACCCATTGTGAGAGCCATAAAAACGTTTCGCTATAGACAACAGTACTACTACAGAATATATGAAATATTTCGACATTTTGAATAAAACTGAAATTGTATTTTGATTTAACCACTCATCGATTAAAAAACGTCCAAGCAAAAAATTCAGTTCTCTTGAACTACCTCACCCTATTGGAACAAAACTTCCGTTGGATCCACCCTCTATTTTTATATAGAAAAGAATCCCCTGCTATTCGCTATTCGTCGACACGACTCGCTTCGCTGCTTTCGTCTTTTAATTGTATTTTTTATCGCGCTTTTCATAACTTACTTTCAAGTTATTTTCCACAACTTGTTTCCTCGCTTTTTCCCCATTTTTAATTCTTACGAATATCAACAAAGCAACGAGCAACAATTTATAACGACGCACTGAAGGGGATGCTTCGCTTTTATGCCGTCCTCCGGTCCGTTCATCAGTCCGTCCATGCGTCCAAAGTGCGCCCATTTCGTTTTCGTTTCGTGCAGAAAGATTTAGAAAAAAATTTAAATATCGTATAAAAAAAAAAAAAACGTTTAATTCGGTGGAACCGAAGCAGTAACACTCTATCACAAATTTAACTTTACATAAACCAAATTTAGCAATTCATTATATTTAAATGTTTAAGTTAGAAAGACGAGGAAAAACGTCTAGGTCACAAAATTAGGCCACATCAAGCGGTTTATTTACAAAAATAAAAATCAGACGATAATTTATAAAGATTTTTTTTTTTTTTTTTGAAATGATAACCATTAGTTAATCAGAGGACATTAATTATCAACATTGTGTTTTTAATGCAGATTATCGCTGCACGCTTTTAAAAGACATGATTTTTAAATTTGTTTTTTGAGCATATGCCTTTCTTTATCCTATATGTGTATAGGTAGGATAAGACGGTAATCTGTAGCAATACTGTGGTATAATCACTTCATTTGTTCCTTCTCAAGTAAGATATGCAATTATTTATATTTGCTTTGCTATGTAACATACATGAAGGAAACACAATACCCTTTAACCTATATATGGATGTAGGGTATAAATAAAAATAAAGTAAATGAACGCGAAAAGCAAAAAAGGTGAAAATAAGAAGTAAAAAATTTGAATAAATAAGATGGAAATCAACCACCAACTTCAGCCCACGCCTATGCTAAAGACAACGGTTTCTGCTTTGGCTCTTGCTGTGGCAATGAAATGGGGCGGAACGGGGCAGCAAGTCCGATGCTAGGACAGGACAGCAGGCAAACAACCATCGCATCGCAATAACAGTACAAGGACAACGGCAACTACTACAAATGTACAGGCAAAAAATATCGTCGGCGTCAGCGTCACACTGTGGAGCAGAATTCAAACAAATATAAAAATATAACAAAAAAAAAAAAAAAAATTCTAGGTACATGCGTCAGGTGCAATGACTCTGTATATACTTGTATACATATCTAGAATTAAACGATCTTTAAAAAAAATATTTGATTGACAAAGAGCTACAAACAATATACAATATGATTTATTTTCAATATGAATTTTATTCGTAAAGCGTGATTACAAATTTAAATACATATACACGTATATTAAAACTATAAATTTCAATTCCTAAAATTTAATTATAGAAAAGTTTGTACATCATAGCAACTTCAAAACCAATGACCCATGAACTATGCCATAAAATCACATTATTTTGGTTTTTTGGCAGACTTCTTTCAGTTTATAATGTGTGATAATAAGTTAAATTAGCAACCCATTTTAATAATGTTTTTTCCGATAAAAATTTTTAATAATGTTTTTTTTCCATTAAAAATTATTATTTACTAATTTATAACAACAATACACATTATACATTTTGAATGTATACTTTAATAACTAAAATAAAGTAAAAATTAATTAATAAACATTTTCATTTGAAAGATAAATCAAATCTGTCGCCAAGCAACCGACTGCCAGCAACCGTAACTGTCCCCTAACTTTGGTCAGTTTGTCAAAAGAGAAACTCTGCAAACTCTGATTGATCGGATTGCATCATTTAAGGAAATGGAAAGAATTTGTTAGCTCAAAATGTGAAATGAGTATACAATAATAAATGTTTTTTTTATTCTGTCCCACAGTGCGGCGTCAGCATCGGTGCCATCGCCATCATCGTCATCATCAATATTTGAATTCGAAATTTCTTATTTTCTGCAACACGCGCCATATTTATTTCTTCTTGGTATTCTTCCTACTCGTCAGCACTTTGTGCGATTTCTTTTCGATTTTGTTTTTTATTTTTTGTTTTGTTTAATACTTCTTTCGTCGTCTTCTTTTACTCAGCAGAAAACAATCTTTCTATATCCCTAACCCTTTCCGTGCCATCCGGACGCCCAACTCTTTGTTCGTTTTAACTTTATCGTCCGTTTCGTTCGTTTTGTTTTATTACGCAAGCTTTTTTCCTTTCCACCATTAATAGCCGCGAGGCATTAAATTTTTAAATCACTTTCGCGCGCGCGAAGGCGGTCGGTCGGGCAGTCATTTTTGAGAAGTGAATTGTGGGGAGAGAGGGGATTCGTTTTCGCAGCTTCTTATTTTATAAGGTAGGGTGAGCAGTGCGGACGTCTTTGTATGTTAATGATGCTGCCATCACAAGTACAGTCCCGGAAAAATTTGGTAAGTATTTTATGTGAAAATAAAAAGACAAACATTCTAAAAAAAAAAACAAGAAAAAAGTTTTTGGATTGGTAAAAAGTTGAACTGCCTATTAGGCATGACTTTATATTCGCAGTGAGCATTTAATTATTAATTATGCCCCGGCCGTCATTAGAGGTACTCCACCAAGTTCGACTCTAACAGTTTTCAATGTTTCCCACTGTAGAATATATTTTTGATGTGTGAAAATTTCTTGTTCAAATTGGTAGCTTCGATTTTACAAAATGGCAAACTAAATCTGATTTATATTGTCAGTATATATTTTGTAAAGTTATTGGGATTAGGTCGCACATGACGACTCACTACCCCTAGAATATCTTTGACCATTTCATCTCAGTATGTATTATATATATATGTATAATAGCCGTTAGGAAATACATATTGAATTTTATTTAAAATAATTTACACTCTCCGTTCGACTACAGATTAGACAGCATTTTTCAATACAATATTAACTTTCTAAAAACGTCCAGCTACCAGCTCCCGCGAAGAGGATAGAGAACGCACTACAGCAGCGCACACATGCATTTCATCCAATTATCAACCTGCACGGTTTTGGAAAGAAGAAGAATATATCTTTCATTTATCTTTGGTCGTGCAAAAGGGCAACTTTATTGGCACAAAGTGACAAATTGGCCGAATGGGAACACTTAGTGCTATGGATTGGAGTATGTAGGGAGAATCAATTTCACCAATAAGATTTTTGTCAATAAAAGCAGCTGAGAGCATAGATCGGCGAGGGAGATGGATTGGAAGATCAATTAATTTTAGCTTGTCATGGTATGGTGGAAGATTTATTGCAGGAACCCCCTTGAGACTCCTAAGAACAAATACAAAACTGTTTTTGAACAGACTAAATTCGATCTTAGTGAGTACCTTAGTATGTGTTTTACAATGTAGAAAATGAATTTTTATAGACATGTTTCATCCGATTTTTCTATTAACCTTCAGAAATTCATATATTCATATATTCTTTCCACAATATTCTCGCGCAAATGCTCTTTCTAAACTTGATTAAATTTTTTTAAATAAAAAATTAAATATTGGTTTTCACTAATAGAATTTTGCGAACATTTTTTTTTCCTATTTGAAGAGAAGTTCTTAGTGGCTAGTCGCTACTCTTGTAATGACATATTGCATGTATGTCCAATTCATAAAGATAAATAAGATAAATATGTCTTACTACAAAAGACTACAAAAAATTATTTTTTTGAAACCCCAATAAGTTCCTCCCTTATATACGATCTTGATACTCCTTCATACGGTGTGTGAATTGTATTACAAATTAGTCACAGCTTGCAACGCCATAAATTCAATTTATTTTTATTAAAAACAATTTCATTTAAGCAATTATTTTTAAATATTTGATTTTATTTGGACCCTTTTCATAGAAAAGGTGAATCTAATAAAGTTTGATGTTAATTCTCATTAACAGTAGCCGTTATTGTATAAATACTTATATTTAAATATTGCTTATATTAATAAACATTTAAGGCCTCGATAGTTGATCTATTTAGCGAGCTTGTCAACATTTCAAAGGTCTATTGTTCAAACCTTATTCGTAATTTCTTTACATTTAATTTAATTACACACTTTTCTAATTATTTCATACCCAGCAAAATTATCTCCAACCATCTATCCCAACAAAGGAGAAGAGTGAGGAGTTTTTAAGCTGGCTGGTCTATCTGTGCGTTTGTACGTGTCCTATTCCCTCAATCTTTAAAATATTGCTTTGAATATTCATAGGAAAAATATTTAATAAAATAACCGCGATTTATGCAAATGAATATATAGCTCCCATACAAACTGTGAAGAGTATTAAAGCTTCTGTTTTACCGAAGTTATCGTTTTCTCTTTTTATTTTTTTTTCTGTTTATCTGAAAATTTTAAACACATTGGCTACTTCAATATGTTACAAATCGGAGACCCCATTAAGTATATATAGGTATAATGATATTATTATTGTGGTGATGGTCTCCGGTTCGTTCTCGATGTTGTAGGATACATAATAAAAAGAGATCGACCAATGTCTGGTCTTAGAGTTAATCAAGAGAAGCACAAATTAATGCTATTTACTGAAAGTAAAAGGTCAGGGCTAGGTCTCTCGGATAAATCTAGGTATGTATGTATGCTTATATATCTTTTTCAAACCAACTTATTGAACTTTTGTTTGACTTCTCGCATGTCGCTCTCCAAATGGTTGCCGCCCTAAGAGAATAGTTTTTTTATTTATTAATATTATTCTTAATGCCTATCCTACTTCGATATTTTTTCCTGAACGGTTATTAAGTTTCTGCTAAATACGATTCGAGTACAATCTGTATTTTATTGTTTAAAAATTTACAATTTATTTTTATTATAAAAATTTTAGAAAGTGTGAAAAAATATACTTTTTATTGTCTTTTGGCAATTTGCATAGACACATTTTGGATTCTTTGCAGCTTCTTACTTCTCAGCAAAATTCTTGGAGCATTCATTTTTACTCCTAAGCCAAGGACTTTTATTTTAATTGCTTTCGCTTTTGCGTTTCGTTTCCCTTTTCCTGTTATCGAAAGTTTTAAGCACTGTTTTGCTAAAAAAGTAAAGAATTAAAATATATTCAATAAACTTGCTCGGCACTGTTCAAACAATGGCGACTCCTCCGTTCCGGGCACGGCTATCCGCGTTCTATTGGGTTGGGTTGTCCACTTTGTTTTAAGCATTTTTACTTTCTTCGTAATTAAAATTTTACTATATTTTGTTTTGTTTTTGCTTATGAAAAAAGTTATGGACTTTGCACGCTGGTACGAAAATGGAACACAAGACAATTTTTTTTTGGTTTAGGTCCGGCACTATTGTCTTTAACAAATTCTCTTCACATGTTGGTAGATGATTTATTTTGAAGAATTTCATTGCAGGATTGCCAGTTCTTTTAATTACTGAATCCTTATAATGAATTGAATCTACTAATAAATACTTATTAAAATTTCAATTCTTAAAGGACAAAGTATGGGACTCGGACAATTCTGGTGCTTCTATGTATTTACTTATTTACTTCTATTAATATTATTTACTTATACAGGCGTCGGCGCTCAAAGTGTTACCAACTTCACGCTGCTGTAACAATCAAACGGCTAATGACAGCGCGCACGTGTTTGTCAAGCACCAGTCTGTTATGTTGTTTACGGAGGCAGTATTTGTATTTGGCTGGAAAATCGTAACCAGCCATTGCTAATGAGTTACGTCATTTACGTGTGAACAAAATGTTTGTGTGTCGGACCATTACACGTTACAATGATACTGGTAGCATCAAAAAACGCCATGAAGGTGGACATCTAAAACAGTAACATCGGCAGAAATGGTTAGAAAGGTGAAAGCCAGAATTCAACGTAATAACGACAAAGCGCAATTCAAATTGACGAAAAAATTCAATGTGGCAGCTCGTAGCTTGGGGCACATACAGGGTGTTTCCAAAGAAAGTTCATATTTGATTTGCTGATTGCGAGAACGCAACTATTCCGTGGGCCGCGGGGGGTATGTCAATCGGTAGCCTAGCTTTTGGAAATTTAGTCGCTATGGAGCATTGCTCGGGAGCGGACCGTGCGTTGTGCGTACGTGAGTTTTACAAAAACGGTAATTCAGCGACTGAAGCGGGTAGAAAATTCTGCAGTATTCGACATGTTCGTCATTTAAATTATGCGCCAAGCCCTCGACTCTTTGGAAAATGGGTCGAGAAGATTAAAGAGTGTGGTTCAACGCTGGAAAAATCAAAATCCGGGCGTCCAAGGTCTTCGAGAACGTTCGAAAACGTAGACAGTGTTACTCAGTCTGTTCGTGACAACCCGGACCTTTCGATTCGGAAGCGTGCTGTTGCTTTAAACGTGCATAGATCATCATTGTTCCGCATTTTTAGCAACTTCACACACGTCGAACAGGTCTTTACCACTAGTTCATGAAATTTTTCCTGGCAAATTAATCTCCAGGAGAGGTTACATAAAGAGGTTACCCCTATGGACTTTTTCCTGTGGGGTTACGTCAAATCTAAAGTTTATGGCAACAAACCGACTTCCCTGGCACAATCAATTTCATTTTTAAGAAATAAATTCCCAAAGTGTAATAAACACTTTTTCAAAATACTACTTACTTTTTTTTATCGCTTTTTTAAATGTGAACTTTCTTTTGAGACACCCTGTATTAGAAATTTAACTACGATTCAAGCCTTACAAAATACAATAAGTGCAAGATTGAACCCCTGCACAAAAAGCAGTTCGCTTAGCAAGAGCAAAGGTGGTAAAACAGTTTAACATTAGCTTGAAAATGTGGTCTTTTCTGATGGAAAAATTATTAAGGTTCAACAATATGTAAACAAACAACACGATCGTGTATGGCTATAGTGCAAACCAGCGAACTGCTCTGCGAAAGCAAGCGCCTGCATCTGTGATGGTTTGGGACGCAGTAACTGCCCCAGGACACTCACCAATCGTTTTCATTGAACAGGGCGTAAAGATAAATCAACAAATCTACCGTGAAAAAGTTTTTGAACGATGCTTTGTAACCTTGGGCACGTAAATAATTCGGTAGAAACCATTGGATGTTTCAACAAGACTCGGCACCATCCCATAAAGCCAGGAAAACCCAACGTTTTTACAAGATTTCCCAGTTTCATTTCCTCAACATTAAACCCAATGGATTTTTCCATATTGTCCTTTATGGAGGCCAGAGTATCAACTAAAATATATGAGACGGTTAACGCCTTATAGATTGCTCTTCGCTGAGAATGAGACACAATACCATCGTATCACATTCGTGCAGCGTGTGTAGCCTTGCCGGACAAACTCGATGCTATTATCCGCGAACAATAACATATTTTTTCTTAAAATTTGAAATGTTTTAACGATATACTGAAGTTTTTAAATAAAGACAAGAAAAAACGTTAAATTCGGTTGAACCGAAGCTCTAATACCATGCACACGAAATGTTAAATCGTATTGTGAAACATGAACGTGGGTGAGTTAAAATGGGGGCTACCCCAAAAAAGTGGGTGGTACACGCCCCATAGTAGCTCTGTTTGATCAAGTTGATATTGACATTTTTCATACAAATGCATAAAACCTGTGACCCATACAAAGGGTGTTCTTCAAAAAGTAGGCGGGACACGCCCATGTGTATATGTATATGAAGCGTCTGTCCACTAAGATTCATCAAATCGAATTTCAGGCTAATATTGATTTAAATAAATCAGTTTTTCATACAAAAACACAAAACTGGGCGGTGGGTTTGCATGGGGGCTATACCAAAAAGTGGCGTGGCGGGCCAATCTTGATACTTTATTAAACTGCAATAAAAGGAAGTGTATGTGCCAATTTTCAACCGGATAGCAGTTGGAATGCCCAACAACATACATACGGACAGACAGACGGACATAGCTAGATCAACTTGTCTCGTCGTGATGATCAAGTATGTATATATATACTTTATGGGGTCTAATGCGTTACAAACTTTCAAACAAACTGATAATACCATTTCACACTGTGTGTGAATGATATAAAAATAAAAGTTGACAAAATTGCTGCATTTTCAATTGGTAACACTATGAGCGCCAACCCCTGTATAATAAAAAAATTTTTTCGGAACATCACTTTATCAATTTTTTTTTTTTATTAATTAAGCCAACAATTAAGCCCAATGATTCCGATTATCTCCCACACCATCGAGTTGTTCCTAGTATCATTTCAAGCAAATCCTCTCCATAAATTGACATTACAAAACAGAGTTTTGACAACACCATGTGCTTTTTTTTTAATTTTTTTTTAGTATCCAAGCGCGACAGCCAGATGCGCCACCAAATCGATAACTAGTAACATTTTCTAGGATTGGCTTAAAACGGTACAAAAACTATTGGGAAATAATCGGAATCATTGGGCTCCCGCAACAGAAGAAACATTCTTTCCAAAAATCTTGGGAATTTAGGTAGTCACCTCATTTGTACACATTCTAGTGCCAACTATTGTTAATTGCAGCGCCCATTCCAAAATGACTTTGGAACATATCGCACATTAACCTTCCCATTATTAATCAAGTGGCATATCTTCACTACAATTCTTTGGGACTAATTCCATATTTGAGGAAAGCGGCACCAGTTTCTGGAATATCTTCTTTTTTTATTTTTTTTTTTATTTTTGATGATTTTATAGATAATGGTACTAAATTTTCTCTAATCCCTTAATCATTGCATTAGCGTAATTTTTTGAAAACTCGTGAGTTGATAAATGCTATTATCTCTATCACATAAACTAACTAATACTTTTAATAATAATGTATCGCTTTGTAGCACTTTTTTTCAGGGAGCATTCAACATTGAAACTATAAAAATATATTCCTCAAGTAAATTGAGTATATTTAGAAAAATTTAGTTTAAATGAATAAATGGGCAAATAAATAACAAAACCGACCGAAGCCGAAGGGGAAGTTCGCATTGACCAAATAATATAATCGCTGCGCTGCGTTGCGCTGCGCTGCGGCGAATAGCAAACGCGGAAATTAATGTCCGTTTTCGTTGAGAGTGTGAGGATTTTGCGATTTTGCAACCACCAATCCAATCGAGTATTAGAGAGAATATCCTGCACTACAGGGGAATGGAATTCACAGTGAGGTATATTTAACAGGGATATGTGTTAAAGAGAAAGAAATTAAAGCAAAGAGAAGAGTATGTATAAAATGTTATCTCTTTCAGAATTTCCTTCAAATATTTTAAAACTGCAGTTTTTATTATAAGAGATGATTTTAGGAAAATCATTTGTACGGGTAAAATAAAAACGTTATTGAAATGCATAATTTTAGGGCACTTAACATGCATAGTATTGTTAAAAGTCGTTTTCTGATATTCGACAGACAATATATAATTTAGTAACAATTAGATATCTAGCTGCTGAGATAAAAGACAAAGAATTCGTATTTTGCGAAAACAAAAACCAAACTAAGCATTCTCAATATCGTATCAACAGGTAGCGCATTGAAAGAGAAAATCATCCAAAAGCATTTAAAGATTAATTTATTTCTTTACACTAAATATACTTTATATACAGGATGTCTCAAAAGAAAGTTCACATTTAAAAAATCGATAAAAAGAAAGTAAGAAGTTTATTGAAAAAATGTTTATTACATATTAAAATACACACTTTGGGAATTTATTTCTTAAAAATGATATTGTCCAAATGTGAACCGTTGCGTTCACGGCATTCATTTAATCGAGCACTAAAATTTCCTATGACGGCTCGGCAGGTATTCTCCGTGATGGCTGCCATTTCGTGACGGATATTTCCTTTTAATTGTGCCAGGGAAGTCGGTTTGTTGCCATAAACTTTAGCTTTGACGTAACTCCACAGGAAGAAGTGTTAAATCGGAACTTCGTGGAGGCCAATTTATGTCACCTCTCCTGGAGATCAATTTGCCAGGAAAAATTTCATGAACTCGTGGTAGAGACCTGTTCGACGTGTGTGAAGTTGCTAAAAATGCGGAACAATGATGATCTATGCACGTTTAAAGCAACAGCACGCTTCCGAATCGAAAGGTCCGGGTTGTCACGAACAGACTGAGTAACTCTGTCTACGTTTTCGAACGTTCTCGAAGACCTTGGACGCCCGGATTTTGATTTTTCCAGCGTTGAACCGGACTCTTTAAACTTCTCGATCCATTTTCTAAAGAGTCGAGGGCTTGGCGCATCATTTAAATGACGAACATGTCGAATACTGCAGAATTTTCTACGCGCTACAGTCGCTGAATTGCCGTTTTTGTAAAACTCACGTACGCACAACGCACGGTTCGCTCCCGAGAAACGCTCCATAGCGACTAAATTACCAAAAGCTAGGTTACCGATTGACATACCCCCGCGCCCCACGGAATAGTTGCGTTCACGCAATCAGCAAATCAAATGTGAACTTTCTTTTGAGACACCCTCTACTTATGAGAACGTATGTAAAAGGCAAGAGGAGGCGTTGAAGAGACCATCAAGTATATTTGAGTATACGCTTGATCAGCATTGACAACTGAGTCGTCAATATGTCGATATGTCCTGTCGTCCGTCTGTCTGGTAGTACGTATGAAACAACAAGTCTTAGAGACTATAATAGCTAGAGATAAACTTGAATATTTAGAATGAACAGCGCTCGAGAAAAGACCAATTGGTATTAAAAAGTAAGTGATTTAACTTGACATAGTCAGTTCTTCTAAAACATCTAGACATTTAAAATCATTGAATGTTTCTTCAAGTTGCTCAAATTTGTCATTCATGATTTTGAAAGAACGGTTAAGTTTAGAGAAACCAGACCTAGTCTAATTCATAATCTTGATAATCTTAGTCTCTATCGGTCTACAGTGAAAAGATTTCCAACGTAGACATTTCCGTTCATTAATGGCGTCAAGAAAAAAAAAGAAAGTTATAACGTTTTTAAGACTTTAAATCAACTTTGAATTGAGTGCACCTGAGGTATAAATAGCCCGCACTGATTTTATAATCATAGTCGAATTATTTTATATTATTATATTATAGTCGAATATTTCCAAAATTATCTCAAAAATAAGATTCGGCTGTTTGGGTCCAAATGCTTTCCGATTTTGTAATTTTAATTCGGTAGGCGATTAAAAACACAAATGTTGTTTCGTTTTTTAAATATATTTCAATTCTCTAGCACATGACATCTCGTTGACACACAAGAGGGCGCTAGCATATGTCTGTAGATGTAGCTATAATGCATTTTATGTCGTTAGGTGGCGCTGCTGAAGTTATATGTTCAGTTTTGTGCCATCTTTCGGCGGCTTTAATTGACAATATTCTTTATAGATTGAAGCCAGCGCCCTCTGTTGTGTGTCAACGTCATGAGATAGAGATGTCATGTGGAGGAGAAAAAATTTTCCATGTGTGGATTAATTTTTCCTATCGTTTGATTAAAAAAAATAGAAAATTAGGTTGATAAACTAAGAAGGGGATTAAAGTGAATGAAAAATTATTATTTTGTTTGTTTACAAGTTTGTTCGAAATGCTTTGATTAATACGATCTATATATATATATATATATATATATATATATATATATATATATATATATATATATATATATATATATATATATATATATATATATTATATATATATATATATATATATATATATATATATATATATATATATATATATATCGCGCGCGCGCGATATATATATATATATATATATATATATATATATATATATATATATATATATATATATATATATATATATATATATATATATATATATATATATATATATATATACTCTCTCTCTCTCTCTCTCTCTCTCTCTCTCTCTCTCTCTCTCTCTCTCTCTCTCTCTCTCTCTCTCTCTCTCTCTCTCTCTCTCTCTCTCTCTCTCTCTCTCTCTCTCTCTCTCTCTCTCTCTCTCTCTCTCTCTCTCTCTCTCTCTCTCTCTCTCTCTCTCTCTCTCTCTCTCTCTCTCTCTCTCTCTCTCTCTCTCTCTCTCTCTCTCTCTCTCTCTCTCTCTCTCTCTCTCTCTCTCTCTCTCTCTCTCTCTCTCTCTCTCTCTCTCTCTCTCTCTCTCTCTCTCTCTCTCTCTCTCTCTCTCTCTCTCTCTCTCTCTCTCTCTCTCTCTCTCTCTCTCTCTCTCTCTCTCTCTCTCTCTCTCTCTCTCTCTCTCTCTCTCTCTCTCTCTCTCTCTCTCTCTCTCTCTCTCTCTCTCTCTCTCTCTCTCTCTCTCTCTCTCTCTCTCTCTCTATATATATATATATATATATATATATATATATATATATATATATATATATATATATACTCTCTCTCTCTCTCTCTCTCTCTCTCTCTCTCTCTCTCTCTCTCTCTATATATATATATATATATATATATATATATATATATATATATATTTTTTTTTTTTTTAACATTCTAAAAGTTGTAATTATTTAGCTGTTTTTAAAATTTCTCGTATGGAAAAAACAAGTTAAGGCTAAAAATCGGGATAATAACATATCTATAATAAGTTAATATAAAAAAATATATTAATATATATTTTTAAATCATTGCCAAGTCACGAAATAAAAGAATGAAAAAAAATATTTAATTTAAAAAGTAAAAGTAACGTCTTTTTTCACATTTAAAAATAAAATAAATGTAAACTTACAATTTTCTTTCACTGTTGTGAAAATTGGTGAGAATTAAAAGTTTAACTATTTTAATATCGACTCTTTCTAAAACGATGGCATGTACGACGATAAATACAAATAGCTTTGTAGTTTATGGTCAAGTTTACTTACTTGCTTAGGAGGCTCTACAACTGTCTATCGGTCAAGGCCGCACGTAGGAAAGCGTACCAATCGGTATAGTATAGTGGGCACCGGCACCAGTCGCTGGCAATCCGGAGCTTCTTCAACTCATCATAGACCTGATCTTCCCATCTTAAGCTGGGACGCCGTTCACTAGTCAAGTTCAGGTTTCCGTCGAAAACCTTTAGTTCTGGAGTTTCGGGGTTCATCCGGTTTATACGGGTCTTAAACTCGACGCCAACTGTAAGGGGACCAAAAATCCTACGAAGAATCTATCTCTCGAACACTCTTAAAGACACTATATCCTCAGCACATGGGAGAAGCATCACTTCCTTATGGAAGATCGTGCCCGACCGTTCTACGTATGGGCAGTGGCGTAGGTTGTACTCCATCAAGATATGAAAAAAGTCATCATGCAAAGGCGAACGATCTTTGCTGGGATACCAAGTTATTATCTGTATGTCGAAAGAGGTCATATAATCGACAAATAGGTGGTGTGTGTCTTTGTTGTACTCACGGGTCTTTTCCAGAATTAGGCGTAAAGTGAAAATTTGGTCACTGGTCGACCTCTTTGGTCTGAAGCCACACTGATACTGGCCTATCAGTGCTTCCTTGTATGGCTCCAGCCGTTTACACAGTACGCGGAACAGAATTTTGTATCCTATTGAAAGGAGACTTTATTCCTTTCTTGAGGATAAGACAAAGAACAATGAGATTCCAATCGTTGGGCATGCATTCATTGGCATTATTTTGCATTAGAGTTGGCCTTACCATCTCTTCGCCACCGGTCGTGAATAACTCAGCAGGCAGCTCATCGGAGCTTTGTTATTCTTCAGCTTTTTAATTACTGGGTCGACTTCGTGACTCTACAATTGGTCGTTGTAGAAATATCTATCTATCGGTGGTATTGTTCTCTTCATCGCCCCCAAGTAGCTTAGAGAAGTGGCTTCTCCATGGTCTCAGTGATTCTTGTGCATCTGTAACCAGACTTCCATTATTGTCCTTGCAGAAAGATACTCCGAGCTTAATACCTCCTGTCAAACGCTTGACCTTGTGATAAAAATTTCGAGATTAATTTCTATGACATATCACCTCAAAAAAAATCAAGCTCACGTCTTTCTTGTTCTTTTTTTTGCGACTGAAAAGGCGTTTCTCCTCTCTCCGTTTCTCACGACATCTCGCGTTGCTCCCGACTTCAGAGTTCGTTTGTAAGCGGAGTGTTTCTCTTCAGTAGCTTGGCGATACTTCTCGACATACCAAGGGTTCGTCACAGGTCTGGTGTACAATTACCTCCTTGGCAGCCGTATCCAAGGAGTGGGAGATATGTCTCCACTGCTCACTTATATCTTCAGAAGCCGGAGAGGACTCCCGGAACAGTTGGGAGAGTCTGGCTGAAAAGGCTTCGGCGGTCTGTTGTGATTGCAGCTTACCGACGTCTAGCTTTCGTTGAGTGTTGGGACGTACGGAATGCACCATGCCACAAGGTAGTGGTCCGAGTCGATGTTGGAACTCGTACCGTTCGCACATCCAACACTCTCGGGATGCGTGCCTTCCATCGATCACAACATGATCAATTTTGTTGCGTGTCTTTTGATCGGGACTGCGCCAAGTAGCCTTGTATGTGTCTCGGTTCTACTGATTACCATGTTTCGACCACTGCTAGAGGTAGCGTCGTAAAGGGTAAATTTTCCGCCTGTTGGGCCAAAGATTCCTTCCTTCAGCGCTCGTAGAGAAGTTCGATACGCTTGTAAAATTCATCTTTTTCCGCATCGTCTGCGACTTCCCGGGGCGTGTGCACAAATCAGGCTAATGTTGGAGTACTTAGCCTAGATACGTATTGCGGGCTGCAGCTCGTCCACAAGTTTGAAACTGGTGACAAGACCTCGTAGTTTCCTACTAGCCACGAAACCGCATCCAAATTAGTGCTTGCTCGCATGGCAACTATAATATATGTCCCATCCATCGCATTTCCTGTATTGCGGTGATGTTAGTTACTTTTAGTTGCTTGAAGATTACAGGAGTAAATTATGAGAAAGAAGGAGGGAAAACTGACAGAATATCATGTTGTATGAAACATGAACAAAATTCAATCGGAAACCTTTATTTGACACTTAAGATTTAACCAATAAATCATTCAATCATCAAAGCAATTTTTATTGACCCTGTGCCACATTTCGGCTTGTATGACAGCATTTGATGCTCTGCTGTTGGCTTTTCAATGTTGTTAAATCGCATGATCTTGGTGCCCATCTGGGAGAGCCACTTGTGGAATAAGTCACCTAACTTTTGGTCTAATAATTTCATTGTAACGCGAGCTTGTATATGTATGGTAAGTTGTGCCATTCTGTTGCGAATAAAAGTAGTCCCCATCGATTTCTTCAAATTTGGCGAAGAAAGAGTCCGATATCATGGAGATATATTCGGAATGGCGCGAAAATGATAAATTTTGGTCGGCTACAATGCTACAGCGGCAACATTTTTATCATTACACCCGTTTCGTACACGGGTTGTAGACTGCTGGGCGTGTGCAATACATTACGAGTACTACCGAATTAGAATTTAAGTTTTGACAATTTCCAAATGTTGTGTCAACGTGAATTCATTCAATTTTAAATGACAAACCTTACACAACACAAACGACACTAGGTGGTAAATATGGCCGCCAGGAGTCGTCAATGATCCGACATCCCTTTAGGTAGACCCCCTACAACATAGGCTCGGATTGGACCACTAATGATCATAGCCTTAAAAAAAATTAATGATCGAGCAAGTTCATAGATATACATAAAAAGATAAGATAATAAGACTCATCCACAATATTTATGCTCCAGTTATATGAGACAGAGGGATAACAGATATTTTTCAATAATTTATTTCGTTTAATTTTGATATTTTGATTGAACGAGAAAAGCTTTTATTACAGAAAACATTATTAATAAGGCAAATTATTATAGGTAGACTGCCGCGTGACATATATTTATATGGAAATGTACCGTTCACTTTAATCGGTAGCCTCCATAAAAACTTACTTAAAACACCGTACTAATTATTTCTCTCAATGTACCATACACAAAATGTAATGTAAATGAATTATTAAAACAATAAAATACCCGACATACTCGTATATCATACCCATTGATATATATATAAAATGTCTTTCCATAACAAGCCACCATGCCAATTTTTAAGGTGATATTGACTACAATAAAAACATTTTTCTTACAAAAAGTCAAAACTGGGCGAGTGGTTTCTAAGGCGGCTAACCCAAAAATTCGGCGTGACGTCTCAATATACATATTTGACTGTAATAAAAAGAACTTAGGTGCTAATCTACTACTGGATAGCATAAAAATTGGTCCCCAAATGTGTGAATGGTATAAAAATCGAATGTACGTAGCCAGCGAAATTTGAAGTCACTTTTTTGTATGTGCGTTTGACGTAACTTAATTGCGGCAAAACTCATGCGATCATCGAAGTTTCTTCTAAACATCTTTATACGTGCTGGAACCTTTTAAAATTTCACTAACAAGTTACATGCTTTATAAATATCCTTAATCCGTTTTTCTTCTAATAAAGTTTAATTTTGATGGCCCAGATAGTTTTCGAAGCTACTAGCGTGACTTGCGAAAGGAACCACTCATTTTCTCAATACGAAATTTTGGTGGAGGCTCAGTCATGGTGTGGGGTGCATTTACCAAGTGTGGTACCCTTGAAATACGACTCATAAGCTCCAGAATAAAAAGCCAGGACTAAGTGCTGGAAAATAGACTGGTGCGATTTCTATAGGAAAACACAGAAACAGAAACACACGTACATTTTTACTTACGATAACGCACGAATTAGCACAATTCGACAAACAAAAGTTTCTTGTTCAGTGGACACTTTGGACTGGCCAGTGCGCTCACCAGATCTAAGCCCGATTGAAAACATATGCGGAATACTAGCTCGTCGTGTTTACGCCGAAAACCAAAAGTATGATTCGGACGGAGAGTTATAGTACGCCATTTTGAGAATATTCCCATCGTATTTGTATAGGGTGTTCATTTTTAATAATCGTAGATGGCGGCTCTCAAATTTCAGAGTTGGTACTTGCCTGTGCAAGGAGCCAAATTTGAATCGTGCACTCTTGTTGGGATTCCTACGCAGAACACAAGGCTTCACAAAAAATATTTCGTACTGTTACATTTCATGCGAACGGACGCCATATTTACGTACATATAATTCGTAGTATGGCTACGGCAGCCATTAAATCCCATATACATAAGTCTATGAGCGAACGCCCAACCACCACCACCAACACCACCCACAGTATCCGTAATCTTAGTGTTAAGTCTTCCAGGCTTTAAGGGTTGTACGTTCGGATTCGACACTCGAAAATTCTTGTATATTGTGTATTTATATTGTACCAATATTCATGTAGTCTAAATACCATAATATAACAAAAACATTTTGGCATTTATTTTTGAGTATTGAAAAACTTTTAATGTAAGCAATTATTTTTTAAATTAGGTTTGAGATTGGATGGCTTTAGCATATATTAGTATATTAATATATATTACACTTAATCTTAGACCCCACACAATAAGTGCCACTTTTCAATAACAGATCACGACTAGTTAAGCTGTCTTGAGAGGTCATATTTCTATGTTGGATTGTTATCATATTGCACTGAAAATAGTTTCAAAATTTAAACTAAAGGTGAAAACAAACTCAACGAAAATTGTTAGAATTCATCCATTATTTTTATAAATGAACAGAATTTGTATTGAACAGCAAAGTCGGTGATTTTATATTCCTTTAAAGATATTTTATCAATTAAAATTGAAAACTAAAATTAAAAATAAGAAAAACTTAATAATAAGAACACATAACTCTAGCGAGGCTACCTCGATTGGACATATCCATAAATCCACATGATTTAATTACAGAAGACATTGTCACTCTCAACAAGCCACTAAGCACAATATTTTTCCCTGTGAGAGTTTATTGACTGTTAAACTGCATCTTTGTGCAATTGAGTCCTACCTACATATAAATATAATATTTTGGTTGAGGTGTGTTAGAGTGGTTCCAAAATCAAAAACTGTATATTCACCAGATATTATAAGTTTGAATAAGTTTGAATATTTATACTTTTCCCTCATTGTCTTATAATCGTAAATATAACCAAAATATGCAAAATGTCAAAAGTGTTTGCATTTCTGCACCGATGCACACCATCGTGAACATTTTGATTGTATTAAAATATGAGTTGTAGTTTAGTTAGACACTGTATTATATTATTGCAAATAAAAATTTTATTCGATGTATATCGGTGTTAAAAGTAGTAAAGATTTTTGATAGTTTAATTTTCTCTCTTTCTCTCTCTCTCTCTCTCTCTCTCTCTAATCAAAGAAAATATATACATATAAAATAAATTTAGTCAAACTTTTGAAAGCGGAAGCTCTTCAAAATCTTTTCTCTCTATCCGCTTTTCTTACTCCAACTCATTGTCAAAAAGTTGCGGGTAAAAAGTTATAAGCGATTTTTCGTGACGTGAGTGAAAAGTTTTCTACTCTTGGTTCGCGGAATAGTTGAAGAGGAGAACGCAGTTCAAGTAAGATGACGGAGGGTCTGCGGAGCTGAAAAAGGGCAAGGGGAGGTGCTTATATTTGCAAGCAAAGAATTTGCATATACGCCGCCTTGTACATTATATAAGAATTTGTATATAAGTATGCTTATACAATTGTACTAGTAGATACATATATAAAAGGAGGTAGCGAACGGTAGCGGAAAAAAGCGCAGAAAATGCCGTGCTCTTCATGCTTTTTCGCATAATTCGTTTTGCGCATATCAGCCTCCCATTCAAACTAGTACATTTACAAATTGACCTTTCCGTATTCCCAACACCCTACTCTATGCAACAAGAATTGATTTAAGCAAATATCAAAAAAGGTCAAAGTGAAAAAAGCAATAAAGATAAATTTCAGTTTACCATTCTTACATAACTTAAAGAACTGCTTAAATACATATAACATTTATTTTGGGATTTAAGAATTTATTATACCGTTGGAGGAAAAATATTTCGTAGATATTCTGTAATTTGTAAATTAAGGAACGATAGTTTATCCGGTAGGAATTCAGGTTTCGCCAGCTGATGATGGTTTTGCGTGGTATAATGCCAGGGCAAGTTAAGGATTTTATTGTGTATATTAAGATATGAGTTTCAATTAATGGAATGATACCGAATTCTAGCTAAATAGTTTATTTTATGGAGTATATGGAGAAAACATGTCCTTTGAACACTGGCTTCATGTATAAAATAATATTATTTAAGTACAACATTAATGTTGTTGATTCGAATGCGCCTTTGGGGCATAAATATTGAACTACTTAAGTTTGCTGCTAAGAAAAAGTATTCTGAATCTTTTGGGGATGATGAGTAACTTCCAAAACGTTTATCCCTTATAACTGTGGTACTCGTAAAAAAATATTGATAAGTGTACCCAGTCAAGTTGAGTGTTCCAAGCCTAAATGAACAGAAAATCTTCGATCGTATAAATTGTTTTCGACTATTTTAACAAATTCATGGGAAATTCAAGGTAGATCATTTTATAAATATCACCATCAAGCCATGCCGAATCAAAAGTTTCCTTTATGACCCGTTGAATTTAAACAGTGCTTTATGATTATGACTAGTGGGTGTACAATACTGTTTTTCTGTCGAACCCAGTAATTTATTCTCGTCAACAAAAACTGATCATTTTTCTTTAAAATTTTGTAAGATTTTGCTGACAGATTATAGGAAACTGATTGGTGGGTAGCAGTAAGGGTCCTCCAAGGGTTAGATCAAATATACATATTTTCCATATATGTCGGAAGAAGCAAACGCGAAGATATGCGTTGATTATAGCGTACACAACTTTTATTGTAGATATCCTACTAGTTCCTCTATGCATAACTGAGGAATAGTAAATCCAGGTCTTCAGTAATGCAGCAGGTAGTCAGGTAATTGCATAAAAAATATTTTTGTTTTTACAGCGACAGCCAAGAGCCCACTGCCTGATATTCTACAAATTGATGAGTTGGATTTAGCTGGTATTCGTGGTTCGAATACCAGTTTGTTCCACCAAAGAAAATTTTTGAACTGCGAAAATGCAACAAAGTTAAATGAACAACTAATAGCAAGTAAATAATATTAAATTAAATTAGATAATTTAATTAACAACTAATAGCAAGTAAATAATATTTTCGGTATTTTTTACGAATGCATCTTTAAGTGAGTGGAAATATTTCAAATAAAAATCGTTCGTCTATATATTTTTTTTTAATTGCATTCAAAATAAAATTTATGTAAATTAAACTTTAAAAACTTTTACCACAGGTTTTGTTCTATACAAAAATTTATTCAACAAATGAATTAAGTAGAATGGATAAAATAATGTAGATACTATTTAGCTTTAGAAACTTGTAGGTCAGTTTGATTGTATTCCAATTAGTAGATAAGTTAGAGGAGACCACGATATTTGGAAATATTTATATGCAGTATTATAGATTCGTTATATTTAGTTTGGGATAAAACATTCACGAGCACCTATCCCTTTTTTCTGCTCCCTTTTCAAACTGCTTAAAGCGCGCGCGCGTTTCTGTAGATGTGCCTGTCCTATTGTCTGTATTCGTTTCAAAAAAGTTGTAAATAGAAATTTCTAACAAACTTTTACGGCGTGCTAAGAAATAAGATAGAAAAAAGGCCACGCGCACGCACACTCACACACATACACTCACATAGAAACGCAAGGAAGCCAGAGAAGAAAGTGTAAGAAGAGATGAAAAATGGCGCGAGCTAGGAAAAGCGCCCACGACTTTTTCCCGAATTTTCCCGTTGCCCGTTGTGCAGTATGAAGAAAAAACGAAAGAGTGAAAAAGGAAGTGTGCAAGCGAGAAAACGAACGAATGAACGAAGAAGGACCAATCAACGACGTCTTCCTATTCATTGTGGTGTGCTGTTGTTGGTATTGAACATTTTCGGCTGTCTTGTTTTCGCTGCGGTTTCTTACGCGTACGCACACAAAAATACACATACACAGGAGCCTAATGAGAAAAGATACGCGACTTAACCCCGGACCCCATCCGTACAACGCTGAGTGGGTGTGGTTGCGACGAATGAAAAGAAAACATTAGATGAGGCAAGTTTTTCCTTTTGACATAAACGCACACATCTTTAGATGCATAGACGCAGCACATCCTGCAGAACCAACACTCACACACAACCACAAATGTAAGAAAAACAAATCATTTAATTAAAATAAGCCAACTAGGCTTTTGTAAGAAATCATGCAGAAAAAAAGAAATCATATATACACACACACACAGAAACGTACACTTTGCCTTTGCGACCTTAGAACCCTGCATACATTATTATAAAACTAATGTGCTCCCTCGCTCCGGGGATGTTCTGTAAACCACGACGTTCTTTCGCAAGTTTCGAAGATTTATGTAAAAATGCATGTACATACCTATGTACGATTCTGTGAGTATAAGTCTGAGGAAAAGGCTTTTATGTCACATTTTCTTTGCAAGGGATACGTCCGTGTTTTTAATTTGATATTACTCCGCCGCTCATAATCTGCGCTAGCTTTTGTCGTCATTCATAAGCCCACCTCTCAGCGTTGAAACTTTTATTTGGATATCGAACGCCATTTTGTTTTACCCTCATCAAAAATTGGTTGCGTTTAATGGTCTTCAAAAAAATAGTATACCCGTATATGAGAAATATATGTTAGTAATCTGATTTCGATTAATGCTGTAAAAATTTTCACAATATTAATTCTGTCGGAGAAAAAAATAAAATAAATATATAGCTTTGTGTGGTACGAAAGCCTAAAAATCTCTATAACGAAATAAATTAAATATTAAAATGATGCATTTTTAATTCTATCAGTACATACAAAACTTTAAATCATTTAAAAACCATTTTTTTTTTTGGAAATGAATTTTGATAAACATTTTTTCAATACAATAAAAATATTCATGCAGTTGAACCATAGATTTTATTCTTTAGTGGTCCGATCTGGACATACATTTTTTTATACAAATACATAAAAGTGAGCTGTAGGTTTGTATGGGGCTAACCCAACAAGTGTTCGAGACACGCCCATTAGTCTATGTATGTTAAGCGGCTATCTATAGAAAGGCACCACATCGCATTTCAACCCAATATTGACTTTTATAAAGAAGTTTCTCTTACAAAAACACAAAATTGGGCAGTAGGTTTGTATGGTGGCTACCCCAAAAAGTGGGCGGCTCCCACCCATTAATGTATATGTGAAGTGTTCGACCACAGGAAACTACCATATCAATTATTAAGTTGATATTGACTACAATAAAAAAGTTTTTCATACAAAAAGTCAAAAGTGGGCGGTGGGTTTGTATGGGGGTTACCCCAAAAAGTAGGCGTGGTGCGTCAATATTGATACTCTATTAAACTGCAATAATTATAAGTGTGTGTGCAAATTTTCAACTGGATAGCATAAAATTTGGTGCCAGACAGACGGAAAGACAGACGGACATGGCTAGATGGACTCGTCTCGTCGAGCTGATCAAGAATATATGTACTTTATGGGGTCTACGATGACTCCATTTATTGCGTTACAAACTTTCAGACAAACTGATAATACCATTTCACACTACATGTGAATGTTATAAAAAACAAAAAAGTTTCATACAAAAACTCAAAATTGGCGGGCAAGTTTGTATTTTCCTACCCCTTTAAGTCGTCCGATCTGCGTCTATATGGATTATTTTTAAGTTTGACGTAAGATATGAAATATTTGGCATTTCTAGCCTAGTTAAGAACAAAAACGTACTCTATATACTCTATCATAATCTATCATACTCTGCATTTCCGCCCACGTTTTGGGGTAGCCCTCATACAATCCTATTGTTCATTATTGTGTTTTTCTATACACAACTTCTTTATTAAAGTCAATTTTCGGTTGATATGCGATTTGGTGCGTTTTTATGAACAGCCGTTTTACATACTCGTACATAGACATATGGGTGTGCCCATCAAAACTCACACAATCCCGTGTGAATGGTTTAAAGCTTCGGTTCAACCGAAGTAACCGATTTTAAAGGAGGCATCGTAGACTCAATATATATTCTTGATCAGCTCGACGAGACCAGTCGATCTAGCCATTTCTGTCTGCTTGTCCGTCTGTGTGTCTGTATGTTGTTGCGCATTTTTTGGGGACCTATTTGTATGCTATCCAGTTGAAATTTTGCACACACATTTCGTTTTATTGTAGTTTACGCCCACGCCCACTTTTTGGGGTAACCCCATACAAACCCACCCCACACAAAGTAAAGTAAAGTAAAGTAAAGTAAAATAAAATAAAGTAAAATAAAATAAAATAAAGTAAAATAAAATAAAAGTAAAGTAAAAATAAAAGTAAAAAGTAAAGTAAAAATAAAATAAAAATAAAGTAAAAATAAAGAAAAATAAAAATAAAAATAAAATAAAAATAAAAAGTAAAAATAAAGATAAAAATAAAAAAATAAAAATAAAAATAAAAATAAAAATAAAATAAAAATAAAAATAAAAATAAAAATAAAATAAAAATAAAAATAAAAAATAAAAATAAAATAAAAATAAAAATAAAAAATAAAAATGAAAATAAAAATAAAATGAATGAAATGAAGATAAAATAAAATAAAATAAAATAAAATGAAAAATAAAATAGAAATGAAATGAATGAAATTAAAATGAAAGAATGAAGAATGGAATGAAGTAAAATGAAAATGAAAATAAAATAAAATAGAAATGAAAGAATGAAATGAAATGAAGAAATGAAATGAAATGAATGAAAATAAAATGAGAATGAAATAAAATAGAAATGAAAATGAAGTAGAATAAGAATGGAAATAAAATGAATGGAAGATCAAAATAAAATAGAATAAAAATGAATGAAGTGAAAATGGAATAAAATAAAAGGGAATAAAAGAAAAATAGAAGTGAAATGAAAGATGAAAAATAAAAGTAAAATAAAAATAAAATGAAATAAAGATGAATAAGTAAAATGAAGATAAAAATAAAATAATGAATAAAAGTAAAAGTGAAAGTAAAAATAAGAAGTCGAAATAAAATAAATAATAAAGTAAAATAAAATAAAAATAAAATAAAAATGAAAATAGAAATAAAAATGAAAAATGAAGTGAAGTGAAATAAAGTGGAATGGAAATAAAAATGAAGTGAAATAAAATGAAGTAAATAAAATAAAAATAAAATAAAGTCAAAAATAGTAAAATAGAAATAAGAATGAAAAATGAAAAATAAAAATGAATTGAAATGAAGATAAAAATAAAATGAAGATAAGAAATGAAATGAAATGAAAATGAAATGGAATCCGAAATAGAAAATCAAAATAAAATAAATGGAAACTAGAATAGAAATAAAGGAAAGATAAAAAGGAAAGATAAAATCAATGAATGAATAAAAGTAGAAAATAGAAGAAAAGATGAATGAAAATAAAAATGAATGAAAGTAGAATCGAATGAATGGAAAAAGTAAAATGAATAGAAATAATAGAAGTAGAATGAATGGAATCCGAAGTAAAATGAAATAAAATAGAAAATAAAAATGGAATTGAAAGAAAAAGTAAATAAAAGAAAGATTCAAAATGAAAAGAAAAATTTTAAAATCGAAAAAAAAGTTCAAAGTAAAATGAAAATAAAATGAATGAATGAATGGAATCAGAATAAAAATGAAGATGAAATGAAGATGAAAATGAAAATGAATAAAATGAAATGAAATGAAATAAAAATGGAAATGAATGAAAAATGGAATCGAAATGAAATGAAATGGAATCAAAATGAAAATGAAATGAAATGAAATGAAATGAAAATAGAAATGAAATGAAATAGAATGAAAATGAAATGAAGTAGAATAAAATAAAATAGAATAAAATGAAATGAAATAAGAATGAATGAAAATAAAATAAATGAAATAGAATAAAATGAAGATAAATGAATAAAAATGAAATGAAGTAAAATGAAGTAAATGAAATGAAATGAAGATGAAATGAAATAAAATGAAATGAAATGAAATGAAATAAAATAAAATGAAAATGAAAATAGATAAAAATAGAAATAGAAATAGAAATGAAATGGAAGATAGAAATAGAAATGAAAATAAGATAAAAATGAAAATGAAAATAGAAATAAAATGAATAAAAATGAAAATGAAAATGAAAATGAAAATAGAAATAGAAATAGAAATAAGAATAAAAATGAAAATAGAAATAGAAATGAAAATGAAGATGAAAATGAAGATGAAAATAAAAATAAAGATAAAAATGAAATTAGAAATAAAAATAAAAATAAAAATAAAGTAAGTAAAAATAAAGTAAAAATAAAGATACAAAGTAAATTAAAGTAAAAATAAAGTAAAAATAAATAAAGTAAAAATAAAGTAAAAATAAAGTAAAAATAAAGTCAAAGTAGAATTAAATTAAAGTAAATTAAAAATAAAGTAGAATTAAAGTAAGAGTAAAATCTTAGTAAAGTAAAGTAAAGTGGAGTAAGAGAGTGAATTAAAGTAAAGTAAAGTAAATTAAAGTAAAGTAAAGTAAAGAAAAAGTAAAGAAAAAGTAAAGTAAATTAAAGTAAATTAAAGTAAAGTAAAGAAAAAAGATAGAAAAGTACAGTAGATTAAAGTAAAGTAAAGTAAAGTAAAGAAAAATCTAGCAAAGTAAATTATAGTAGAGTAAAGTAAAGTAAAGTAAAGTAAAGTAAAGAAAAAGTAAAGTAAAGAAAAAGTCAAGTAAAGAAAAAGTAAAGTAAAGAAAAAGTAAAGTAAAGTAAAGTAAAGTAAAGCAAACCAAAGTAAAGTAAAGAAAAAGTAAAGTAAAGAAAAAGTAAAGTAAAGAAAAAAGTTAGAGTAAAGAAAAAGTACAGTAAAGTCAAAGTAAAGTAAAGTAAAGTACAGTAAAGTAAAGTAAAGCAAAGTAAAGTAAAGTAAAGTAAAGTAAAGTAAAGTAAAGTAAAGTAAAGTAGAAATGAAGTCAAGTCAAGTGGAATTGAAGATGAAATGAAATAGAAGTGAAATGAAATGAAATGAAGATGAAATGGAATGAAATAGAAATGAAATGAAATGAAATGAAATAGAAATGAAATGAAATAGAAAAATGAATATGAAATGAAGATGCATGAAATGAAATGAAATGAAATGAAATGAAATGAAATGAGAAATGAAATAGAAATGAAATCAAAATGAAATGAAATGAAATGAAATGAAATGAAATGAAATGAAATGAAATGAAATGAAATGAAATGAAATGAAATGAAATGAAATGGAATGAAATGAAATGAATGAAATGAATGAAATGGAATGGAATGGAAATGAATGAAATGAAATGAAATGGAAATGAAATGAAATGAAAATGAAATGAAATGAAATGAAATGAAATGAAATGAAATGAAATGAAATGAAATGAAATGAAATCGAAATGAAATGAAAATGAAATGAAATGAAATGAAATGAAATGGAATGGAAATGAAATGAAATGAAATGAAATGAAATCAAAATAGAAATGAAATGAAATGAAATAAGGAAATGAAATGAAATGAAATGAAATAGAAATGAAATAAAAATAAAATAAAATAAAATAAAATGAAATCTAATGAATGAATGGAAATGAAATAAAATAAAATAGAAATGAAATCAATGAATGAAATGAAATAAAAGAAAAATTGAAGAAAAAGTGAATCAAAATAAAATCAATGAATGAAATGAAAGAGTGAATGAAAATGAAGTGGAATGAAAATAAAATAGAAATAAAAAGTAAAATGAATCAAAATAAAATAAAATAAAAATGAAATAAAATCAAAATAAAAATAAAAATAAAAATAAAAATGAATAAAAATAAAATAAAATAAAATAAAAGAAAACTCAAAATAAAAAAAAAGATGAAGTAAAAAAAAAGTCGAAGATAAAAGAAAGATCAAAATCTAAAATAAAAATAAAAATAAAAATAAAATAAAAATAAAAATGAAATAAAATAAAAATAAAAATAAAAATAAAAATAAAAATAAAAATAAAAATCAAAAATAAAAATAAAATAAAAATAAAAATAAAAATGAATAAAAATAAAAATAAAAATAAAAATAAAATAAAATCAAAAATAAAAATAAAAATAAAAATAAAAATAAATAAAAATAAAAATATAGATAAAAATAAAATCGAAATCGAAATAAAATAGAAATAGAAAATAGAAAATAAATAAAAATCAAAATAGAAAATAAAAGAAAAATTCAAAAAGTAGAAAATCAATCCAAAAATAAATAAAATAGAAATAGAAGGTAAAATAAAAATAAAAATGAAAATAAAAATGAATGGAATTGAAAAAGTAAAATAAATAGATAAAAATAAAATGAATGAAGTGAATAAAAATGAATGAAAATCTAAAATCAAAATAAAAATGAAAGAATTCAAAATGAAAAAAAAGTAAAATAAAAGAAGTGAAATAAAAGAAAAAATAGAAATAGAAAATAAAATAAATAAAAATAAAATAAAATAGAAAAATGAAAATAGAAAAATAAAAATAGAAAAATAAATAGAAATAATGAAATAGAAAAATAAAATATAAAATAAAATAAAATAGAAAAATAAAATAAGAATAAATAAATGAAATCAGAAATAATGAATCGAAATAAAATAGAAAAATGAAAAATAAAATAAAAATGAAAATATAAAATGAAATAGAAAAATAAAAATAAATGATAAATAAAAATAAAAATAAAATAAAAATAAAAATAAAAATAGAAAAATAAAGATAAAATAAAAATAAAATAAAAATAAATAAAATAAAATAAAATAAAATAAAATAAAATAAAAATGGAATTTATAAAGTAGAATGAAATAAAATAGAAATAAAATAGAAATAAAAATGGAATGGAAATGAAATAAAATAAAAATGAAATAAAAATGAATGGAATGAAAATAAAATGAAAAAATAGAAATAAAATAAAATAAAATAAAATAGAAATGAAATAAAATGGAAATGAAAATAGAAATAAAATCAAATGGAATGGAAACATGAATGAAAGAAAAGTGAATGGAATGAAATGAATGGAAATGGAATGGAATGGAATGGAATGAAATGAAATCTAATGAATGAATGAAATGAAATAGAATGAAATGAAATGAAATAAAATGAAATAAATGAATGAATGGAATCGAATAGAATAGAAATAAAAATAAAATCAAAATAAAATGAATGAATGAATGGAATAAAAGAAAGAGTAAAATGAAAGAGTAGAATGGAAAAAAGTAAATGAAAGAGTAGAATGGAATCGAATGGAATTAAAATGAATGAAAATAAAATAAAAATAAAAATAAAAATAGAAATAAAAATAAAAATAAAAATAAAAATAAAAATAAAAATAAAAATAAAAATAAAAATAAAAATAAAAATAAAAATAAAAATAAAAATAAAAATCTAAAATAAAAATAAAAATAAAAATAAAAATAAAAATAAAAATAAAAATGAACATAAAAATAAAAATAAAAATAAAAATAAAAATGAATGAAAATAAAAGTAAAAATGAAAATGAAAATAAATGATAAAAATGAAAGATGAATGGAATGAAATGAAATGAAAATAAAATGAAATCAAAATGAAAATGAATGAAATGAAAATAGAAATAGAAATAGAAATCGAAATAGAAATAAATGGAATGGAATGGAATGAAAATAGAAATGAAATGAAATGAAATGAAATGAAATAGAATGGAATGAAATGAAATGAAATGAAATGAAATGGAATGAAATAGAAATAAAAATGAAATATTCATGGAAGAATGAAATGAAATGAAATGGAATCAAAATGAAATAAAATGAATGAAATGAAATGAAATGAAAAATGAAAAATGAAAAATGAGAAACATAATGGAAATCAAATGGAATGGAAATGAAAGGTGAAATGAAGATGAAATGAAAATGAAAATGAAAATAGAAAATAAAAATAAAAATAACAAATGAAATAATCAAAATAAGAAATAAAGAATAAAAATAAAAATGAAATACAAATGAAGTAAAGAATGAAAATAAAAATAAAAATAAAAATAGAAATGAAAATGAAAATCAAAATGAAAATAGAAATAAAAATGAAAATAAAA
>JAWNNQ010001360.1:460000-492537 GCA_035044765.1 Leucophenga montana | reverse complement strand
TTTTCTACTTGGCCTTAGTTTTGGCCATATTGGCGCGAAACTGTTGGCGGATCATAGTTTGTTTGTGCTTTATCATTTTTTTTACAATTGCCACATCTTTTGCAATAGTGTCCAAAGTAAGAAATGGCTTTCTGGCTGCCAGATCAGTCATTGGGCCGTCAGGGAGCCAGTCCGAGTAGCCACCACATAGGTACGCGTAGCCGGCGGAACGTGCAGCCGACATAAGGACCTTGTTCAGTTCCTCAGTTACCAGCTTCTTCATTCTTGTAGTTTTCTGCGAAGCCTTACGCTGTGAAGCAGTGCATATTTTGGGCTGTGCTACTTTTGCCTTCACTATGACCATTTTTTAAGCCAACGAAATTTCTTTATTTTTTTATTTTAAACGTTTTTTAAGAAATATAGAATATGGAACTGTGACTACGAATGAAACTGACACTAATGACTTTTAATTCAAAGAGCTTCGGATGTTTAATGAAAACAATACGTTAACAATACCTTTTATTCTTTTCATGCTGTGTCAAATGCCGTAGAACTATTGGACTTTCTAGAATTTAAATCATTTAAGGGCTTCGGAAGTCGCTGATGTAATAGGTGTACATAATTTTATAAAAGCTGATATCTTTCGTTTGGAAATTTTATTTGACGGCTTGTCTAAACAGAAACGGAAATGCACGATAAAAGTAATGTTCAGATTTACTTGTATACGTAGGCTTTGTTTGTTGATCTATTAAGGATCTCAAATTTCTCTACGAATTGTAAAAAATTGGCCGATATAATCTATATTTATAATCTATCTATATATAATTAATATAATCTTTTACACGTACGAGTATTGGAGTAAACATTTCTCTGTACCACAATTCTGAAAACTACAAAGCTACACTAGGAAAAGATGTACGCCTAATAAAAGCGACTATTTTTTTGTGTTTTTAAAAAATTGCTTTGTCACAACTTATTAAATCAAACACTACTCGATCACTTTACGATTGATTTTTATTACTGAATCTTGACACTTAAGCCATAAATTATAATCTCTTCTACCATAATAAATTGTGTTTACTATAGTTTATTGTAAATGTATTGTAACTTTAAGGCGGTCATTAATAGGTTCCCAGAAATGTATGGATAAATAACTTCTATTAGCAATAAAATAAAGCGCTTGCAAGTCAACTTGTTTATATGAATGAATGTGGTGTAGGTAAAGTTTTCTTTTCTTTTAAATATATTTAAAGATAAAAATTCATTAAAGCGGTTAAAAGTTATCCAGTGTACAGAATTTTATATAAGTATTTGTACTAAGCTTCGATTTCTCGAACTAACATCTAATAATATGACTCACTCAACTTTTATATCGGTGATTTAATAGAGACGGAGAAATCGATGTTATAAGTTATTAGAAATTTATTCTCCATATGTCATTAGTGAAAAATCCTAAAATCATTTGGGTATTTAAACCATGAAGTCTGTCAACTAATAGGTGCACAGAAATTGTTAATATCTTCTATGTCTGCGTCCTCTCGAAAACTCTGATTTCAACTTATATAAATATACAAGTCTCGTAGTAAACTATTCTCGGAGTTACAACTCTGAACACTATAAAATTGCATCCAAGAAGGTAAAGCTGTTCGCCTATTACTGAAACCATTTTGATGAAAGAAGCCTGTTCAAAGCCATAAACTCATTGATCGTATATTTTTTAATGGTATACTATGCAATCACTCAATGGATATCTATTTGGCATGATTAGTTGTTTATGATAAAGAATTTTAGAATATTATCGACTTCATTCATAAGAGCCCAATAATTTATGAATGAATTTTTTGTATTATTAAGTAAACTGGAATAAAAATTCGTAAGTCAGATCGTTTACAATCATTGATTTGTAGTTTTGCTCTCTAAAGGCTTTGACATCTAAAGGCGCTCAACTAATAGGTGTACAGGAATTTTTAATAGATGAAATCTTAAGCGGTGGCAAATTCTATATTGATTCTACTATAAATTACGATATCACAAAATTCCAATAAAGCCACTCTAAGACAGCTTTTTAGATATGTCTGTACAAAGTCTTCGCTTATATAATTCTTTACTATCTTAAATTTCATTTAGAAATGTAAACAGTGTATATATACTGGAACACTTCCCAATGCCTTAAGTCTAAAACTGCAAATGTTGCAACTACAAAACTTCTTCGTAGGAAAAGCTGTGCGCCTGGTAAATTCCTACAGTTTTGTTGCAAGCAGTCTTTAAATGAGCTCATTGAACGCAACATTTGTATAGGGTCTTTCAATAAGCGTACATCAAGATAAAAATTTATTTTACAAAGTTTTCTCTAATATAAAGTGAGTAATATTTAACTTAGCTACTGTTTAGCTTAAAATTGCGAAAGACTTTATAGCTGAGGACAATTTTTCCAGCAGTTTTTGATTCTGTTAACTAATAAAAAACGTAAATTTATCAAAAAAATGTTTATAAGCCACAGTGTAGAATTTGCAAATGATTGTTTCTGCCACTAAACAATTCAATTCTATCTGAAAGACCCTACACAAATGTTGCGTTCAGTGATCTCATTCAAAGATTTCCTGCAACATTATTGTTGCAACTTACGAGGCGCTCAGCATTTCCTTTGATGAGGTTTTGTAGTTGCAACCTTTGCAGTGTTTAGAATTATTGCATTTAGAGCAGTGTTACAATTCTTACAATATATGCTGTTTACAATTCTTAATAAAATTTAAGATCTAAAAGAAGTGTATACGCATCGACTTCATATAAATATATCTAAGCAGCTGTCTTAGAGTGGCTTTCTGGAAATTTCTGATATTTTATAATGGAAGCAAAATAGAATTTGCAGTCGCCTAAGATTTCACTATTTTCACTATTAAAAATGTCTGTACACCAATTATTTGAGCGCCTTTTGTTTTCAACGCCCCTCATAATTTCAATTATTGCATTAATCGTCGTAAAGAGTATTTAGTTTATGACTTTATGACTGGACACCCATTATAATTCTGATAATTAATTAAAATTGAGTAAGTCAATGCATATTTGTTAGATCTGATCTATTTAATAAATGTCAGTTGCGAATGTTTATAGTCCATAAAGGTTTGTTCTCCTATCAATGATCAATATAAGATAATATTCGAGGTCAAGAACATACTCAAATTATTCTTGTCATGTATAATTTATACCATCAATCAATATTTTTATTGCGCTCGGAACATTTAAGAAAGTCACCACAGCGGAATATCCACCTTGATTCCTGCTATTCACAGCAAAGTGGATATTGACGTGGCTTACAACTCCCCACGGCTCACAACTCCTCACGGCTCACAACTTTCCACGACTCATAACTCACCACTCTCCCCTACTACATTTTTTTTTTATGCAAATTATATTAGGCGCCAAGAATTTATTGAAGGAATTATTGTTGTATTTTTCGATGTATAGAGGGAACAACATCTTTTTGTTTACAAACAATATTAAGCTACGGAATATTTGTGTTTTAAGCCCAGCTACGTCAGTCCGCTGGCCAAAGAGCGGTGTGGTTTATAAGGCAGTAATTCAAGAACATAATTTTGATTTTGATAAATGCCGTACATGCAAAGTAACTAATAAATTTAACGATCTAGGAACTATAATCAAACTAAATAATAAGTAAAAAACTCAAAGAAAATTCCAAAAATTTCAAAGAGTATGAATCTGAAAAAATTCTATGATTTTTATGTCCCAATCGAAGTGTCTAAACAAGTTGTTACTCGTATTAAATTAAGAAAGTATCGACTTTTTTATTATTACTAGTTGTAAGTAATGCTTTGGCGAGCCTCCGACCTAATGTAATGATTTACGATATGTCAGTTAGTAATAGATGCGCAGAAATGTCTAAATGAAGACATTGGTTGCCGTTTTACAAGACGATTCATTTTATCACAATAAATTGTTACTTTAAATCTATTGTTACTTTAAGGCGGTCATTAATAGCACAGAAATTAAGGAATGAATTTCTTGTGTTTCAACTGGAATAAAGATTTCACAAGTCAATTGGTTCAAACAATTATAGTTTAAGAATGGAAATTAACATTAATAATAGGCGCACAGAATTATATACCAGTGAAATTGGTTAAAACATTTCAATTATTCTTATACAGCTTCAGGCTCTATTATAAAAATGTAATTTTTACTTACTACTAAACCTGTAGTAAGCAGAAATCTAATAGGAACCCATGACATCATTAGCAAACTTGTTTAAGTGACATTTCCACAAATATTTAACCCATTTAGATCTATGATCAATCAACGCGCTCAAGTAATAGGCGTCCAGCATTTTTGCATAAGTCTCAACAGATCCATACCAATATCAGAAATTCCTAAAAATCCGCTTCAGCACATCTGTTTATATGAAAGTTTTTCTAGTTGAACGCTTTCGGGTCTCAAATTTCAGTGAAAAATGTAAACAAAATTTTAATTGGAAATCAATTCCAGCAATAATTTCTTGGCGCCTAATATAATTCGCACCAAAAAAAAAAAAAAAATGTATTTAATTGCATATAAAAAGTTTGAAATATGAGAACCAAGAACAGAGAGAAAAAAAAAACTTAGACTTGCGAACGCTTTAGAAAAAAAATTTGATAGAAAAACTTCATTCAGAAATTTCTGTGCACCTATTACTTCCCGCCTTAAACATGTGACAATACTAGTACATTTATAATTTGTAATAATAGTAAAAAATTTGTTTTTTTTGATAGAAGAATTTGTTTAGTAAAGAATCTATAAACTGCAACCGAAGGTTTCATTTAACTCTTCTGTGCATCTATGAAAGAATACTGTAAGATATAATTCTAATTTGGGAACAATGTCTTAAAGAAATTTAAAATGATATTTTGTAGAAACTTCAACAATCTTAATTTTTTTTTTTTATTGAATATCTAATTGTCAATGAAAAATGTATCTCAAAAATATAGCGCATAATAATTGTTCTGATGCAATCGTATAAAGATTTGAATTGTTTTAGATCTGCTGCTCTCAATTACGAGCATCATTTAAAAACGTTTAATTTGATTTGAAATGAAGCTGCTACCAACGAAGCCTTCGAATAGGTCATTGGAGTATATTCTGCTTAGACTATTGCAGCAATATTATTTAATCAACATCAAAGCGCAACTGATGTGGCAATGTGGAAGCTGCAACATTTTATACTTTCTACAACTGAGAGAAGCGCAAGCGTAATACAAAAATTACCATTTACTCTCTCACATCAAATGAAATTAGGGAGAAATTCGCTCTGGGTCACGAAGTTCATACATCGCAAGAAATTGGGTAACTGTGAAAGAAGTTTTGAAGTGTTTTTGTATGCAATTGATTTTTAAAAAAAAAGTTATTACAAATAAAAAACGTTGGAAATTAGTGGAGTTCAAATGAATCATCTTTCTGGTAAAGCTAATGTTTTACTGTTCTTAAATGGAAGGCACAATATATGTAGACGCAACAACTGTACGCATAGTATTCGTAGCGGAATAGTGAGAAGTATTAAAAACCAAAATGTATTTCGGTTCTGATTCCGGTTTTGGTACGCACCGAAACATGTGTTTCAGTATAATGTTCTGTACCGGTTCCAATTTATTTTGGCTTTCGGTGTCGGTACGGTTCTTGGATTTTGTTTCGGTATACCGCTACGGTACCGTTACCGGTCAGTATTAAAATTCTTGAACGCGTTTCCAACGTTGCAACGTTCCTAAAATCATTAATTAATAACACGTTATTTAAATTTGTTGTAGTAAACCATTCTTTATACAAGAGTAAGTAAATACAAAGATACTTCAATTTGTATACTCTCCAAAGTATTATAATTTTGTCACGAAGTATGTAACGCATTAAACGAAACATCAGAGCGACCATAAAGAATACATATATATTCATGATCAGTACGGCGCGTCGAATCGAACTAGTCATGTCCGTCCGTACGTCTGTCTGTTCCATGTCTGTATGAAGCCAAACTAGTCCCTCAGTTTTTAAGATATCGGTCTGAAATCGGGTAAGAATACTTCCTATGAACATATCTCACAACGCGCACACTTTTAGGCGCAGCCACCAAAGATACCCACTGCCCTTTTTCGAATTTTGTATGAAATGTTTTTACATCCAGCTGATTCCTAAGCGGATTCGTAATAATCTTGACGCGAGAGTAATTTTTGATAATTCGAATAGTTCTGGGAAATTTGTTTAATTTTCTAACCACATAGTAAATATTTTTCTTAAAAAAAAAAAAACAAGTGAAAACTGAAACTATACCGGTACAAATTTTTTGGTTCCGGTACGGTTCTTTCATGTTATTTTATCAATAAAAGGTTCCGGTTTTAAAAAAATGAAAATATCGATTCTCTTTCCGGTTTCCGTACAATGTAAATCAACATCAAGTGAATATGGAGATTGGTGACCCGAGCATCTGTTGGAATTGCACAATGGGCATCCTAGTTTCACAGTTTGAGAAGCGCTTTAATATTTCCAGAATAGAACTAGTGAACTTTATTTAGGATCTTGCTTAATCTTTCTGCGTTGTATAACGTCATATTGCATGAGTACATTTCGTCAAAATCTTCAAAAATAATACCCCTACAAAGAATTTGTTAATTATTCTAATGTAGTCAATCGATATGTATTGAGAAATATAATTTTAATCAGCATTTGTTTTATAGTTGGGATAGTATTGGTACTGATATATAACACAACTTCCTATATGTATACCTATTGCACATATATAACCATCTCAATTATGCACAGTGTATGTTTCTGCTCTCTCATTTCCCTCTCTTCCTCATTGTTTTCTGACACAACAAATTGCGCAAACTTCGAAAAATGAGAGCATCAGGCGAAGAACTGCACTGAATGTTCAAAGGATGCTCTTCAATGGAAGAAGTTGAGAATGAATGAGCATAAAAAATGTAATAAAGAAAAAATATAGAACAAAAACAATTTAGAAAAAAGTTTTAGTTATACCGATGCTTAAAAACCCTATAAGCTCACTTAAAAAAAAAAAAAATTCAATGAGAGTCTATATTAATTTAAGTTTTTAATTACAATAAATATTTTGATCTAATTTTTCACCATTGTTTTACACTTTTCAGGCATTCAAAATCTTCAAATGTAGTCCAACAAAAAAAGTTTTATTATCATACATCAGCATTGGCTGTAAATATCCTTCAAACTCTGGAACACCTCATCTACAGCTGCCCAGCAATCGCAAAATCAAGATTAAAATACATTGACACCATCGGGCTCGCGACACTGGAAGAGGTGGTCTAAAGGACTCCTAACAGGCTATTGGCATTCGCCAAATACGCAGAAATTCTACAGTACTTTAAAAGCTTCTGGACGACCTCCATCATCGGCGTCACTAAGAATCATATTGGTCTATGTGTCAACTCTATCAAGGGGTAAGCCGGCTTAACCTAATAGTGGTAGTGCGACATCTAGAGACTCTAACGACTCTAAATCTTCGTTTTCCTCCATTAGATACAAACGCTCGTACCGATGAAGCAACGGACGGACGAACGATCAACCATGACTATATCAATTCAACTCATTGAGCTGAATATAAGTTTATGTGGACTCCGAATATTCTGTCACTATGTTACATACGCTTTGCAATTTCCACACATAAATTTGTGTGTAGTGTATTAAAAGGACTACCGTTTGGAGTAACAACAATAACAACGACGACGATGAGAATGTGAATGATGCCGAAGTCGAAGCCGAAGCCGAAGCCGAAGCTGAATACAACGAGCAACGAGCTAAAGACGTCAACGACGAGGACAACAAGTTCGTTAAGGACATTAAGGATGCTGCAGAGTTGAGTAAAGCAATGCCACGCTATGCAGACCACTTATAAGCCAAATATAAAAATATGAACGAAACAGTCTCGCGACACTTTCGAACGAGATAACATCGGTCGCACACACGGTCGGTTTTTGGATTAGTTTGTTGTCTGGGCAGGACGTTGCATTTTCGGCAGGACATTTGTTCGTTCGTTCGTTCAATCTTCAATCGGTCGTTTGTTTGCTTGATTAGTTTGATGGCATTCTTGTTGCAATGCAATTTGAGCCAACTATAGTTGCATTTGCAACAATCATTTGATTTGAATTGTGAGTTTGTGCTTCAGATAGCTTTACTTGCATGTCACAGCAACTGAACACTGAGCAATGCCGGACAATATAATGCATCTCTGGTAAATAACGCTTAGTGCTCAACTGCTGCTCATTTTAGAATGACATGCAATGCACACAGCTTAAATGTATCTGCGTATTCTAACTATAGATGTATTTCCATTTGGAACTGTGTGTGTCTGTGTGCGTTTGCAGATATTTATGAAATGAACTAAAGTGCAAAGTGAAGCTGAAGCCGAAGCCGAAGCTCAAAAAAAAAAAAACTTTAGCCGAAAGACAAAGCCGAAGTAGATTCTGCTATGGCTATAAGCTGCTAAGTGGCTTCTGTTGCGTGTTGCCGCCATAAGCGCAACATGCCGGCCACGCCCCCAAACTACTTGTTCCGTCCGTAAGCCCTAAAGCAAAGCACTATTGCGGCCACTAACTAAACAGTTGCGAGACAACTCTGACTGTGACAACAATTCCGGTTGCATGTAGAGCTTGTGCTGCTGCCGTTTTGTGTGGCACGAATGTTTTGACCTACATTGAAACCTCTTATTGGCCAAAAGCAGCCAAGCAGCCAAGCAGCATGCACGGCAGCACCGAACTGCATGACATGCCAAACAAACGAACGAACAAATGAGTAAAAAAAAAAAAATAATTAGAAATAAAGACGACTACAAAAATCCGAAACCCGTAACGAAAGTGAAACAAATCCATGCAAATTTAAATACCCATAAAAAGTATCTTTAATTTTTCAATCTTTAATTTTTTTTTTTCTGAATTTCTTTCAGTGTATGTATGTTTTTTTGTTTTTTTCCAAGTGTATTTGTGTATATTTGTGCAAAAATAGCAACGGAAAGCGTTAAATAAATATGAATCAAAACGCTGTTCTATATATAGAAATATCATCGTATATATATAAAATCTATATATAAAGCGCAAATAAAATCAGCAAAATTTTACATAAAGTGAATATTGTACAAAAAAAAAAATGTCAATTGGCAAATAAATGTTCCAATAAGAAGTGTAAAAACAAACAAACAAACAAGGAAACGAAATATGAGCAAACGTCTGCGACAGATTTTGAAAGCAACGCGTATCTGCGATTTTCAAAGCCTATAAACATAAATGTCATCATCAGCATCAGCATCATCTTAAACTCAATCTCATCATCGACAATGTTAGCAACGCCGCTGTTTTTATGGAAATCTTTGTTACATCAGCCGACAATGATAATACCAATATTTATGTTAATAATGTTGTTGCTGACAACTGTCGCAGTGCAATTGTAATCAATGTGGCTGGATACACTGGAACAAAAGAACCAATAACACTTTTAGAGCATAGCAGATACATTTTTATACTTATAGTATGTATCTACGATTAAACCATTGAAATACGCAGCACATGAAATATGAGCATATTCAGCGGTAAGTTCTATTCTAGTTAACAATATCATCATCATCATCATCATCATCACCACCATCATCCTCTGCAGCATTTTCATTTTGTAACTGCCGATTATATACATAATATTAATGCGATGTGAAGTACCATCTATGGCAAACATATGCAGGGTTAAATACAAAATTCTTATAATCTGTCACTGTATATTGTATATCTCTAAAGATGTTTTTTTTATACCATTCTCAATGGTATTATCAGTTTGTCTGAATGTTATATATTCTTGATCAGCTCGATTTGGCTGTCCATCTGTCTGTCTGTCTGTTTGTCTGTTCGTATCTCCGTTTGGATGTAGTTGCGCATTTTTTTTGGAAATAAATTTGTAAGATATCCAGTTGTAAGTTGGCGCAAAGACTTATTTATACCGCAGTTTCATAGAGTATCCATATTGATTTGCTACGCCCACTTTTTGGGATACTCCCTATACAAACCATACGTCCAATTTTGACTTTTTGTATGAATTTGTTCTTTATTGCAGTCAACATCACCATGAAAATTGACATGGTGGGTTCTTATGAAAGGACTCTTCACATATAGTACATACATCAATGAGTGTGATACCTTTCACTTTTTGGGATAGTCCCCATACAAACCACCCGCCCACTTTCAACTTTATGTATGAAATTTTTGTTGATTGCAGTCAATATCACCTTAATATGAATATGGTGGGTTCTAATGAAAGGGCTCTACACATATGTATATATCAATGGGTGTGATACCTCCAGTTTTTGGAGTAGCCGCCATAAAAACTTTTTGTATGGATAACATTTTTATTGCAGTTAATATCGACGTGAAATCTGACACGACCGATTCTTATGGACGGACACTTCACATGAATGTCAAGAAACGTGTCCCGCCCATTTTTAGTGTTAGCACTGAATATACTTGCCAGTCTCCTGTTCGCTTGGATTTGTTTAGTTCTTCTAATTCCTTGTTTCACCAGGAAGTGTCATTAGTAGAATAGATTTTGGTCAATCGAAATCCTTCACCGCAAATTCCATAAAAAATGTGCTTGAATGTGCTGATTATTGGTGAAATCAGCCAGAATTGTCTGAGAGTTAAGCTATACTGAAAGTAAAGTTGATTTTTCCAAATTCGCACAATCGCAACCCCACTGCATTCTCGCTAGATTAAGTGACACACATACATGTATATATGTTTATGTTCATCATGAGAACATAAGTATAATGCTGGATGGTGTAGATTTGGACAAATTAACTAAAGTTTTGAATTTACCTTTTAAATCTTACAAAGATTGCTTCAAAAGCATAATACGCTACATTCCAAATCCTGCTTACCATCTTGATCAATGCAAGTTTTGTCCGGATGTAATAATATTAAAAAAGTCACCTTCAGATATTATATTGATAAACTTCATGATCAATTTTGTGAACGTTTGATAAAACTAAAAATTCATCACTTCATCTCTAAGAAGCAATCGTTATTTCTTCCGACATTAAAAGAAGACTTGAAAATGGATCAGTTCTTGGTAGACCAGATTTTGATCAAAGTTATGCTTTTGTATTACAAAACTCTGCACAATCTACACAACTCAATGTACTATTTTCACAGCAGTTGTATATTACAAAAAGAAAAAGGAGGTACTCAAACACATCTTTCGACAATTTTATATTTAATTTTGAGCCTGTATCATGGCTGCTGTTGACAAATATCAAAAAATTATTAAAAAATTTTATAAAAACTGAAAATTCTTTTCGAAAGAGAGGAGTTTTTTGATGATGGTCTGATGGTGCAAGTGTATAAATATAACTGCATAGGCCTACGCATTCACAAAGAAGGTTTTGGAATTCCATTGCATTACATTGTTTGGAATAAGAATTTTGAAACTCGAAAATTTGCAAAAAAAAAAATTTAAAAAATAAATTATTTTGCTGCATACTTTTAGGTTTACATAATAAAATATTTCGTATAAAAATTTTCTTTCATGAATTAAAATTATAAAACCGCATTTTTCACGCATTCATGGTATAATATTTGAATAATACTATTCTAATACATAAATATCAAGCGGAATGTTGGAGATTGACTTAATAGCCAAGTAACATCTATCTACAATATATATAAAAAATGAAAATGTTCCTATACGAGTATTTGTATGTGTGCTATGGACTTTAAAGCCACCCAACCGATTGAGCTCAAATGTTCTAAACGAATTGACCGATATAAACATGTTCGTCTGTCTTATCTCAGTAACTTTTCGAAAGAAGGATGGCGGACATGCAAACCTGGTGTATCAAAGTTTAGAGTTCTCTCTTTTTTTAATGGAAGTAGCATTTTTATTTCATCAATATTTAGTATAATTGATTTTTGTAAAGTTTTATAGACATTTAGGGTTACTCTCGTAACACAGTGGTACATATCCATCAATCCATTCAGCGTTCCGTCCGTTCATCCTTTCGTTCGTCTTTCGCTCGTTTATTTACGCATACTGACTTTTTTATTTTATTCTTGTTGATTTTGCAATTCTTCTTCTTATTTTTCTGCTCCTAGTTATATGATGACTGTAATTCCGTTTTTTTTTTTAATTTTTTGTTCTTTTTTTCCATGTGTAGTATTTCCTTTAGCTGCTGGTGCCTCATATAAAGTGTTGTGGAAAATTATGACACATGTTTCTCCTATATTATTTGTTGTACAAAAAAAAAAAGAAAAAAAAGAAAGTATATTCACTTTTCTCAACTCTCTAGCTGACGTGAGTACCCTTATTACAATAGTTGCTGCCTAGAAATTTGGTAAATTCACAATCGAAGCAACCGAACCAAGCTGTTCCAAATTGCTTCTCTTTTATTTAGTCAAATGGTTTTTCAATGAAAATGATAATTCTGAAAAATCGAAAGAATACTTAAAAGTCAGGCTATTTAAATGAATTGTTTAACAAAAAACTAATAGAGATAATTTAGAATAACTATCAGAGAGTTGTATAAGAGAAAGGTGAGACGTTAGCGAACTGTTAAAAGCTAATAATTCAATACAATTGATTATTTATTATATAGACTATATAATCGATTATTCTTTGACCAACACTTTCATGAGAAATGGATTTGAAGTATCTTGAAATATAAATGCAGTAAATAATTTGAATATCGTTTACACTTAACTTCAAGTTAGGAGAATGGCTTGTAGGTTGACCATCATCCAAAATTAAGTACTTGTGACAGTGGAAACACCAACATTCAAACTGTCATCATTTTTAAAAGACAAACAACATGCCATTAATACTGACGCAGTAAACACGGTTATAAAGGTAACAATGAAGCCATTTTATTAAGGGCTATGAGTTACTCCCGGCAATCTCCGGTGTCGAATGTTCCAATTAAAAATTTTCCATATACAAATCGAAAACGTTCAAATGGTACTAAAATCGGGAGCTACATGTTTAATTATTGGTTTGTCCTTTTTGAAAACTGAAAAACAGCATTTGATTGGGACTTACTCCTCCATATGTGAAGACTCTGTTCATTAGAAATCGTCATATCAAACTCCAAGTTGAAGTCTACCTTTATAAACACGTTTTTCCGGGGACTACATATTCTATATATTCTATTTGTTTAGGAAAATATAAGCCATTATACCGTAATGTGAAGTTAAGTGAGTCTATCCAGAAAACTACAGTACATCATTTTTGTAACAAAATCCAATAATCGATTATGCAATTATTTTAATGTAATCGATTAAAATCTATTTTCACGACTGAAACTAAGACTGCCTATATCAGCTCATTAACGGCACATCTGTCGCCTGTTATCCAATTAGGTTGCATTGCAATTAACAGTTGATAATGAAGCTGCCAACTTATTCTATTTACTTATGTACTTTACACAGCACATAATTTTACAAGTCACTTTGCAATCGTATACAATTTTTTAAGCTTTTGAGGGGGCCTGGGCATTCCTTACCTAAAGCTGAGCACTTTAGGTAAGGAATGGGACTAAAATTAAGGCGCTCTCATCGTCTTCATCGTCTTCATCGTCATCATCGTCATCATCATCGTCGTCGTCGTTGTCAACGTTAGCATCGTAGCTTTGTCTATGTTTTTATATACGAGTATGTACGAAGGAGTGTGTGTCTTGTTCCTTTTGCCAGCTTAGAGCAGATAGCGAGTCAGCCTCGTTGGCCTCGCCTGGTGTATAGTAGCAAAAACAAAAGACATCCTGTCGATTCAAAGCTACACGTATGTTCCTGTTGAGGAAGTCACCAGCAGTGCACAGCATCTTTATGATTGGGTTTGTATGTCACACTGTGTTGTTGGTTTTTGTAAACGCCATTTGCAAGTGTTGGAGCGTGGAAAGTGTTTGTGGGAGTGTTTTCTATATAGAGTATTTTGGTGTATTAGTTAGTGTTTTTGTATGTGTGTGTGTGTGTGTGTGTGTGTGATTGTACGCTTGGGACCAGACACACATGCGACACTCGTTCATTCATTCACTCAGTCAGTCAGTCGGTCGGTCGGTCGGTCGCTCGTTCGTTTGGTCCAATGTGCACAGAGTCCTGGAGGTTAAAGCCTGGAATGGCATTCAATGCAAGCAAAACAATTGTTGGCATAAAGCAGCCCTCGTTTCGTTGTGAATGCTTCGAAAATACTGTAATGGCATTGCTCCTCTAGCTCTCATAATGAGTTTTCGCAGCACTGCCACAAAGCATCGCACTTGGCCTAAATAATTAAACTTGTTCCTTCATTCATATGTATACCTTATTCTTTCGCACTCGTACGTTTGTACGGTTCAGTAGATTTTAGCGTTGTTGCTGTTGCTGTTGCACAAATGAAAAATAAAACATAAAAATCAAAAAAAAAAAAAAAATCGTTCTATAAAACTTTCAAACTTTTTTCGTTTATCATCGAAGCGAATAAACTCGCACATAGTACAAGCACAACTCTTGCAAAAAACGAACAAAAAGAAAACAAAACATATCAACAACAACAAAAAATCTACATCGTAAAGTACATAAAAATCCAACTGAAATAAACAATTTTTTGGTTCTATACTCGGAAATGTTGTAAACATTTCCTCCAATTAGCAAATGCAGATGAGCTTATGTTTACTTAGTTGCCACATAAAAATACTTAGTTATATATATCCATATAAATGTATTTGTTTATAAGTTGACAATTTCGTTGATTAAAAGAGGTTTCCTATTGTAGAAGTAGAAAGCGAAAGATTATCTCGTATAGTTTCGAAACTACAACAACATTGAGAACCGTTTCCTTACTAAGCGAGAAGATTTGTTCTCCAATTTGGCGAAATTCGGCGCCCAACGTGGGACACGCCACTGATAAATTTTACACATCATATGTGCTTATTTGTTATACACATTATTAATGCAAACGTTGTACCTATGTGTGTATACGTTTCTTCGTATGTATTCGTAGATGTGTATTTATGCTTGTAAGCGCAAATAAAATACATACATGAAATCTTGCAACCAGTTGCGCCAAAGAAAGACAATAGTTCATTCAGCAGTATATTTATAATTATACTAGTAGGTCCCCGCGACGTTGTACGCGGCCCTCCCCTTCCCCACCTTCCACATGCTCCTTCTTAATGAAACAAAAAAAAAAATAAAAAATGGAAGGAAAATCTAAAAAATCCAAAAAATTTTCTGTTTATCCAATCACCACGAAACTTCACAGGATCACACACGGGACTATTTTGAATATTGCCTCAAAATTTGATCAAAATCGGTTAAGCGATTTCGGAGTCTATAGGGAATGTACAAGCATACGAGTACTTCCATTTTTATATACATATATAGATGTAAATATGTTTCTAATCAGCTCTATGCTATAATTTATACATATTCGTTTTCTTGTCCGTCCTTGTCCGTGAATATTATACTATAGTATTTCATGTTTATCATTGTAAGAATCGTTAGTTGAAGTAAGACATATTTTTAGCAAACATCTTTTTTCTTGAAAATATCTCTAAATCGTTTAACAAAGATGTCACACACTGACACTGATTTATGATTTATTATATTGCTATGACAATGTCTCCCTTACAGCTATGTAAAATTTAGTTGTTTATATTTATCGATGCAAATGTTGCTAGTAAGTATTGATATTTGTTTTATAAAAGCTCGTTGGCTAGTTTGTTAAATGTTAAATGAGATAATTAATATGTAGTAATTGTTTGGTGGAAATTGGTGGAAACAAATTTGTTTTACTAATGAGCAGTTTTTATTTTCTTATCTAAATACTGCAACTTTATTGGTGTAGGATATTATGCAGCGCATTCGTAAAATTAAAACAAAAGCATGTTTTCAATATACTCAAGCACATTCCTGCGTTAATCGTTTATACAATAGAAAAAGACGATACAAACATTTAACACTCAAACCACTTTATTCTTCGGAGAGAACAACGAAATGTGATACAGTCTAAATAAACTATTGAGTTTCAAAAATCATCTGCAAGTTATTTGATATTTAATGCTCGATTTATGAACATCAGTGGCTGTGTATATTGGACATTAGACTCCTTCGAAACACTTGGTTAATTTGTATAGCTAGTTCAGATTTAAATGATCCGCTTCTACTAAACACTGCCTGACAGTATTCCTTTAGTTCAAAATGAGTTAAATATAAAATTAATTTTGCAAAAAACGTGTCGACAAGTGGGCTTGAGACTGTACAGTGGTCCCAATTGAAAAAAAGTGACCATAAGGCAAAAATGCATGACAAAATTATGACAAACAATATGCACAGCCAATTTTTTTTACAATTATATTAATAAACATCCGTACCACAATTCTATATAAGTTTATAAGCTAAACACTACTGAACAATTCACTAATACCCGATGTGAACATCGTTGTTTGAAAAATACAAAATAAAATTTCCAAGTCATAATAAAAATATGTGTAAATTATAAATATATTTTTGGAAACTATAATGCTTCTTCGTTATTTTAATACCCTTTACTCATAGAGTAAAGTGTATATTAAGTTTGTAAAAATGTATGTAATGGGCAGAAAGAGGCATTAAGTATATATATGTTCTTAATCAGCATTAGTCGATATAGATATGTTCGTCTGCTTGCACTAAGAGATCTTGGAGACTTTAAGAGTTAGAGACTTGAATGTATAATCGTAGTACGTATAATCGTTTATATGAGTATATATATACTAGATGTGTTTACATTATTGCACATGTAGCAAATACAATTGTGTAAACAAATGAGCAGTTTGGGTTCTTTTCATTTCCATTCAAACGCAAATCAGAATTGCAGACCTTAAATACAAAAAATCCCTTGAATATTATTGCAGCAGCGTATTTAAGCTGCACTTAAGCCGCACACAAAGCAAAACCATACAACCATAGCCAGAGATATGAACTTTTTTTCCACTCAGTTTATGGCTAAAGCGCATTCGGAAATTCGCCTATTCTAAAAGAAAGAAAAAGCAATTTTAATAGAAAAAGTTGTCTGCCGCAATATTTGCAAAAAGCAAGCAAAAAAAAAAAAAAAAAAATTGTTTAAGGAAAATGGAAAAACCTCCGCATTTAGTGAACTGAAGTAATAAAAAATAAATAAAATAAAAGCCTTCAACAAAATAACAACAATGTTGAGTAGTATAAGGCTTGTTCAAAAAGTATATCGAATTTAAAAATATGATTATGCTATATTTTATAATTTAAAAATCAAAGAAAGTAGAACGTCTTCCTTCATATTGCGAAATAGTATTAGATTTCGCTGAAGATGCCTTTTAATTAAGTAGGAGAAGAGAATTCAATGTCCTCGAAAAGAAACTATTTTTTTATAGCATAGTCTCGTCAAGAGGTTTATTTTATTTGATCTCAACTCAAGTGTTTGGCTAGCACTGACATGAATAGTTGCCAGCGCTTGTACAGGGTGTCTCAAAAGAAAGTTTACATTTGATTTGCTGATTGCGTGAACGCAAATATTCCGAGGGGCGCTGGGGGTATGTCAATCGGTAGCCTAGCTTTTGGGTAGCCTAGCTATGGAGCGTTTCTCGGGAGCGGACCGTGCGTACGTGAGTTATACAAAAACGGTAATTCAGCGACATGTTCGTCATTTAAATGATGCGCCAAGCCCTCGACTCATTGGAAAATGGGTCGAGAAGTTTGAAGAGACCGATTCAACGCTGGAAAAATCAAAATCCGGGCGTCCAAGGTCTTCGAGAACGTTCGAAAACGTAGACAGTGTTACTCAGTCTGTTCGTGACAACCCGTACCTTTCGATTCGGAAGCGTGCTTTTGCTTTAAACGTGCATAGATCATCATTGTTCCGCATTTGACACAAAGATTTAAAGCTGCACCCCTACAAAATTAAGTTGGTGCAAGAATTAAAGCCTCAGATGCTTGCAAATTGATCTGCAGGTGACATAAATTGGCCTCCACGAAGTCCCGATTTAACCCCTAAGGACTTTTTCCTGTGGGGTTGCGTCAAATCTAAAGTTTACGACAACAAACCGACTTCCCTGGCACAATTAAGAGAAAATATCCGTCACGAAATGGCAGCCATCACGGAGAATACCTGCCGTGCCGTCATAGGAAATTTTAGTGCTCGATTAAATGAATGCCGTGAACGCAACGGTTTACATTTGGACAATATCATTTTTAAGAAATAAATTCCCAAAGTGTGTATTTTAATATGTAATAAACATTTTTTCAATGAACTACTTACTTTTTTTTTATCGATTTTTTAAATGTGAACTTTCTTTTGAGACACCCTGTATATGGTTTTGCATCAAGAAGGTTTTATATTGCGCGCCCGTTTATAATTTGGCAGACTCAAAGAACTGAAAGGACACAAAATTGCACAAAATTAAATTATAGCAACTCAATTAAATCGAAAAAAAGTACGGGCACTCTTTACAATTTCATGAGTTCTCAGCTGAGCAGTTTAGTATGCATTTTTTCTTCTCATGTGAGTGTTTAAACTGATATCAGTTGCAATAGATCACAATGTAATTGACATGAGCATTCAGCCCGCCATTTTTAGTACGATAGTTACGATACGGTACTTGCCCTATTTTGGTGTGGTTTCTGTTGGTCGAATTTTTAATCAAATCATCATTATACTTTTATCATTAAAAGGCTCAACATTAATAAGGAAGTGAGTTTTATATATTAGATATAAACTATATATCATATAGTGTATGTTACTCTACTCTACACATTTTGTGTGACTAGTTTTATAATTTTGTCACGGAGTTTGTGACGCATTAAATGAAACATCGTAAACCCCATAACGTGTATATATTCGACGAGGCGAATCAAACTAGCTTTGTCTGTCTCTCTATCCCCTGTCTGTGTGAATCAAAAATAGTCACTTAGTTAGTAAACTATCATTCTGAAATCACAATAACTAGTCCCGTCCACTTTTAGGGGTAGCTTTAGTATGAAAAACTTTTTTATTACAGTTAATAGCAACTTAAAATTTGTGGTGTGGTGACCTCCTAAGTATGGGAAGTCACCACATCGACATATACATATATGAATGGACGTGTTCCGCTCACTTTTAGAAGTAACCCTCATAGAAATACACCGCCCACTTTTTGGTCTTTGCATGAACACCTTTTTTTATTACAATCAATATCAACTTAAAGCTGAATATGGTGACTTCTTGTGATCGCAACTTTCACATATGTATATATTAATGGGCGTTTTCCGCTCACTTTAAAGGTATTCTCTTCTATTTTCGAGCTAACATTAAAAGAAATTTAAGGAATTTGTTAGATGCTTTTAGTTTTGCTTGCAACTTTTTTTTATTAGTTTTTTTAAGCAGTTTACATAAATAATATACATTTCGAGTTTAAGCGCTTCTATTAATGTTCTGTTCTTCTACATAAAATATAACTAATACGACACATGAAAAATTCAATCTGGCAAATCTATATTTATGATCGTTTAACCGTTTGAAGACCCACCCGTTACCAAATCGATCGGAACTTTTCTTAATAGTACAAATTAAACAATCAAATTAAATTTACATTACATTACTCAACTATAAATTTGGCAAAAAGCGTCTTACAGAGAATTTTTTTTTTTGTTGTGTATGATTTTAAAATATAAAATATATTATTTTCCCCCCTAGTTCTATGTAGTGGCTTTAAATCTAACAATTAACTAAACTAATTGAACTTCCTTTTTCTTATGATTATGGTCTTGGATTGAGTTGGTAGTTGTTGTTTGTTTTTTTCACTTTGTAATTTTGTTGAATTTTTTCTATTCAAAGGCTTTGTTTTAATTTGCGGTTTCCTTTTACGTTCGACAATTTTGAAGCCGTCATCCTTGTCATCAACAACATTATCACCGTCGCCGTTGCCGTCGCTGTCGCTTTTGCCAACTTTGTCAACTTTCTTTTTAGATGCCTCAGTATTACTGTTCTTTTCGGGGTTCAATAGCACGTTATCGAAATGTTGACTACAGTGCAGAAAATTCATATATGAGGTAAATGAACGCCTTTGACATTCATAGTCCGGTTCTTCGTAGAATCCTAAATCGCGTACATAGCACATATAAAAATAATACTCATATGGCATATTTTTGCACAGCGATACCAGATCGAAACTAAGTTTCTTTTCCAAAATGAATTCCATTTTCTGTTCCCTGGTCTGGCCTTCTACAGATTGCCATGGTAAGGAGCCATGATGCAAATAAATAAGCATATAACCAATTCCCTCCATATCATCACGCCGTGATTGCTCGACGCCCTTCTGCGCATTGATGGATGCAAACCGTGCCGTGCCAACAAAATCGCGATTTATGCGATATTTGATATGTGTTTTTGTTTCTGGATTCATATATCGCTTAGCAAGCCCGAAGTCAATCATGTACAGCCAATCCGGTTTGTTTTGATCGCCAATAAGTAAATTATGCGGTTTAATGTCGCGATGTATGTAGCCATGATTATGCAAAATTTGCACACGTTGCAACAGCTGATCGGCAACTTTCAATAGCATTGTATCACAAATTTTTCCCTTGCAATCGTGCAAATATTGTTCCAACGTTGTACCGATAAGTGGCATCGCAAGTACTCTATAGCCGCATATGATGCCACGGTAGAGTATCTCTGGAAAACCTGGTGAACCCTGCAGCTCCGCATAGACCTCCCATTCGTTTTCCACTTGCGAATTGCGTACAAACGGCTTCTCAACTTTAACTGCTATTTCAGATCGTTGCTTCTTCAGATCTTCACCCACATAGACCACACCAAAAGAACCCTGCGCAATGCGAGATTTTATACGATATTTGTTATCGATTTTTCGATCTATGAAAACGTTGTCCATAGCATAGAACATTACTTCATCTCGTTGCGCCATTGCGATATGCGTGGAAATGTAATAGAATTGCTTAGAAAATATATTTGTATTTTGCTGCACTCGGTAAAAAAGCAAAACGATTGCAGGGACGATAGCTGCAAAACTTTTTGTATTGAAAATATCAAAGTCAGAAGATTCTAGGCTTACTGAAATGTTTGAAATTTTTGAGCATAGGTTTATATTTATTTATTATGAGAATGATTTAAGAGCAACAACATCTACATTGATCGTTCTCAGAGCATGTATGCCTATAAAACAAAGGCAATTATGATTCCTATTAGTGTCTATCGCAATTCTATTTAGATTAAGCCAAGTCAGTTTATATACAGCGATGGACCACGGAGTCCAAGCTGTCCCACCGTGTTTGGGCTATGGCATGATTAATTATGTGATGCTTACAAGTGGATAGGGGCATCCCAATCTCGTTCTTCTCTAGAAGATGTTCATAACCTAGCAAGTTCAACTACTTTTTCGTTGCCCATGATGTCTCTGTGGCCAGGTACCCAGATGAAATGAGTTCTGTAGTGCTTAGCCATTTCTTTTTCATTTTGAGAATGGATGTACGCAAAGTACTGCTAATACATATATAAGAAGACACTAATACTAGAATCTTGTACTTTCTTGTTTTCTCGATTTGATCAGGTTACTCCTAAAACCACTGTTCCACATTCCTTTCTTCGTACACCTTACCATTTCCTTGCTTCTAAACAGTTTATTCAACGCTAAGCTCCATTTAAGAGGGTGAGAGAACACCAACTAGTGGCATGCCTTTTCTGACAGATCTCCGAGCGGAAGATGATACCATATAAACACATATAAACACCTGATGAGTAATTTCTAGGACACTCTTGTAAATGTGTGTTCATGTGAAGTTCTATGGTTTTTTTTTTTTTTTTTTTTTTTTTTTGCAAGACTCAGTCTAGACTATACTCAGCTTCTGAAGATTTGGGTTGAGATCCGCTGTTGATTCTACTTCACTACAGAAATTACTACAAGAAAGCCATTTAGCTTTTCTTATTGATTTTTTTAAACTTACTGAGTTTTGTTTTATAATCAGTCCAGTTATTCAGCAATATTTGAAAAAGATCTGCATTTGAACTACATTTACAATCTATTTCATGGTTTAATTTCCTATAGCATTATATTGGAGTAAATAAGTTGACCGACACTCTTTCCTGTTGATTTTCTTTTGGCTTTCGTCAGGGTCTCAGAGCATTCATCAGTGAAAAGCTCAGCCATGCTATCGTTCTGAGTGTTGTCAGTTCGCCCGGTTAGGATAAGTTCGGTAGCCAGCCATTAATCTTTTGTAGTACCCACAGTTTAGTCATTTCAGCTTTCAAGCTTCGCACCAACATTTTGGCTGGTGGGTAGATTTCTGAGATATTTAATACAATACACGTATGATATAAGAAAGAGTGTTCTTTAGACACTCTACCTAAAAACACTTCTCCCAGTAGGCCGTTAGAGATCATTGTAATATTAAGGATTTCTCAAAGGTTTTTAGTAATAGTGCTGGATAAAGATGTAGTTTTGTACTCAAGATACAAGTCAAAAAGTAACTCACCTCTCTTGTTCACATCTTCAAATCGCCATTGTACGTGGTGGGAATTGCATCACTCACGCTTGTTGTGTTGTACTAAGCTTCTTGTAAGTTTGAATGCTAACGGCCCCATCTGATCGTGAGCCGTATACATTTATATACTCGTATAAACTATAGCCTGTATCAGTTTGCAACCATTTCCAAACTTGCAGCAGCCTCCATTGCTGAACTAAGGGACTAAAAACATATTGATTGCGGTTTTAAATTCTTTTTTTACCTTCTTTTTGGTTATACAATATTTTGTATAACGGAATTCTCAATCCATAGATTTTAGGGCCATTTATTCAGTGCTACTGGACGTGAACGAAGTCCGCTTTGTTTACAAACAAACGAAGGTGCAGCGCGGCAAATGCCGGTCAATTTGTTGTCTACTTCTTCTCACTGTAAGTCGCATCTTCCTCATCATGTTGGGGATTAGAGCTCATATTCTATATGTATATTATTATTGTCTGCAGTTTTGATTCAATGGAGGTTCGTTCATTCTGATTTTCTAAGGTGTCTCGTCGCTGCCAAAACCGTCCTTTCACAGAGTAAACACAAATGTAGAATAGGCGTGTCTTATTCAAGGTAGTATCTGCGCTAATTGTGATGAGAAGGTATACTGTATTTTTTAATAAAAATAGATTATTTTAATAACTAACCATAGTAATGCAAAATATACATTCTGCATACAAATGTATCTAATCAATCTACAGCTGTCACAATTATTGCTTATGCATAAGTGTGTGTGTGTGTGGGTGTGTTTATGGGTGTGTGTGTGTGTGTTCATTAAAAACAATGATAATTACAATATAATTTATTATTAATTAATGCTTAATCGCAAAATAATTAAAATTTAATGAACAGATAAAATATCTGTATCTCAAACACTCTTCTAAATAGATATGTTTCGATTTGTTTGTCAATGTCTACTTAAATATGATGTGTGTGTATGTGTGTTTTTTTGAGTTTGTTTGTTACTTATAACTGCTCCATTGACGTTTGAAATTTCGAAATACAATATGCAAGTATTTTGTAATTAGTTTTTCGTACAAATAATGTACAAAGTAAATGCGAGTAGCCTTTAGCGTGAAATTGCCTGAGAATGTTTCTTATTAAATTACTTCAAATTCCTTTCATAGCATGCGAACAATTAAAATTAATGTTTTTAGCGAAATAACTATGTACTAAGTATTTTAATTTAAAAGTCAACTTCAAGTTAAGATTTCTTAACATGTTTCCTTGAATTGCTAGTTCGAAATATAAAAGTAGTTAAAGTGCACTAAACCTCAATAATCGTTATAATACTCACAGAAAGAAAAGCCTCTAAATGATTCCATGCAATGCTGGAATACTGAAACTTATCATCAATGGCTCGTTAAAAGATTCCTTTCAAACGACACAGCTAGAATAGATTCAGAAGTTTAGAAACAAAAGTACTTAAGAAAATAATTCATACATTGTATAGGACAGTAAGTAGTTAGTAATGGGTATTTTCCAGAACAGTGTTCTGTGGCTGCCCATGACTTAGCCACGATTCGAACGCGATTTGTGGTTTTCCGGTTTTTAGTTTTGACTACAATTTTACTGCTTTTATTTATGTGACTTACTGGAGATTTCTGTAACAATGGGTTTTGCTGCTTACTCGGTGACTTACTTTGTCGTGTTTACTTTTCGCACCTTACTTGGTGACTTAATTTGTCTGGTTTACTTTTTGTTGATTACTCTTTTCGCTGCTTATTTATTACTACTTACTTTTTGCTATTTAATATTTGCTCCTTACTTAGTAACTTACCTTTTGCTTACTTGGTGCCTTAAGATTTGTTGCTTACTTGGTAACTTCTTTCTTGCTGCTTACTTTTTGGTACTTACTTTTTGCTACTTACCTTTTACTGTTCACTTTTTGCTGTTGGCTCGGTTTTACTGCTTACTTCGTGACTTACTTCATGCTGCTTACTTTTTGGTGCTTCCTTTTGCTGCTTAATTTGATTAGAATTGACATAAGATACACCACTTTGTCGATTCTAACTTAATTAAAAGCTAAACGAACAATTTGTTATGTTTCCACCGCTTATAGTGGGTTTGACGCTTGTTTTTTGACTGTTACAAACATTTGCGCAAAAGTAATGTAATGTTTTACTATATACAGGGTATAATAAATTTTATTTCGCAAACTGTACATTACATACTTTGTTCAACATTATGTATTGTAAATCACAATATTCGACTTGACATTTCATCTTGACTTGCTTCGTGGTATTTATTTCAATTGACAGCCGCGACGCTGCAATTGGACCCATTTAATTTATTTACATACATCATGACATATACATAGGCATATAGTCGAATAAATGTATGCACCACTAGCAGTTATACCCGACGTTGCCCGGTGTAGAACTTTCCGTATATTTAGTTAAGATAGTTTTCAAATCTATTTTTTTAACATTGCTGTTCAAACAACGAAAAAGCACACACTTTTAACACATTTCTGCCATATATTCTTACAGTCTCTTAAAACCCCGACACTATAAATGGTTAGCGATTTTGGGCTGACTACCAAATGTAAATTTTGTAATGCCTTGGCAATAATATAATGAACTACAAAAATTAAGTTAAATATAAAAGAAGAAAAGAGAAATAAGTGAATAATTGAAAAAATGAAAAAAAGGATGAATGGCTTTTGATATGCTGCAATACTTACTGAAATTCGTGTTAGAACTAGTTGCAAATTGTAAGCATTTTAATTTTTAATAATTCGCCACCTTGAACATTTTATTATTTACATTGTTATTTTTATTTATATTTTCTTAATTTGTATTTTTCTATTTTAAAAATTATTTTTCATAATCTTTAAATATTTCATCATCAATACTGAAATCAATGAAAATTTTTGATACCGAAAAAAGTTCATACAAAAAAGCGCTGTCAAACAACAATCAAAACTTTTCGCCACGAACTGTTTTTCAACGAGTACTCAGATAACAAAAATGTTTGCTACCGAAATTACATCATATAGTCAAAAACAGTTGACAAAAAGTGTTGCATTTTGCATTTCCGTCAAAAAAAAAAACAGAAGCCAAAGAAAAATCAACACGTACACGTGCACTTTTCAATTAAATATCTTATTTTAGTATTACATGTTGACTTGGGCACACTTTTTTTTTTTTTGTTTGACATAGCAGTAATAATTTACAAATTCGATAGTAAAAATTTTCATCGATCTTAGTATTGAGCTTATAAAAAAGCCGTGAAAAACAAGATAATACGTTATATAGTAGTATACTAATTTTATCTGATACGTTGTTACTTTTTTTGCCATTAAAATAAGATAATGAAGCAAAATAAAAATATTTTATTGCTGAACAAAAATGCTGTTGGGTGGAGGGAGGAACGTTCCCCAGTTCCGTCCCCCTGGATCCGCCAATGGTCGACTCTGTCTTATTCAATGCGTTACAAACTTTTAGAGAAACTATTTCACACTCTTTTTGTAATATCCAAAAATAAAAAGAAGAAGAACAAGAGAAAACGATAACTTAGGTAGTATAACCAAAGCTTTAATACTATTCAGACTTTGGATGGGAGCTATACCTATATTCTTTTGCATTTTCGATAAATATTTTGAAAAAGTTTTCATACCAACTTTCAAACCAACATTTCAAAGATTGAAGAAACAGTGGCGGCAGGACATGGCTAATACTGTTCTCACGCTGTGCGAAGAGTATAAGAAGAATAGAACTTTAACTTGGGTAGAACCGCAGCTTTAATACTATTCACACTAATTTTTTAGGTTGTAATCTTAGCAGCTGCGCTCGGGCGCAGCAACTGCACTCAATACAGGCGGTTAATTTAATTTATCTTAGAGTAACTGTTCTTTATCTGAAGTAACTGTTTAATATACCATTATGCACTACGTATAAATGGTATAAAAATGTGTAAAGAGCTTTGCTAAGTGACACTTTATAGTGTGTAGATTGATCATTCTGAAAAATACTGCGGCTTTTTCTGTGATGGATTCGTGTTACAATGGCGTGATATTTTGATATGATATTTTCGTACTCTCTTGTATATTATTTAAGCTTTATGCCGAAAACAACGTAATAAATTAAGTATCTACTGTTGTAATTTATGCTGTTAACTTCAATGCAAATTGATCAAATAACCAGCCAAGTTAAATTTCCAATGTTGGCAAATTTTATTGATTATAAGAATAATTATGGATACAGTATATAGGTATGTATCGAGATTGCGTTGAGTAATTGAGATGCGTGTGCTGTAAATGTAAATGTAAATTGATATATCGTACAAAAATGTTTTTCAAAATTGCAGTTCGCTTTCGGTCAAATGCAATGTTAAATTCTGACAGGATTTTGTGGTATTTTGTGTCGTTTTGCATTATTGCGAATTGGATTGAATTGGTTTTCTGATGGTATTAGATATGGCTTTTGGATATTTATGTTCAATAGTTGTTTCGTTTCAAACACAACAACAACAAAAACAATAACACGTAGTAATTTTTTTTGTTTTTCATTTTTTTTTTTTAACAGATACAAAATTTGAAACTTGTTTAAGGCGAAAATTTTTAGTGCATAAAATTTGTGTGTTGGCAAATGCTGAACTTCAACTTTTTAGCTAATATTAATATTGTATACATTTTGATGTTCTGCGCCATGTTAACGAGCTTGCTGTGTATGTGATTGTGTGTGCGATTGTGTGTGTTTCGGAGAGGTAGCTATTGAGTTCCGTAGTCGGGTCGAAAAACATGCAAGATCCGAATAATAATAGTAACACATGCAATTTGAATACCCTGAACCCATACAGTAAAAGAGTAAATTAAGTTTGTGCAAATATATGTAACAGGCAGAAGGAGGCGTGGTAGACCTTATAATATATATATTCTTGTTCAGAACAATTCTGACTGTGAGTTAGAAACTTTGTTTAGACTCTCCTTTTGCCTCTTCAGATAACTAGTATTAAATGAACATGCTAATCCCACTTTAAAGCATATCCTCCATGAAAATCTCGCTCCCATTTTTAGGTTTTTGTATGAAAATGTTGTTGTTAAACATCAAATTTTGTGTATGGTTATGTAAATCTTATTAAAATTTACCGCATAGTTCCAGATCGTGCTACAATAAGGGATAGCCCCCATACAAAATTGCTCTCCATTTTTTTTGTTTTTGTCCTTAACTAAGCTAGAAATGCCACATATGGTGTATCTTACATCAATATTTGATAAATATTTCATATAGGCCTAGATCGAACCACTTTAAGGCAAGTTAAATCTGATTTGTCATCAATTCTAATAAAATGTATAAAGAGCCTTAGACAAGGTAGAGCGTATCTCGAAGTCAACCACACCCGACTGCGGCATTCGTTCTTGTTTTACTATTTACGCGTGCTACTACAACTGCTGCATGCGAATACAGTATGAATGCCGGCAATGAGCTTGTTCAAATCATATATGTAGAAGTATGTATGCAATCAGATACAAGATACAAGATACAACAGTGCAATAAACACTTGAAACATTATCTGCTTTTGGTTTAAGGCATTTCCACAGTTTAAGTTGCGCGAACGATATTTGAGCAAATGAAATATTATTTCAGTTGAAAGAAATAAAATTCTCTCTGGTTGATACTCGTATTTTAAATTGAAGTAAACACTTCAGAGATTCAACTGAACAATCGTTGGAATCAGAATTCGTTTAATCTTATTTCAGGGTATAAAACCGAAAGCGGAACCGTTAACCGAAATATAGCGATGCAAACTGTTAACCGAAACGGCGATCAGAACCGTTATTTTGATTTATTTTTTTTTGGAACCGGAACCTTTTACCGAAATAAAATAAAACGAAAACATTGTAACGGAACGGAAACATTTGTACCGGTATGGTATCGGTTCTCACTTATATATTATTTGCTTATGCATAGTGCACTTTTGCATAATGTTGAAAAGGAAACAAAAAACTACTGATACCATATATGATTGGTTAGAGCGTCATATTAAAAATAGAAGTTTGTCAGACCTTTTTCTTGAATTTGTGGACAAACAAACTGCGTCAACATCTAACGGTCGACTATCTTTCCAACTTTAAAGAAAAACGGGCCGATGATAATTTTTGAGCACACTCCATACCAAACCTTGACTTTCTCATCGTGCAATAATGTTTCGTGAATGATGTGTGGGTTCTCTGTTCGCCAAATTCGATAGTTCGATAGTTTTGTTTATTGACTACGCCAGAGAGTGTAAAAAGATTTTCTTTCTTTATCAAAATGTTGTCTTGTGTCAAACTCACAGTCTGTCTGAGACGGACATAGCTAGATCGATTCGTTTCATCCAGCTGATCAAGAATGTATGTATATATGTATATATTTTATAAATTTTCTGGCAAACTGTTAATACCATTTCACACATAAAAAGTCAAACGAATATTTTTTTTTTTTTTTTTAATTTAAATTGATGCGGTTTAAATGAAATGAAATCGATTTCAATTAATTTGCCACGCTGAACTGAATTCGATTGATGTTTTAACAATGATACAAGTCAAGTAGTATTATACGTATATATTTATAGATTGTACGTAAAATATTTGTATGTATGTATGCATGTATAGTATATTGTGATTTTGTACATACTATGTAAAGCGTTCAGATAAATTACATAAAGAGTCAGCAATGCAACTATGCGCATACCATTCGAGCATATTCGAGATTTTTTATTAATAAAACCGAACAGAATAAAAATGTTTTTATAATTTAAAGCTTATTTTATAATTTAAAAGTTACGCGCCAGATTAGTGCAATATAATGCCGTATTAACTGACGCTGTATATACTATACTATACTGTACGAGTAATTAAATTTATCAAATTCAACAAACAAGCAACAATTACAGACCATGATGAAGACTTACTTGCAGTACGTATATATCTCATATATTTTATTACAAATAAGACACTAAAAAGGTACACAGTTTTCAATTGCGTTTTAATTGTAACTATAGCTTCTACGAATGTATGTAGCAGGCAGAATGAGGCGTGGTAAACACTATAAAGTATAGTATATATTCTTGATCAGCATATTTTCTAACATTCAAAATTAAAGTAAATTCCAACGATGCCTAGCAAAGCACAAATGTGAGGAGTAATTAAGCTTCGGCACTACCAGACTCCGTAAAGTATAAATTCTTGATCAGCATTAAAAGTGCAGTATTTAGTTATATAAGTATATATGTCCGCCTGTCCGTCTGTTTTAACGATATGATCTTGTAGACTATAAGACAGAGACTTCAAATTTCTATTATATTTTCTCTTCAGATAAAGCATGGGCAGCAGCGTCCATATGAACCAGCTCCAATTTATTAGTTTTTGTACGTGTTCTTTATCAACTCGACGCTACGAGCTATGCAATATGCCCATCTGTCTGTTCCTCAGGATGTAGTTGCGCATTTTTTTGGGGACCAATTTTTAATGGTATCCAGTTGTAAATTGTCACCAAGACTTCTTTATATTGCAGTCAAATAGACTATCCATGTTGACCCGCCAAGTCCACTTTTTGAGGTAGCACCCATACAAAATATTTATATGTTAAACTTTTTTATTTTTTACAGTTTATAGTATCCCCCTCCGCCCATTTTTTGGAGTAGCACCCATTTTTACATGAGAAACTTCTTTAACTAAGTCAAAGTTTAAGTTTGAAATACGATGTGATGCCTTTTTATGAATAGTCGCTCTACACACATATACTAATGGGCATGTACCGCCCACTTTTTGGAGTAGCTCCCACGTTTATGTTTTACAATACGATTTGAAATTAGTATTAGAGCTTCGATTAACGTTTTTTCTTGTTGAATTGTGATTTCGTTGTTAATGAAGCTAGAAACTATGAGTCCTAATAAAAAATCATATATCCATATCGAAATGTAGTTCTTTGCCAAATCAATAGCTTAAATAAAGAACATTAGGCAAGGTGCAGGGCATCTCGAAATCGAGCACATTCGACTGCAGCGCCCTTTCCTTTCCTTTCCTTTTTTTTTTTTTTGTATGCTCGTACTGCAGAAATTGTCTTCCGCCTGTAAGTTACTTGCTCCTGTTATAACTCCTCACCAAAACCCTGATTTCAATTTACATATAAATATATTTATATATGAATACACAACCACAATTCTGAACCTGTGCGCCTATTAAGTGCAACGATTATGTTGAATGAACGCTATAATAATCTCTCTCTCATTGATCGTAATTTTTTAATTTCCCATTAAGCCACCACATCTACGTTAATACTCAATTAATGTCGACTTCAAAAAATTCGTTGTATACGATAATAGGTACGATAGAATTCGAGAATGCTTCCTACATAGGATGGTGTGCTACGACGTTCAATCGCGGATAAATTTCTGAAAGATTATTTTCTAATATTAGCATTCGCAAGACAAGGTGTTTATAAGACTGAGATCTGACAGATTCAGTTTTTTTTTCTTTCTTTTCAAGTTAAAATCTACTTAAATGCAATTTAGTAAACTTTTCTTATCAGAACTATATTAGGCGTCGAGAAGTTGTTGCAGGAACTGATTCACGAATAAAATGTTGCTTACTAATTTGCAATAAAAATTAATATCCGAAAGTGTTCAGCTGAGAACAGCTTCATGTTTACAAACATTTGTTTCGTAAACGGTTGAAATTAATGAGATAAGAATGTAATTATCGACGCTTAAGATTTAAACTATGGAAAATTTCTGCAAACCCATTACTTCACCGCTTTTAATGATCAACGATCCAATTAAGTAACATTTTTAAACTAATTTCATATAATCAATTTTTCTAATGATTTCATGAACCAATTGCTGGATTCCTATTATAATTCCGATACGAAAGTTGAGTGAGTCATTCCATATTAGTAAGTATAAGTACCCAGATATAAATGAATGAATTAATTTTATTTGCAAATGGAATTAAATTTGTGATTTATGTCTAAAAGTTAAACTTTTACTCATATTGCAAAAAAGAAAAATTAACTAGGGCAGTAAATATTAGGTACACATAATTATCAACAAGTTAAGTTGGTTAAAATCTTTCAGGTATTCTTACTCACCTTTACTTTACTCTCTATTAGAATAATCTCTCACTCGGTTTTATGATATAAATATAATAGGAATCCAGCAGTAGTGGTACGAAGTCATTAGAAAAAATCTCTATATATGACATTAGCACAAAAATCAAACGCATTTGGATCGCTGATCATTAAACGCGGTGAAGTAATGGGCACGCAGAATTCTTCCATAGTTATAATTTTAAGCATCGATAAATACATTCTTACCTCATTTATTGCAACTGTTTACGATATAAAAGTTTGTATGTATAAAGCTTCTCTTAGTTGAACACTTTGGAATATTAAATTTCAATGAAATTTGTAACCAAAATTTTATTTGTGAATCAATTCCTGCAACATTTTCTCGGTGCCTAATATAATTCTGATAAGAAAAAAGCTGACTTAGCTGTTGTAATTCGTTAGAAACTTTAGACAACCCTGTTAATACACTTTTCACATGATGTGTAATGGGAACAATAATTCGAAGAAATTTTTAATGCTGACCAAACTGCATAAGAAAGAAATGCACCATCTTTTAAAAATGGTTGTAAGTGATTTCAAAGATTCCAGCTGGACATTTTTCAGTAGCGGACGAAGCTTGAGAGGATCGGCCACCTTTGGCTCAATGTGGCTCTGGTGAAGGCTAAAGTTGCCAAATACACACGACTGACACAAGAAAATATTGCTGTGGAACTAGGTTTAAATGCTATGTTTAAAAATCACAAAAACAAAAATATGCTGTGTCGCTACTTTTTATACTATACTCGTAATACGTCAGCTCATACTGCTGAAAGAACTAGTAACTTTATTGCGGTCACTGGCAACGAAGAAATTCTACCAGCATTATACTCTCCGCATCTAGTGCCTTGTGATTTCTAGTAATTTATAAAATTTTCGAGAAGAAAAAGACTTCACAGTATCATGATATTCAGAACTATTATAACATTTGAATCTACAGACTAAAAAAAAGTATTGA
>JAWNNQ010001360.1:352500-457500 GCA_035044765.1 Leucophenga montana | reverse complement strand
AAATTTAGACATGAATTAGCAGCATGCAAGTCAGGTGGTGGCAATGACTACTATAGGCATACAGGTGGTGCTGTTGAAATGCATGAGTTTGAGACGATTAACAGCTCTTGACATTTCATTTGGAAAGTAAACGTGAATCAATGTTGCCAACTCATTCACACCTGATTATATGTCAATAAGGTAGATAGATTCGCTTATTGGATAATACAAGAAAATGTTGGCTTTCTCATTAATCACAAGGCTTTGTATTTATATGGTGTTCAGCCTGAACATTTGAAGATTGCTGCAGTGGCATTGATTGATAAACATATGCTGTGCTTCAAGGAAGGACGTACTCGACAGTTGAATTAAATATTTTGTTGAACTCGTTCTTTATTGCTGTAGATCATCACCCGATTTAACACTGTTACCTTTTACACAGCCTTGCCATTGGGCCCAACATTCTCAACATTTCCCATTTCCATTGGCAAATGTTCATTGTCGCTAACATGTGAGTGGCAAATGGCGTTCGCTTTATTTAAATATCAGCTGCTTGCGGTGATAATATAAAATATGATATGATAACGGTCATTTCATTGAAAAAAACATAAGTCATTCGGGGTTCATATGTGTTGACCAGTCGAACCAATTAGATGTTAGCCATCTAATTGGTTCACCAGTACTGAGCTGAAGCCAATTATCGTATATTGGTCCATTTTTCAAATACTTGAACAACCACAGTACTAGCGATCTTAACTTTGACAGTGAAATAATGTTGGACTTTTCTAAAATTGTATTCAAAATTCGATATCGCGTACCGAAAAAAAAACTAACAAACAGACGATAATAAAAGTAAGAATAAAGAATGAAACTAAAATACAAATAAAAAGAATTGTTGGTTGGCTCGATCAGGTTGGAGTCGATCTAGCTATGTCCGTATGTCTGGCTGTTGTTCCGCATTTTTTGGGTACCAATCTTGAATATATTCCGTTTAGAAGTCGGCACATATCCTTCTTTTTATCCATATTGATATGCCACGCAAAGTTTTCAAACTCGATTTGTAAACTCTACATAACAAATAATTTAACAATTCTTTCGCCAAATTTGGAAAATTTGAACAGTAATGGTAAAAAAGTAATACAGTAATTCTGATAATTAATCAAAATTGAGCGCCAAAGTTGAATTTAATCTTTCTCAATTTGTCAAATAGCTTCATTTGTACCCCTAATATTGATAATAGAAGTGATATATATATATATATATATATATATATATATATATATATATATATATATATATATATATATATATATATATATATATATATGAACCATACAAACAATGCGACTTAAAAATAATCATTCATAGATTACTGGGGACACAGACATAGAAGATATTGAAAATTTCTGTGCACCTATTAGTTGACAGGCTTCAAGGTTTAAATACCGAAATCAGTTTCCAAGATTTTGCACTAATGTCATATGGAGAATAATTTGTAATAACTTATAACATCGATTTCTGCGACTCTTTAAATCACCGATATAAAAGTTGAGTGAGTCAATGCATATTATTAGATTTTAGTTGTAGAAATCGAAGCTCATTACACTATGTACAACTTGTCAAATCAATTCGTAGTTTTTATATTCAATAGTTCTGATCAATGAGTTTATTGAAAGGTTTCATTCAATTTAAAACTCTTATTGAGTTCATATATTTTTGGGTCTATTTATAATCGAGTTAGAGTTACAATACATTACAATCGAGGCATTGGTAAGTGTTCCAATATATTTATACTGTTTACAGTTCTTAATGAAATTTAGGATCCGTTCGAATTCTATATATAAGCAACAATTTCATACGAATATATCTTAACAGCAGAGTAGTAACTAGAATTTGGCGGTGCTTTAAATTTCTGCTATTAAAAATGTCAAAGACTCGAATAATTTCAATTATTGCATTAATCATCGTAAAGAGTATTTAGTTAATGACTTCTGGCAATAATATCTGGACACCTAATTCTGATAATTAATCAAAATTTATCGCCAAAGTTGAATTTAATCGTTCTCAATTTGTCAAATAGCTTCATTGCTGCACCTAATATTGATCGATCTAACTAATTTCTATTTATAAAACTATTTAATAGAAGTGATATATATTCGGATAAACTTAGATCTGAACCATATAAACAATGCGACTTAAAAATAATCATTCATAGATTACTGTGTGAGCTCCTGTTACTCACCGCTATAACAAATAATTCGTTCTTAACTTCTTCATCATGCACAGCAGATACCACCAAATGGATATCCATTGAATGATTGCGTAGTATTCCATTCCATAATTTACAATGAATGAGATTATGGGTATGGATAGGCTTCATTCAACATATTGGTTGCACTTAATAGGCGAACAGTTTCCTTTTTGGATGCAATTTTAAAGGAATTTCTGATTTTTTTTATTTTTAACCACTGCAATTAATTTCTACGTGTAAATCTATTAACAAAAAATTACATTTCTGTGTTAATGGGATAATATTTCTGGGAACCTATTAATGACCGCCTTAGTGTTACAATACATTTACAATAAACTATAATAAACACAATTTATTATGGTTGAAGAGAGAATTTATCTTGTAAAAACTTGAAAAATTGCAACCAGTGACTTCATTTCATCATTTCTGTGCACCTATTATCTTTTAATCGTTTAATTAATTAATTGAATTATCCGATACTGGATACTCTGGTTTTGTAATTGATAACCATTCAATAATTCATTCGTTTTATTGACAAAAAATCTTTATCTGACTTGATTTTTGACAGTTTTGGTAGTTTTATGATTCTGATTATAATTCATGGCTTAAGTGTCATGATTCAGTAATAACAATCTATCGTAAAGTGATCGAGTAGTGTTTGATTTAATAAGTTGTGGCAAAGAATTTTATTAAAAAACAAACAAATCGTCGCTTTTATTAGGCGTACATCTTTTCCTAGTGTAGCTTTGTAGTTTTCAGAATTGTGGTACAGAGAAATGTTCACTCCAATACTCGTACGTGTAAAAGATTGTATTGATTAGTTTATATATAGATTATATCGCATAATTGTTTACAATTCGTAGAGAAATTTGAGATCCTTAATAGATCAACAAACAAAGCCTACGTATACAAATACGTTCTGGACTTTCGTGACAGTTTAGAGAAGCCGACAAGTAAAATTTCCAAACGAAAGATATCAGCTTTTATAAAATTCTGTACACCTGTTACTTCAGCGACTTCCGAAGCCCTTAAGTGATTTAAATTATAGAATCACAATTGTCTTATAGAGAATTTTATGCAAAAGACTTCCTGTACCGATTTCTGGGTCCCTATTATAGATTGGATGTATAAGTTGAGCGGTAGATTCTACTAACTAATCTTATCAATATGGTCCTTATAGAGTAATATCGAATTATTCCATTTAATTTGTTTTGATTTGTTTTGATTCATTCAACAAGGTTGTCGCATTTAATAGGCGCGCAGGTTCATTCCAATACTAGGTTGCTGTGCTGTTTATAGGCTTTGTAGGAAGTGGTCTTTTATATGATTCGAAAATATTATCCGCAAATGCAACCGATTTCAATATTTTAAATATTCTGCACGCCTATTACTTGAGCGCTTCAATAGTTTAAAGACTCCAAAAGATTTTATTTGCTATTTTAATTTTCTGATGCTCTCTTTCGTAATTCACCTATATATTGTAGAAACACTTCTGCTTGGTAAATACTCTCTTGTTAGATGCCGTCATTGTCATTTGCAAGTGTTTACAAGACAATTACTCTCTTCTGCCATTATAAATTGTATTCATTGTAGTTTATTGTAAATGTATTGTAACTTTAAGGCGGTCATTAATAGGTTCCCAGAAATGTATGGATAAATAACTTCTATTAGCAATAAAAGAAAGCACTCGCAAGTCAAATTGCTTAAATGAATGATTCGGGTATAGGTAATACAGGTTTTCTCTTCTGGTAAATATATTTACAAATAAAGCGGTTAAAAGTTATTAAGAGCCCATAATAGGTAATCAGAAATTTGTAATAGCTGAAGTGTTACTCATTTGCAAATTCTACTTTGTGGCTTCTTTAAAATGTCACAAATTTCCAGAAATTCTGGTGAAATTTGTTTGTATATAGAAGTGGTTGGCGCACTGTTTTTGATCTTAAAATTCAATGAAAAATATAAACAGTTTCCTGATATCCCTGTACACTTATTATACGTTATTAAAATAAACATTTTTCTGTACTACATTTCTGAAAGGTATAACTTTTAAAAAGCTGTACGCCTATTAAATGGGACAATGTTGAATGGTTTGCTTTCACATAAAGTTGATTGATCACAACTTTTTTGAAGCCTTTCTATAAACTCATTGATCAGAACTATTGAACGAAAAACTACGACTTGAATTGATAAGTTGTACATGATAAAGAGTTCAAGACTGTTCCCGACCTAGAGTAATATTTCACAACGCGCATAAATAGGTGCATAGGAATGGAATAAATAAAGTCATTGGTTTGCAGTTTTGAAAATCTTAAATGTATTGTAACTTTTAGCGGGTCATCAATAGGTGCACAGGAAAACTAACGAATGAATTTATTGCATTTAGGCCGGAATAAAAAATTCAGAAGTCAAAGTTGCAAGAATAATAGTTTTTCTTTTCTTTCAAAGGGTTTTAAGAACAGATATTAACTAGGGCAGTTTATAATGGGTGTACAGAATTACCGACAATTGAGTTGGTTAAATATTATTATAGGTGTGCATAGTTTTTCTTTTTTATAACTTAAATCTAAAAAATTGACTTCGGTTGAACCGAGGCTTTAAAAACGTTCACAAAAAAGTTTCTCCGTCCTCAGAGCATTTAGTTTCCCGCTCAACTCAGCCGCCAAGAAATCTTCATCCGTAAATTCATTAGGATTTAATCGATAAATCCTCCTGCTTATATCCAAACTATTTTTCAGATAAGAATGTATTTATCGACGCTTAAGATTTAAACTATGGAAAAATTCTGCAAACCCATTACTTCACCGCTTTTAATGATCAACGATTCAATTAAGTAACATTTTTAAACTAATTTCATATAATCAATTTTTCTAATGATTTCATGAACCAATTGCTGGATTCCTATTATAATTCCGATACGAAAGTTGAGTGAGTCATTCCATATTAGTAAGTATCAGATACCCAGATATAAATGAATGAATTAATTTTATTTGCAAATTTAATTAAATTTGTGATTTATGTCTAAAAGTTAAACTTTTACTCATATTGCAAAAAAGAAAAATTAACTAGGGCAGTAAATATTAGGTACACATAATTATCAACAAGTTAAGTTGGTTAAAATCTTTCAGGTATTCTTACTCACCTTTACTTTACTCTCTATTTGAAAAATCTCTCACTCGGTTTTATGATATAAATATAATAGGAATCCAGCAGTAGTGGTACGAAGTCATTAGAAAAAATCTCTATATATGACATTAGCACAAAAATCAAACGCATTTCGATCGCTGATCATTAAACGCGGTGAAGTAATGGGCACTCAGAATTCTTCCATAGTTATAATTTTAAGCATCGATAAATACATTCTTACCTCATTTATTGCAACTGTTTACGATATAAAAGTTTGTATGTATAAAGCTTCTCTTAGTTGAACACTTTGGAATATTAAATTTCAATGAAATTTGTAACCAAAATTTTATTTGTGAATCAATTCCTGCAACATTTTCTCGGTGCCTAATATAATTCTGATAAGAAAAAAGGTGACTAATTGCATATTTGATATGAGAACCAAAAAAAAAAACAAAAAAAAAAGAAGAAAACTGCAATTCTTACACCTCAGTCTTATAAATATCTTGTATAAGGAACGTTAATAGAAAAGATACCTACATTCAGAAATTTATGCGCACCTATTATTGAAGGTCATAACACATCATCCTATATCGCGATCATTCTCGAATTCTTTATCATATACAACTAATTTTGTCAAGTCGATATTATAATATCGTATAGAGTATTTACGTAGTATTCCATTCAAAAATTACGATCAATGGGAGTATGGATAGACTTCATTCAACATAATTTGTTTCATTTAATAGAAGCACAGCTTTTTCATTTTAGTTGCAACTTTTACATTGTTCACAATTGCGGTTTCGAGAAGTGTTTGCTACGATACGAGGATTGCCTTTTATATTTTGCAATTAATAATGAAAGAAAAAAAAACAGTAATTTATCATTGAAAATGGCTTTATAGTTTTAGAAATTATTCCCTATGAAGTTCAATTAACTCTAACATGCGTTTCAATCAATTTTCGATGAATTTTTGTCACTCAGAAGTAAGTATCTTCAAAATGAGCAGTTGAGAAGCTTCAGGAGTCGAAAAATGTTGACTTCGCAATTTAATTTTGATGTACGGAAACAAAAAGTAGTAATTGGGTGACAAATCAAAACTGTTAGGCGGATAACAGATCCATTAACTCGATGTTTTGAGTGTTCAAAAACTGTTTTGTGTGAACCGATGTCGTTTGGTGGAGGATGATCTGTCTTCGGTGATCTGATTTTCTCAATTCTTTGAAAACTACGGACAAACAAATAGTTGTATAGCATTTATAATTGACTGTCCTGCGTTGCTGTAATGGAATATTTATCACATGACCAGTTTCTCTGAAGTTGCTTCGAAGTGCTGTGTCCGCGAGCAGCTTTTGTTTGATTTGGCTCGTTCAAAAACCTCATTACAGTCGATTGTTGTTTTGTTTCGGACTCAATTGCATATATCCATGTTACGCTGTCATGAACTGCGGCTACATTTCTTAATGATTTCTTTGCACCAACCCACGCGACCGAGTTGAATTTCACTGTAAACAACGCATATAGTGTTCGTACATCAAAGCGTTCTGCGTACTTTTAAGCTAAAATTAGAGTTATTTGAAGAGGAAGGTTTAGGCCAAGAAAGTTGAATCTTTCGCACAGATTTAGGCCAACGTAAGCCAGGAAATTTCACTGGAATTTCACTTAAAGCTTTGCAAAAAAATGTTGGAAAACGCCAAAAAAAAAGGAGGGTAATTTTATTAGTGGCTGCAGTATGCGATCATTTGTCAGATATTTTTTTCAAAAATATCCAAATTTACATAAAATAAGCGAAGTGCAAAGAACTCTCGACTTTTTTCTGCAACACAGATTCAAAAAATACACTGTATATAGTTACTATATAATACACAATATAATTCACACATCCACACAGATCACTTACATGCACATACTAAGTACAAAAAATCATACAACGTATTTGATAAACATCTGCATTACTATGCTGTATACTCTAGGTGTATACATTTATATACATCTAAAGTCTTGTAACTTTTTTTTTTGTTTATAAATTATCTGTTTTCGCTGCAACGTAAAGAACTCGGCTGCTGCTGATGCTGATGTAAAAAGTATCTCCAAGTTTTGCTACTTTTACGGTAACCTGCTCTCGATGCATAATGCAATAAATTACACTTGCTACAGTTATTGGCAGTTGATGTCATAAAGTTTTAAAATGCATATGCTTTCAATATATACTAGATACGGGTAAACGAGCAAGTACAAATTCTTGCTATGATTGTAGCTTGTGAATAGCAAACGATCCAATAGAATCCAATACAAGCCAACTCCTTGCAATTTACACTTTTATCGTTACGGTACATTATTTACACACTCACACACGTGTACACACGAGCGAAACAATGCAGCCAGTCTGGCAGCATGGAGTGAGTGGCAAAATGTATTTGAAAGTGTGTGGCAAGGCTTGGTAAAATTATGATACAAGAGTAAACAATGCAGGAAATATGAATACTGGCAGGATTCATACATATTTTTTTTTTTTTTTTGTTGAGCTTCCCTTCGCTTTGAATTGTGCGTTAAATAAGATCTACGTTAACTGCTTTAACAATTGGTTTAGCATATTTTTTTTTTTTTTTTTAGCTTTTGAATCCCGCAACGAGTTTTATGTGAATACAACTCATCGTAGAACCTATTGCGGAAATTCACAAGGCGCAGTTTGCTGCCGAACACAGCCACTTTGCACGCCTCTTAGCGGATTTTCGTATTTGGGATATCTTCTAGATTCTTTCATATAAACACAGATACAAAAACACGCACAGAAAGATAAAGGGTGAGAGAGACAGAGACAGAGAGTGAAAATGCTGCTTATTTCGATATTCATAAAAAAGCTATAAAGATGCTCTAAGACTTGATGCTCTAAGACTTGAAAGAAAAAAGAAGAAATATTTTTGTCTGTAGTAGACCTAACTGAACCGCACCGAAGCGAAACGAACTAAGCTGAAGTCAACGAAGCGAAGTTCAGCGTTCAAGGGTGAAGTGAATGATGTTGCTTGGCGTTAAGGAGTATAATAGTGGCATGATGGTGTAGGAGGCCTGGCAGGAGGTGCAGTTGAGCGTACAGGCACATTTAGAAGAAACGTTTGTGTGACTGGACATGAAATTGCCGAGGGTCATGATTTTCGGTAAAAGGAAAAAAAATCTATATAAAAAAATGAAAATGTACCGGTAGCCGGCACCCGTTGAATTCTTATACGAAACTATATGCGACGTCCTTCTCTCCGGGGAGTCACAAAATAAATTTTGTCCATGGCACTTTGTGTAATTCCGCATGTAGTCTTATGTGTTTATGTTCCCGAAAATCTTCATGAGAAAATTAAATGAGCTTCACAAATACATACAACGACAAACAATCAGGCAGACAGACCGACAGACATGAGCACGACCAGACAGATTGCCAAATACAGACAAATATACTGTTTATATGGACATCTAGTATGCGCACCCAAAATAAGTAGTATTCTTTTATACTGAAAATCTGCAAAGTACGAAGGAAGTTTATGCAACTCAAGATTTGCAAGCTAAACGCAAACTACGCGAAATGTGAATGTACAGTCTATGCTCAACAAAGTAGTTACACACAAATGGTGTGCTCAGATTTAATTCGACTGCTCATGTAGCTCGACGTATACGAAAAATCACTTCGTCAAATCGACGAACACTTTTTTTTTTTTTTTTTGTATTATTAATATTTTGATTAGCAGACGCTAAATCTTTCTGTTGCTTTAGCTATTAGTTTGCTCTTGCGGTATGCAAGTGATGCGTCATGCATCGAATCGACGAAGAATACAGTTGGTTTCGGCCTAAAAATATGCTACGATTTCATTTTTTATGCACACATTTTGTAGCATAGTTTCATTGAGTATTCTTTAAAGCAACGTGGTAACAAATTTTTTTTTTTTTTTTGTTTATAAAAGCCTGGGAAAAGAGAAAACTTAAAAATATACATTAGACCGACAGACTGCAGAGGTGTCAGATGACTTATATACAGAAATAATTATAAAATTGACACTGCCAAATTAACCCGCAAGAACAAGCATTTTTTCGACTTCAATAGATGACAACAACTTATTTTTAATGCTTAAATCCAATTGTCTTACCCTATGCTTATTCTAAATACAATGTAACGGAACGATTGAACATGATAACAACAGTAGTGAGACCCATACACTGCACTTTTAATTAATCACTGTCATGTCCCTGCTCGGGCGCCAAAATGCTTGCTCAAACGTGTTTTTATTAATATGTAATTCCGATTGGGTTGATGTCGCAAGAAGATTTGTTGGCGTGTAATAAGGATTTTATAAATATGGCCGATTGTAATTTTACAAATTTTGGTTGTGATTGGACTGAAAGTTTCCAAATTCCGTCGCTATTTCTTGTAAATTTTCCTCGTTTTTAAAGTAATGACGCCAGATGTGCGTTTTCTTAAAAAGTTTCTGCTAAAGTTTTTCATGAAGCATTTCTCGTGCGAATTTATTTACAATTTATAAATGTGCTTAAATGCATTTTTTTTTTTTGCTAGCAAAAATAATGCATTTAAAACATAAATTATAAGTAAATAACATAAAGGTTCTCAAATAATATTGTGCGAACTATTTTTGCAAAATATTTTTATTTTAAACGAAATTCGGAAAAAAATAAATTGAAAACTTTTTCGATGGCAATTTAAAGTTCAGCGATGTATTTAGAAAAATACAAAAAAAAGAAGAAGAAATTTAAATAGAAATAATAAAAACAAAAATTTGTCTGTGGTTATAATTCTCTGACCAAGGATAATGCGAGTGAGTGGAACGGAGCAGAACGTGAAACAACGAATGTGAAACGAAACAAAATGTTCAAATAGCAGTGTGCGAAGGAATGGACATGAAAGGAAGGAAGGAAGGAAGGGCATCAAGAACAGGAATGGCGGCGGCAGTGCAGGCAACAACAACAAGAACAACAACTACAACAAATTGGCTCAGAGTGTTATTTGGTGGCACTTTTTGTGGCAACGAGCGCAAACATTTGCCACACACACACATGCACACAGATATAGGCGAGTTTACTAAGGCAGTTATGCTCACATTGATAGATATATAGTTTCACACAGACAGATACAAAACAGCTACTGCTAACCGAGGCGAAAGCGACATGCGCGCCTTCGTCCTTGCGCCCATGCATTACGACGCCATTTCGCAATGTTTCCCTAATGCTTCGCTACATTTTGATACCCTACGCATACAGTATGAAAAGTGTATTATCGGTTTGGTGGAAAATTTGCAATGCATCAAAGGAAAGATGGTAGATCCCATAAAGTTTTTTTTTTTTAAATCGTTGTGCCACGCCCATTATAACGTACAGCACCCTATTTATTTCATAAGCTTTGGAGTGAAATTTCAGGTACTTTGTAAATAAATTCGCACGAGAAATGCTTCATGAAAAACTTTAGCAGAAACTTTTTAAGAAAACGCACATCTGGCGTCATTACTTTAAAAACGAGGAAACTTTTTAAGATATAGCGACGGAATTTGGAAACTTTCAGTCCAATCACAACCAAAATTTGTAAAATTACAATCGGCCATATTTATAAAATCATTATTACACGCCAACAAATCTTCTTGCGACATCAACCCAATTGGAATTACATATTAATAAAAACACGTTTGAGCAAACATTTTGGCGCCCGAGCAGGGACATGACAGTGATTAATTAAAAGTGCAGTGTATGGGTCTCACTACTGTTGTTATCATGTTCAATCGTTCCGTTACATTGTATTTAGAATAAGCATAGGGTAAGACAATTAGATTTAAGCATTAAAAATAAGTTTTTGTCATCTATTGAAGTCGAAAAAATGCTTATTCTTGCGGGGTTATTTGGCAGTGTCAATTTGGACAGATACCTTTTCATATGTTACAGGTTCCACCAATTTAAATTAAATATTTAAAAAATTGGTTGGATTGACAATAAATCTTGTTAAGCGTATTCAAGCTTCGGTTTCATGTGAAATTACAATAACATTTTCGCTTGTTGTCATTGATTCTGTGTAAGAGTTTTTAGTTTGACACTGAGACAGGCCCTTAACCCCCTTTCCTATGCTCCACACACACCCACCACATTTCCGGAATGCATTGCGGAAGGCGCTGTGGCTGGCTTCATTTTTAGCAGTCGCAGCTTGTTGCGGTTCAGTTAAGTTCGGTTCAGTTGAGTTTAGCTCGTTTTTTTGTTTTTAAAACATCGCATTTTCTGCCAGCAGACACTCTACACAACCACCACACACACACACACAACACAACCCCCCCCCCCCTCCACGTTACACTAACGGTTGTATGTATGTGTGTGTATTATTAGGAAGTGTGCATCTTGTGCGAATGTTTGCCGATATCAATGTATACAATATTCAATATTTATAAAGTATTTACACATGGGCGATTAACAGCTTCGTTAATGAGAAAACAAGTAATTTCCCACAACAAAATGTACTGTTTGTTTACTTTGAAGTGTTTTGAAACACTTACAATTTGAACTAAAAATCAGTTAGATATTTTTTAAGATTAGAGCGGAACAATGGAATTGGAACTAAGACCACAGTCAAACGTTCAAAACTATTCATGAATCTTTGAAACTTATCTCAAAGATAACAAAATTTCTAATGTGTGAACGTGACAGTAAATTCAGAAACTGTATTTTAAAAGTTTCAAAGTGAGACTTGTTAATCACTAAGCCGTGTTGAAAGAGCGTTGATTAATTTTACTTTTGATAACGTCTATTAAATCAATTTACGCGAAAAGGCAATGCCCATTTCTGACGTTCCGCCTGAACAAGCGATAGACAGGCACGACCGCCCTAATCGTTCTGCTTACATTGGCTTGTGAAAGCTATAGTTATGTGTGTGTGTGTGTGTGTGTTTGCGTATTAGTATTATCTACCGCGCGGTGAGGTGCGGTATGCACATGGTAGAATATATGAAAATAACATTGTAAGCGTATACTCGTAATAAGTTTGTTTAAATAAAATCTTTTTTCTGAGTTCTTCCGAGGTTTGAACTCGCAACATAGAAAACTGCTTACTGCTTTACGAATTACCGCAGCCGCACATTAGCAAGCAACGCCAAAAACGTATTACAATGTAAAAGAACTAAGAATCAATATAAGCAACACAAAGCAGAAATAAAGCAACACAGAGCAGAAATAACACAAACACACAAATACGTATACGAGCCGAACATTAAGAGCGTGAGAGCGAGAGAGTGTTTGAGTAGGAGCTAACTAATTTAAATGCAAGCCTGAGCGTGCGAGATACAGCGATTAAATATGCACGAGTAATATTTATTTGTAGTTGTATTTAATTGAAATATTTAAAAATACAATTTTTGCGTGTTTGATGCCGACAACACCAAACTATATAGAAACGCATTTTATCTCTTTCTCTCGCAGCATGCATTTATAGTAGTAGGGACAGGGGGAAGGAGTGGCAGGGAAAGGAGAGGCAAGGGGAAGAGCAGGACGACGTCTGCCAGGGTACAAATGGAACGAGTGCAAATAAAAGTGAATTTATCGAAAAAATTGTAATTTTCAATAAACTCCTTCTTTGTATTATACAAAATAATGATAATTCAGTGATAATAATTCAATTATGACGTTATCACGTAAAATTATCGTCCGTAAACCTACTTTACAGGCAACCAATTTTTTTTTGTTTTCATTTATTATCGACTAGATGTGCATACCTTAATAGATTTTTAAAAACTATGTATATGAAGGTATAAAGATCTCCTATTAAGCTTCATATGAATATGAATAAATGATGCAGATTGCATGATGTGAAAAAAACTTGTTTAAAAACTACAAGCGCCATCCGTCGAGACGTATGTCATTACTGGGACTACCCCCTATATGAAATGTTATAGCTTATGTCTTTTTTTAGTATGTTTGCTTACATCTACACATATTACTCGTATAAATTAAAGTCCCCCACCACGCTTATCTCAGAAACTACTGTGGATGTCTCCATTCAGTGTTCACTAATAGACAGACTGCTGTCGTAATGGGGGGCTACTAAGATATGGGTGAAAAATATTCTGTTACTTAATTGTGTGGCAGAGAACAATTAAACTAGTTGCGAAATATATTCTTTAAACGTTAAATAATAAATTATTAACATACAACTAATTCTAATGCTGAGGACAGAGTGCACTCTAGAAGCGGTACGATGCGTCAAGCGAAAATATTTCGTGCTATAAGCAATACTAGAGGATGACAGAGTAAAATTGCCTAACAAAATCATGCAAATTCGAAATGTTAACTACAAAGCAAAAACCATAGCGAAGCGAGGATGCAGTTTCGAAACTGACACTCTGACAGCCTTGGAGCGATCACATAAGAAACTACAAGCGTGATGGCTGCCATTTCGTGACGGATATTTCCCTTTAATTGTGCCAGGGAAGTCGGTTTGTTGCCGTAAACTTTAGATTTGACGCAACCCCACAGGAAAAAGTCCATAGGGGTTAAATCGGGACTTCGTGGAGGCCAATTTATGTCACCTGGAGATCAATTTGCCAGCATCCTGAGGCTTTAATTCTTGCACCAACAAAATTTTGTAGGTGTGCAGCATTAAATCTTTGTGTAAAATGCGGAACAATGATGATCTATGCACGTTTAAAGCAACAGCACGCTTCCGAATCGAAAGGTCCGGTTTGTCACGAACAGACTGAGTAACACTGTCTACGTTTTCGAACGTTCTCGAAGACCGAAGAAGAACCGGTCTCTTCAAACTTCTCGACCCATTTTCCAATGAGTCGAGGGCTTGGCGCATCATTTAAATGACGAACATGTCGAATACTGCAGAATTTTCTACGCGCTACAAGTCGCTGAATTACCGTTTTTGTAAAACTCACGTAAGCACAACGCACGGTCCGCTCCCGAGAAACGCTCCATAGCGACTAAATTCCCAAAAGCGATGCTACCGATTGACATAACCCCCGCGCCCCTCGGAATAGTTGCGTTCACGCAATCAGCAAATCAAATGTGAACTTTCTTTTGAGACACCCTGCATATATATTGAAGGAACTTTGTTTTTAATATTGAGACATTAAAAGCTTGTAAGGGTTTTAACGTTATGTTAATCTATAAATTTATTAAATAATATATATCAAATAACCTCTTCTTCATAGAATTTATATAGTTGGACAGAATATTTTGATCGAGTTTATTTCATTCCCACAAAATAACTAGCTTTAATACTCCAATGGAATCATATATTTTGTTTTTGGCGTAAACGAACTAGTAGGCCCCATATGTTTTCAATCTGTTTTATATCTGGAGAGCGCGCTGGCCAGTCCAAAGTTTTCCCTGAACGAAATTCCAAAAAAAAAAAAAAACATTTGTATGCCGACTTGTGTGAATTCTTTCGTTAAAATGTATAGTATTTCTCTATTTTCCTGTATAAATCAACCATACTCTTTTCCAGTACGCCCACATACTGCTGGATGTTCATCCTTGAACTTACGATTCAATCGTGCCACACTTGGCAAATGTAACCCACACCATGACTGAGCCTCCACCAAAATTTTGTTTTGAAAAAATTAGGGGTTCCTTTCTCAAGTCACTCCAGTAGCTTCGAAAATCATCTGGACCATTTCAGATTGAGAATATTACCGATTTAGAAGGAAAACAATTTAAGCATATTTATAAAGCATGCAAGTTGTTAATGAAATTTTGCTTATCAATTCTCGGCTCTGAGTTTTTAGCTGCAAATTCAAGCCGGACCATCTCATGATGCTTTTGAAGAGTTCACAGCTTCGTCATCACCCACCGCTTGTTTCGATCAGTAAGTTTTGCTTTTTTATAGACGGCTTAACTAACGGTACTTTTCCAGTAGTGAACCTAAAAATAACACACCTTGCCTTATGCACTTACTTTCTATGCCAACATTTAAGCTACAAATTAAACCGTTTAGATCTAAATTGTGAGTGAAGTAATATTTTCAGAGTGTCTTCTAGTTTTGTTACAGACTTTATTTTGAAATTTTTTTTACTTTCGAAGCTTAATTTTCTTGTATATTTTATTTTTCTAAATACTAATTGTTTAAGCATTTGAAGATTGAAGAAGTCAAATTGAAATAAAAATAAAAACCACAAAAGTATTTCCAATTTCATTTGTAAGCAGTAATTACGCTGAATGTTTGCGCTTCTGTAAATCGCATTAATATATATTAGCAAGAGAGAGCAGAACGGAACCAGAACAAGAACAAGAAACTGCAGAAATCTTTAAATCCAAGTCAGTCAATGTTCATGGTCCAAACTGTTTTTGCTCTATTCGAAAAGAGAAATTACTGTATTTACTGGCAATTATGGCAGACATTTATAAATCTGACACCAGAACACTTACCACAAAACTATGCCATACAACCCCAAAATATACTACCATATACGAGTATATATACTTGTATATACTAGTTACAATTGGCTATTGATGACGTGGGTTGGGTTGAATTGGATTGAATTGGATTGGGTGGAGTTTGGTGACCCAGGCAGACGACCAAGAAAAGCCATACTGTATCATCCGTAGTGCGTTCAAAGCGTTTAAATATTGTAGTAAGTCCATTATGGTCAACGCTGCTGAATGATGAAGCAGCACTAATGTTCGACATTTATTATAAAAGGGGATATAGACGACGACGACGGCAACGACAACGACAACGATGAGAACGAAATCGACATAGATGAACAATTCAACAAATCGAATCTGTGAAAAGCCATTCACAAGTATTTGCTTTGGTCATCCATCGAAATCCGAGTGCGAGTGCGACTGCGATTGGCATCGATTACCCAATAATGACATGTAATGTTCGATTTATCAAAATCCGTTTGCCAATATTTATTTATGCAAATTACATAAAATCTCATAAACAATAATAATTGACGAAAGCTAATTTGAGCTGTTTGAAACGTGATTATGTATTTTCATTTTAAAATATGGCTCTCTATGCAATAATTAGCTGAAAATTACAAAATAGAATTCAGTACAATAGCTCAAAATTAAATAACAATAACTCAAAATAATAAAATACAATATAAGCTAATAAAATTTTACATTTTCTGTTTTGTTTTAGGTAAGTTATTCAACTTTAAAGCATATAACTCGTTGATTATTTGATGAAACTGCTTGTACGAGATATTTAATTAAAGGTAAAGATTTTTTTTTTATTAACTTAGACTAAAATTGAAAACGATTCGGAATAGTCTATTCAAAAATAAACAGTAATCGTATCAAAAACTCACTTAAAAAATAATTGGTACCTCCCAAACTTAGCATTTACCTAAGACCAAATTTCTTACATAAACGAACTTCTAATTGTAGTATTTAACTACCTGTGATTCAATCACGGCGACTGAAAAATCACTGATATCAGTTGCTACTCGATATTGTAATTCACGGTAGAATTGAGCGATATTTAACTACCTCCGATTACTGATGCGCCGGTCAGGTGACTACATTAAAGGCAAGTTTAATTCCTAAGATCTTTGTAAGCAGCGCATATTCTGTAACATGAGCCCAATGATTGGCATTACAAAGCCGAATTTTGACAACACTATGTGATAGTAACATATTCTGGAAAGGATTGACAAGAAACCATTCGATAGTGTGGGAGATAGTCGGAATCATTGGGATCCCATAAAAGAAGAAGTATTCATAAAAAAAATCTTAGGAATTGAGGCGGGAAGATGGTATTTTAGATATACATATTTAAGAAATGTTGGTTTAATTAATCAAAAAAAAGTAGACAAAATGTTTGTTTTCTTGCTTTTTATTTTAACAGTGATCGTAGTAACAGTTGAAAATCACGGTGATTTCAAAGTAGCAGTCACGATAATCACTGCTACTCAAAATTCAGTGACCTGCTCATCTCTAGTGTTCTAAGTTGCAAGCGGTTAATCTCATTTAACTTGGCTTATCTAAAGTAACTGTAAAGTAAAACTGTAACGTTTTTTAGCATCGTTTTGTTCTTCTCAATATGTATGTATGTCTTTAGTAGTAATTGTCATTTATCAGCACCAAGAAATCTTTCAGCCATTATCGAATCGTCGTCGTAACAGGCAATTGTCATGTACCTGCATGTACCGTACCTTTCCAACGCACTGCTATCTTCTAACTCCCAGTAACTGCATAGCTATACCTTCTAATTTGCAAAGTTATCAATGATCCATTTTCGATAAAGTTTAAAGAAAGAATTTATATTGATTATTGTGTAATATTACACCCTGAGGTGGTCTTTCGTCACTTGCGTGGACTACCGTCCACAGTGATTTAGAAGTATCAAGAACTCGCTATTAACTTACTTAGTTATTTAGTTCACAAATATTTCAAATGGCAAATATAATTTGTTATAAGTAAATATTTCAACCACGCCCAATGCCGCCTAATGCAAATGCACACAATACAGCTTCATTGCTGTTTTCCGGCAATCAAATCTCATTGTCATGTATAAGTATGGTATATACATATAGGTATTTATAGCATAATATTGCTCAGCTATTTGCTCAATGATTTTGATATAATAGAAAATATATTGCGGATGCGCTTCAATAAGATACGCACAATAAACACCGTTCGAGTCATGCAGAAAGTGTAGGAACAGAATAGGGTGGTGTCAGTACATGGTGGGTTTCAAATAATTAGTGCTCTTTACAAAATCATTCATAAAGAGTATGCGTTGTGGGTGGTACTTATAAACGGAAGGAAATGAAGCCAACTGAACGAAACAAGGCCCAATTCAACTTAAGTCATATATTTATGTTTATATTGAGACAGAGATGTCGCCTTCCTAAATATATTTAGCTACAATATATGCATTGAATGAAAGAAAAAGCTCAATATTGCCCATATCTAAAGTTTGTCAAGTTAAATCTTGCCAGACTTATTCCTTCCAAAGTATGCGCGTGAAGTGGTTCACCAATTAAGTTTAGCATCCTTCGTTAACCCACCATGTTGGAACTCGGTTTTCAATTCGGATAAGACGACACTGCCTAGTGCAGTTGCTGAAATTTTTTGCACTGCACTATGTCAACCCTGCGAAACTCGTCGCCAACTTTAAAAGATGTAAAAATCCTACGAAGAATCTTCCTCTCGCACACTTCCAAAAACGTTGCATCCGATGTGCTCAGTGTTCATGCTTCTGCGTTATACAGCAGCATTGCAGGCAGCGCTCAACTTCTAATATGCTTGCTAAACCCAAAGTAGCATCGATAAGTAAGCATAATTCTTCGTCTGATCTCTAGCTTGACGTTGTTGTTGGTTATGTCTATTCCCAAGTAGACAAAGTTTTCTACAACACAAGGTAGTGGTCCGACTCGATGTTGGAAACTCGTCTCGTTCATACATCCAATATGTTGGATGGAAGTCTTCCGTCGATCACAACATGATCAATTGAATTGGATTGCATATGTTTGATCGAAACTGAGCTAAGTAGTTGTGGATGTAAATGTGCAGAAATCTGGTGCTATTGATTACCATGTTCCGAACTGCAGCGAAGTCAATTAGCCTCTCTCCATGGCTGGAGCTTGGGTCGTAGGACTCTATTTTTACATCGTGCTTCCTCGCCTGTATTGCGGTAATATCAGCATTGTATTTATCGATACCACCACCAACTAGCTGGATAGTTGCATCTTCCCTATAGAGAATATTCCAGATGCATTTTCGCAAATCAAACTCCTTAAATAGTTTCGACAAGTAATCTCCCGAAGCTATCTTTGTGTCTTCATTGGTAAAAGTTTCTTGCGAAAATAAGAACCAAATCCAGTTCACCAAACCTTAATTAAAAGAGGAATGCTGAGTGATATACACCATTCGAGTGGTTGTCTTTTTTACTATTTGTTCAACATGGTACTGATGTACAGATGCTAACCATGGTAAACGTGACTTTCGGCAGTTTGTGAACTGCCTGGACCGTTTGAAAAAGAAACGTTTTTGGCTATTCCCAAGTGAATGACAATCAATAACTGTCTTTAAACTTCTGCAAATGTCCCCATCTCCCCCAATTCAGTTTCAGCATGATACATAAAACTGACCAAGAGAGATGCACTCACTTGTTAAATTTACACCAGTCACTTTCAAAATCGGACTTTGTGCCTTTTTTGATAGGCATGGTTCCTATAACATTTTTGTTTTGTAAAGCTTTCACCTGAAGTCTAGTAGCATTGCACGGGTTTGGACGGTATAACTAGCGCAATTGTGAACAATGTAATCGACAACATCTTCTACTTTTTTTAGTGTATTCAGAGATTCATACGTTACATGTCCACTTGGCAGTATCACCAGCAGAAAGTTTTTAATGCTATTGGCTTGGTCGTTTGTACCAAGTGAAGTGAAGTGGAATCTTCTTCAGCAAAATCGATTTTGGGGTATATAATGTCTGTTAACCGTAATCAGTTCCTGTTGCGGAATACCGCAGAATTTCGTTTAGATTCTGCCATATTTATTTTTTCTTTCGAGTGATCCCACCCAAACCCGCTTAGAACTAATTGTTTGAAATATGCACAGTTTCGAAATTTCAGCACATAGGAGAGAACGCATGAAAATTTATCCGAATTGCCTTCATTTCTCGTAGGAAAAGAGATTGAGGAGATTGTTTTTGAAAACAGAAAAGAGCGAAAATTACAGTAACAGCGGATGTTTTTATTATACGAGAGCTTTGAGAATGCTGGTCCGAATCGCTTCCACTTGACGTTCCTTGCTAGTGTGTGACGATCGACGAACAGCTGCCACGGTCGATGTCCGTTCCACTAATACCTAAGCGGTACGGTTTAAAGGTCTGAAAAATTCAAACATACCTAGCCAAAGCAATTGGTGAAAGGCCGGAGAAGAAACAAGAGGAGTGTGTCGTGCAAGATTTGGGCGATCGATTGAAAGTATATTACATAAAGTCATTGTCGACAAAATTTTCACTTTCCGCGGCCTTGGACAAAAACTTCGGCCGAATGGACTAACGTTGGTTGACACGAACATTAAAAACAAAAGTAGTATTCCGTCCAAGTTTTTTCTAAAATAAATTTGAATATCTTTTCTTATGATTTTATTTCGACATTTCACATTAAAAAAGGGCTTTTGCGTGTATTTTCCGTACGTGTGGAATATCGTACACCATGGACACATTCGTTTTTGTATCCTAGGAAACGACTACGATTAAGTAGATAAAATGTTATAGAGTAACACGAAGTAAACTAACTAATACTTGTGCTTTCTTTATTATCCCAAATATGTCCATTACATTCACTAGTTAATAGTTTTGAAAACTCTTCCGGTCTTCTGAAACTCTTCTTCTCAGTTTGGAGATGAACACACACATATTAAGCTGTTAAACATAGGACGTTGACATGAGTCCATAATATTGAGAACTTCATTCGCATGTCTTCCTCGTCGTACAATAGCCAGGAGGTATATAAAGTCACCTGTTAACCAGTGATGTTTTTTTTTTTTTGTTTATCTTTAATATATTTAGCTAATATAAATATTGTGAATTATTTTTAGTAGATTTAAGAAGCTGACTCTCTGTTAATGTTCTTATTTTGTCATTTCCAAATACATCTGAATAAGTAGTAACTGAAACTATTTGCAATATATTGAGAACTTGTTATAAGTTTTCGCACAAACAAAGATTTTGCTCGATGATTATTTGCATAGATGGTTGATATTGAATTTCCTTTGATTTTGAAATAAGTTCATAGTTCTTCCACATAAACTTTCAAGTGCAGCTCTTTGATATTAGTTTAGCTAACAACTTCAAATGTGACAAGAATTTGTAACTATTTCTTGCTCTCAGTAATTCAAAGTTTGTTGTTTCAAAGCAGCTTATTATGCCAAAAATTATTTGTTTTTAATTAAATTTTACTTTATAAAATGCAATTAATGTTTTGTTGTCTTTTTACAAATTACGGGCCCTATTTGAGCGTTTGACATTAAATTTAATTTGAAACTTCAATCTGTAGATTGTTTGCTTGCTCATGTTCCGAGATGGTTGTTGTCAGTGCAGCCGCTAGGCTTGGAGCGCGTGCATCTTCAGTGCGAATTTAAAATGAGCTGTAAGCAGGACAGAACGGATAAGAAAAAAAACTCACCAACCAAAACGAGAACAACCGAAACTTTCGCATACCCTTCGCATGAGTTTTTATTAGCAGCTTTTCTATTGCCAAAATAAATTTAAAAAGTGTCTGGTGTAAATGTTAATAACAAATATCTTATAATTAAAATATAACACTGGCTTACAAATTTCAATTTGAAACCGGTAGAATTTTTCTCTTGCACTAATTTGGCTGCGTTGAACACGAAAAAATACTTTTTCATTTGGGCCATTCACCTAGTTAACAATATAATTGTGTTTTTTGATATATGATTTTACTTAAACCAGCTTCCAGTGTGAATGGCAAACCCGATCAAATGAGCGATATATAGGTAGAAATCCAACTCGTTTTGATCAAATGAAAAATTACTGTGTTACAGCTGATGAAAGTTAAAATTTTATGCAATTTTTTAACGAAATTCACACATTTACCACATTTGAGTAGCTTTTATCAACAACAAATAATTGTAATATACAAGTTTCGTATTTCTAATCGATAGCTTAATCAATTACAAAAATTTCAAATTTCAAATAATTATGGATATAAAATGAAAACGTTTCTTTAACTTTTCACAATGTGGCAATACTCAAACCGTTTAACTCAAACGAAGAAATGCAACAGTCAGTGGCGCCTGATATCGAGCCATAACGAACGATTTATTGTTTGAAAAAGTACATGCATATGGTCTAGAAGCCCCTGGTTTGGAACATAATGGCGCTACATGCCATACTTCTGGAGCAACCATCGACTTATTGGGAGAAGAATTTGGCGACAACATAATCTCCAAATATGGACCCATTGTCCGCAAATCGTGCGATCTGACACCGCTGGATTACTTTTTGTGGGGATACCTGAAATCGTTGGTATTTGCTGAGAAGCCAGCAACAACAACAGCTTACATATAAGAAGACTTGTACATCTCCAACACCTGGATCTACATATCAGTAGCCAAGAGGAGTGAATTTCAATGTTCCGAGTTATTTTATTTCTCTTTTTGAATGTATTTTTCATGAATTTCGCAGTTTTGGCGGTTGTGGATAGTACAGAATGTACAGAAAGAATTGGTAGTTAAATAAAACATTTAAGAAATGTTCGATCATGTTCAAAAGAATTATTATTTTAACAATAATTGACTTAATTGAAACATGTTCGATACAACAAAATAAAGGCAAAATGCTTTTTTTATGGAAAATATACCATTTATTTATTAAATCACGATCAATTTGGAACCTATGTTTCATATGGTTATGAAGCGTCTTCGTACCAACTATCAAAGAATGAGGCAATCGGTCGGATTGCTGATTTTGCTTATGATATAAAATGATACCCTTTTTCAGGGATATCGAATTCGTTTCGCTTCTTGCAAATGCGAGTTAAAAGTTAAGCTTGACAATTCGCATTCAGTTTATTAATTTTGAACTGAAGTGCTGACATCTTTGACGTACGCTATTAGTTGTTACAAATTTCCTGACAAAATGAATGTACTATTCATACTCTATGTGAAGTGCACGTAAAACGAAAAAAATTATCTTCAGGTGATGTGTTGATGCTTTTGAGTTGGTGCTGTCGACCCCGCTATCGAAAATGTTAATTTTTTGTGCGCATCATTTTGCATACTTAAGCAATATCTTTTGTTTTTTTTGTGCTCATAATTTTTTATTTTTTTTATATATTAATTTTATTTTAACTTGGTTTTTGATGCCTGCATGAATGCCTGCCTGCCTGTCTATTTGCTTGGCTGAATGCCATACGTATTAAATTTACCGAAAAAAATATATATATTTATGTATATATATAAGGAACAGGACAATGCCAAGCAAAACGATGTTGAGAACGAGGATGCAGAGTTCAGTTTCATTTTATTGAAAAACTTGTAACTGTTGGTGTTGCTCAAGTGGCTTCGCTTCCGTTTCCGCTTTATGTGCAGACGAGTGCGTGTGTGTTAAGTGTGCTGGAAAGGTGGTTTGTGTGTGTGTGTGTGTTTGTGTCTATGGCTGTGTCTGTGCGTGTATAAACGTGCTTGCGCATTTACTCTAAGAGGCGTGAAACACGATAAGGACAACTAATCGCATTAACAAGAACAACAACAACAACAAGTGGCTTTGCTCAATACATAGATACAAAGATACATTTACATAGATACAAAAGCATACGCCATATTTGCCAACTTAGCTACGTTGTCTTCACAGATGCCAAAACATAACTGAGCCATGCTATGCCACTCCAATGTCCTGTCTCAAAAAGGAGCTTAACACTAATAGCTTCACTAGCACTAAAATGCATAAATTTAAAGTCAGACCGAACAGAATCGAACCAAATCGAATTGTATCGCACAGCGTAATTTGCGTGCCTAACGAGCGCGGACAGTTAAGTCATCGACGCAGGTAAACAAAGATTTTTTTTTTTTGATCGTAGTTAGTTCTTTATATGAGCCTTGATAGTCGTTATTAAACTACAGATCAGTAATAAATTAGTGAAAGAATATTTAAAAACCGTTTGTGTATTATAAGTGCTACTATATTTTAAGTAAAAGTTTAAAACTTACAGTTTATAATATAAGTGAAGCTAAGTAAATGCTTTGAAAAACGTTGTTGTGAATAGAAGGGAAAAGAGAGGGCACATCATTATCTGTCGCATTGCTTGCATTCCAAACGATTATGCATATAATAGAAGAGACTGTAAGTTGTTAGATTAATACGTGGCATGATCGATGGTGAGGAGAAAAGGGAATCAGAGAACAGGAGCATATACTGCTGCTTGTTTAGTGCAATTATTGTAAATTGTACAAAAGTTTTACTAAAAACTGGCATAAAAGTTTTTCTTACTGATCTCACTATCTCTCTCACTTACTATCTCTCTCTCTCTTTTTATATCTCTCTCTATCTATATCTATCTCTCTCTCTCTCTCTATATATATATATATATATATATATATATATATATATATATATATATATATATATATATATATATATATATATATATATATATATATATATATATATATATATATATATATATATATATATATATATATATATATATATATATATAAGAGAGAGAGAGAGAGAGAGAGAGAGAGAGAGAGAGAGAGAGAGAGAGAGAGAGAGAGAGAGAGAGAGAGAGAGAGAGAGAGAGAGAGAGAGAGAGAGAGAGAGAGAGAGAGAGAGAGAGAGAGAGAGAGAGAGAGAGAGAGAGAGAGAGAGAGAGAGAGAGAGAGAGAGAGAGAGAGAGAGAGAGAGAGAGAGAGAGAGAGAGAGAGAGAGAGAGAGAGAGAGAGAGAGAGAGAGAGAGAGAGAGAGAGAGAGAGAGAGAGAGAGAGAGAGAGAGAGAGAGAGAGAGAGAGAGAGAGAGAGAGAGAGAGAGAGAGAGAGAGAGAGAGAGAGAGAGAGAGATATATATATATATATATATATATATATATATATATATATATATATATATATATACTCTCTCTCTCTCTCTCTCTCTCTCTCTCTCTCTCTCTCTCTCTCTCTCTCTCTCTCTCTCTATATATATATATATATATATATATATATATATATATATATATATATATATATATATATATATATATATATATAAAAATAATATATATATCTGTCTATTTGGTACTGAGTCGATTTAGCTGAACTTTTGCCGTATTACACTTATTTTTCATAATTTTCAAATCCTAAGAATGTTAGCAGTGCTCTATCTGTCCGGTTTTTGGTGTTTGTCTAGACTTCTGTGAAGCTATAATAGCTAGAAGATTTTCTGCCGAATTGTTGAACTATCTGAGCTCGCAGATAAATGCCAAAATATGACAGTTGAAAGCGAGTAGAGTCCTTTTTTTATTTTACAACACTGTAGAGTTTAAATGCCAAAAAAAAAGAAGCAGACGCTAATACTTTTACTGAGTTTATGCGAGAGAGTTAATTGTGATTTTAAATTGAAGAATTTTGACATTTCTTAGGTGATTTGGCTTATGAACATATATGTGTTTTATTTTCATAGATACTCATGTTCAATTTTAGAAATTCATGTGGTTTCTTTGAATTTATGTCTTCAGCAGAAGTGATTCGACTGTTCGTTGGTCTCTTGTGTGTGATGAAGAATCCACGTTTGGTTTACGATGCTAAAACAATGCAAATAGTCCTTTTTATCACGATTAAATGCTGTCTAAAATGAAATAAGCATGTAAAATATTCCTAGCCTGTTTCACAGAAGTACCCAAAAAGAATGCATTAATTACTTATCAATCTGACTTCGTATACAGCGCACTGTACAGAAAATCCATAATTAACAATTATTTATTAATTAGTTGAAATATTTGCGCATAGTTAGGCTGCCAGCAAATCGATACAGCTGCGAAACAGACTCGAATCTAATACTGCGTTCATATTTCAAATGTACGAGTATTAGAAGAAAATTGAGATGCGTAACATAATTACAATATTAATTTATACAAGAGTAGTCTAGAGACTGCTCAGTAGAAGCTCAGAAGCAGTCAGGGCAATTGATGTAACAGTTGCTCACAGCGTTCCATGTAAATTCATGGTAGTGGGTTTAATGGTGATCCTATCGAATAATGTTTTGCAATGAATTTGTGCCGCTTTTATAAGAGTATTTTCTAATATTGGCAGCAAGAGCAGTCTAAGTTGATTTGCTTGCTAATTGCAAGTCATTCACAAACAAAAGTGTTCCTTTTCACATTTTTAATTGGAAATTGGATAATGTTGTGATGTGTCTGTGTCTGTGCCTGTGTAAGTGTGAGTTGTTAGATAAATATGCATAATAAAAGTTGCATGCAAACACTAAAAAAAACTTCTATAAATGCAAATATATATCATATAAGAAGTAACTCGATGCACTTTAAATTGCTTAAAAAGTTAATTGGGTGTTATCTGAAGAGAAGCACGGACGAATGTAAGTTTTTTTTTCTAAAGTATTGCGTCTAAGGTAGTTAAAACCCAGGTAACGCCATTATAAAATCAAAAAACTCTCACTCACAAAACTTTCTCTCTCTCCCTCAGCTGTCTCAATTTGCCATAGCATGGCTACCTTTTTTGTTTCTTTCGGTTCCTTTGTTTTCAGTTGGCAGAATAGAGAGACAAATATTCTCTATCTCTGTCGTGTTGTAAAGGGCGATTCACATTGTAGAGCATGTCGAGCGAGCAGCTTTACGTGACGCACTTGCAAACATGTTGGCGAACATCAGTTGAGTGTGTTTTTGATAGTTTTTTAGTTGTTAAAGTTTTAAAAGAAGAAGAATCAAATAAATATTTAAAACAAAAAGAGAAAGAATTGATACACCACATACACACATTTCTGAGTCATAATTTGTACAGTGCGCCAAAATACAACACCAATGCAACGTAACTAATTGAAATATTTGTTTCTCTTTAGCATCAAGCAGCCAACTTAGGCATTCGTTCATTCATATGTGTAAGAAAACGCGAAGGTGTTCGTCCCCATGGGACTATGGCTGGATTTAGAGGCGAAAGCATTTTCCGTGGCAATCCTGTATTATTGATATTTTTATTCTTGGCTACTTTTAAGACACAAGGTTGAATTTCGACCACTGGGAGACCTCTAGTATATATAGTTATGTGAAGCATTTAAAATTTCATTGTATTGAACAATTTCATTGTTCTCTCCTAGTAGTCGATGCCTTTGTGAACGCTGAAGAAGATAGAAACTTACATCCTCTGCAAAAAGTACGCAGGTTTAACTATGCTTAGCTTCGGTCAAAATTATTCAACATTTATACTTGCTCTAAATTTAATGAAACTAATATGTATAAATCTTCATATACCTGTGTTAGAACATTACGCGAAACATTATTTTGGTAAATACTTACAAAAATGCCTATTCTTCTTTAAAGTTGATTCTTTAAAAAGTATTCCAAACGAAAAGGAAGTGTTTCAATCAGTTGTAAGTTCTAGCGAACTTGGTTCAATACAAGAAACGACCAAAACACAACACTTGTACATACGCAGCCTCCTTTTGATTCACTTACTTTTCAACAGTGCTTGTATCTTTCTCACTTTAACTGTGTGTGTGTTTTTTTTTATCTACATGTATATGAACATAAATATAAATGTATGTACACATTTGGGTCAACATGTGCAACTTCGTCGTTCGTACTACATACTAGAGCACAAACCTTTAAACATTAATTTTTTTTTTTTTTTTATAAAAAAATAAACAAGTGCGGAGCTAGTCTTTTACTCTCATTTGTTCTCATTATAACTTGATCTCTGCGCAAGCAAAATCTTTTTCGAAATGTGCGTTTTTTGCATATGTGTGCAGGATATAGATGTGTGCAGGATATAGATATAGGAGATATATGTAGGATCTCGTCGCAGATTGGCATACACCGACTTGTAGGTTTTGTATAGTGGGTTTCGAAACTTTCTATAACTTCTCACAATAACAATTTTATAAAAACAATTGATTTTAACAAATAGTCTTCTCCTTTTCTTTTCGAACATTTAATCTTCTTATGCATCTGCTCCTTCCTATATGTGGTTGATTTCCGTTACAGAAGTGGTCTGATATTCGATTTCTGGTTTAAGAGTTAATTTTTTTACATCTAATGGAAGCATTTTCATCACTCTGACCATTATTTCTTTGATCAATTTAACCATTAATTAATTAATACAAGCAATGCTGATATACTTTTTTCAATTTTTATTACATTTTATTGTATATAATTTTTTTTTCTTTCTATTTCTTAAGGTAATTTTAACATTTAAAATAATTAAATATTTATTGCCATTTTAGCTGAGCACCTGGAAAGTTAAAGATATTTTAGAATGAACCGCATGTTCCAAGCGCCTTTCATCAATTGATTTTTGAAGCTTCAGGAATCTGTAACATGTTATGCGATCCATGCGCCCATTCGAACAATCAATTGCGTTCAACCCGGATAAACATTTGTCGACAATCAGCTGACCCAGCACGAACAGCCACATACATTGATCCCAATTTCAATAACGTGCATTGCCGAAGCCTGCAGCTGGTGCACGTTCTTAAATTTTAACTACTCTATTGGTTGAGCAGTATCTCCCAGGTGTCTGTCTTAAGTATTTAACTTAGAACGATATATGAAAGTAATATCCTGAAATTTTGCACATTGATATCTGTGCTATGCCATATAAAACATCAGTCCAATTTATGTGCATCGTCTTACAGGGTCCTCCAATTGATGATTATTATTCAATAGTACTTATAAAATTGATGTTGTTGCCGAAAAAATCACAAGGCTACAAATAAAAAAAATTATTATTGCTGTCCTCTTAAACTAAAGTTATATTCAAAATACATACCATAAAGTGTCAAAATATAATATATATCTCCATGATTTGAGATTTTTTTTGATATTTGTTAAGTCTTTTTCATTTTAATTAATGAATTTCATTTGCCAATAATTCTGTTCCATTCGTATAATGTGTAATAATAAATAATAATAATAGTAAGATTGCAGTCTTGAATTCCTGAATTCTAGTACGAGTATGGTTGGAATTTAGAACAAAACTTTAAATTATTTTAAATACAACGTTTAGCTTACCTATGTAGATGGATGCTGTACATTTATAGCAATAGAACAAATAGAATAGATAATTTTTGGTCCAAACGGTATAATCTAAAAAAGTAAAATTCAAATTATGTTAGCTTTTTTATAAATGATGCCTTAGCAGGTTTTATCGAGTCAATATATAAGCCGTATTGGGCGGTTTAATTAGTTCGTAGCGTTTCCTAAGTGATGGCCGAGACTAGTGCTTTTCAAAAATTTACTTTTCAAAGTGTATTCCCCCGTAAAGATAAATTGATTTAGCGTCGTTTTTAATTTCCTCGTATGTCATTTGGTTGAAGGGTAAAAAACACCACATTTTACTTCATAATATGAAGCCAAGGAGGGGATTTTTGCATCGAATTGTGACTAGCGATGAAAAGTGAATCCGATATAAAAAGATATAAAAAGTGGGCGGGACACGACCATTTGTATATGTATATGTATATGAAGCGGTTGTCCTCTAAAATCCACCAAATCGAATTTCAAGCTAATATGAATTTAAATAAAGATTTTTTCATAAAAAATCACAAAAATGGACAGTAGGTTTGTATGGGGGCTACACCAAATAGTGGGCGGGTCCCACCCATTAATGTATATGTCCACTTAAAGTTACCATATCAATTATTAAGTTGATGTTGACTACAATAAAAAAGTTTTTCATACAAAACGTCAAAAGGGGGCGGTAAGTTTGTATGGGGGCTACCGGGTCAAGTCGAGTGTATGTGCAAAATTTCAACTGGATAGCATAAAAATTGGTCCCCAAAAAATGCGCAGTAACATACAGACAGACGGACAGACGAACATGGCTAGATCGACTCGTCTCGTCGAGCTGATCAAGGATATATATACTTTATGGGGTCTACGATGCCTCCTTTAATGAGTTACAAACTTTCAGACAAACGAATAATACCATTTCACACTACTATGTGTGAATGGTATAAAAACGCTTCGAATTAATTCAAACACAAAATATAATTTTAAACTTTGATGGAAGAATACTTACGGCAATTGAAAAAAAAAAATGCTCTATGCGTAAGATATTTTTTTTTTAAGATGAATCTTGTGGATATTTTTACTTGTTTTTTTTTTTTTTTTGCTTTGCAGGGGTAGTTAAACTGTAAATAGATTTTATCAATTTATAAAATATAAACAATGGAAAATTAATTGTAATTAAGCGCGTGCCACGAATGCATTCGTCATGTGAAACGATTGCATTCGTGAAAGACGAAATTCGCACTTCAAAATTACTCATGAAACCACCTCATGTCATACCTCATGCCTGAGTAGGTTAGCAAATAAAAAAATATCTGGTATAGAATTACTTACAGACGTATTAATGAAGAAATTGACCAGGCATGTAGCCATACGCCTCTGCTACCTTTAAACAATTCCTCATGTGTTCCTCTAAATCATCCGATACACTCGAAGTGGAGCTGAAACATATAACATATGATTACTATGCAGGTCTTATGGCTAACGAACGTCCAAAGTTTCTTTTTTCTATTTAAATAGAATTAGATGGCGGAAGTGTCTTACCGAGATTCGAGACCCCTATTTGAATCAAAATTCATTTGTCTTGCAATACGCCTTTCTGCTTGCCGTTGCGCAAGTCTTCTTACTCCCCGCCTTTTGGGCGGAAACATTTCTGTGATGTATTGAATATACATTATTTATTAATAAAATAATATAGATTTTTACGAATGTCGACTTTTCAGCAAAATCTTTTTTTCCGGACTCGAACTTTTTATCACAGCCAACTTTGGTTGTACTATGTTGGAAAAATATTTTTCATTAATGGCTTGCTTAGCTTTATGAAATAAATTTTGTTGCTATTTTTTAAATGAATCGATTCATATGTATCCATATCTTTATTTAAACATAGTACTTACCATGTATAGTTACCTTACTTATTAGCGTCGTATGATACTTGCTTATAAGCATCTTTGCTGTGATAAGTTCGATTTTAGCGGCGTATCGGAAGCGGCCTTATAGTCTAGTCGGCTTTGTTGTAATTACGTGTCTTCTTCAGGACCTTTTGGTCTACCTTTTTTTTATAAACTCACACTGACTATGCTATCAGTGCAGACGATTATATAGTATGCGGGACAGAATTTTATGTACGCGACAGCGAGGTCTTTTTTCTTGAAGATATGACAAAGTACACTGAGATTCCAATAGCTATGCATGAATACATTGTTTGAATCCTAATTTTTTTATACACATGAAACGAGAGCTCGCAAAATATGCTCAACCAAATTTTTCTATGCTGTCTGCTCACCGAAAAGACAGAAAAAAATGAAGCAGACTCGCACAGAAACAGAAACTCAGAACACTCATTTTTGATGCTTTCGTGTTTTCTGTTTCATGCTTCTTAATGGTGACACTTTCGTTCGACTCTCAGCGTTCTGAGCATCAGCAACTGAGCAAAACGAGCCAAGTGGAAGCTTATAGTGTCTTTTTTGTTGTTGTTGCGTTAGGTTGTGTTTGTTGCTTTAAATATTTCATCGCTGGCAAAGTGTGGAAGAGGGAGGGAGAAAGAGATAGGGCGCTAAATTGTGTGCATATGTTAATATATAAGTAACACACATAAATGCGCAAATGACACTTTCGGCAAATTGAAATGTGAAATGGTATTATCAGTTTGTCAGAAAGTTTGTAACGCATCGTAGACCCCATAACGTATATATATTCTTGATCAGCTCGACGAGACAAGTCGATCTAGCCATGTCCGTCTGTATGTTGTTGCGTATTTTTTGGGGACCAATTTTTATGCTATCCAGTTGAAATTTTGCACTTACACTTCTTTTTATTGCAGTTTAATAGAGTGTCAAGATTGACCTTACTTTTTGGGGTAGCCCCCATACAAACCCACCGCCCACTTTTGACTTTTTGTATGAAAAACTTTTTTATTGTACTCAATATCAACTTAATATTTGACATGGTAGCTTCTAGTGAACGGGCGCTTCACATATACATTAATGGATGGGACCCGCCCAATTTTTGGGGTAGCTCCAATACAAACCTACAGTGCCCTTTTGTGTTTTTTTATGAAACAAATTGTTAATTTAGATCAATATTAGCTTGAAATTTGATTTGGTGGATTTTAGTGGACAACTGCTTCATAAACATATACAAATGGGAGTGTCCCGTCCACTTTTAGAGGTAGTCCCATGTAAACCCACATCTCACTTTTATGCCTTTGTTTGGAAAACGTCAATATCAACTTGAAATTCAATATGGCGGCATCTTACACATTTACTACATCGCTTGGGTTAGCCTCTACTTAAACCCCCACTTTTATGTTTTACAATACTATTTAAAATTTCGTCTGAATGGTATTAGAGCTTCGGTTCAACCTAAGTTAACGTTTTTTCTTGTTGTAATTTGCGTTTCACTGTACTTGTTGCATTGTTTTTGATGAATGCCTAAACATAGATACATATTGTAGATGAGTCACTGTCTTACCTCATGTTCACATTTGACATTGATATAATTTTCAGTTGGCTCGCCTAGGCTCTTCCATTGGGACGATTGGGCTTTGGTTTCGACGTCATGACCATATACCCATGTTTCGTCACCAGTTATGACCCTTTTGAGCAAATCTGGATCTGGATGTTGACGTCATTCAATAGCTCCTGAGCTCGATAGCAGAAAATCGACGAGCACGCAAAACACTTCTAACCGCGTTATGCCTCTCACAAACAAACTAAACATGCTACATAGCTGAAACTTTAAACATATGTTCGTGACGAGTGTACCAACACAACAGAACAAAAAAATCGATAATCGAATGTACGTTGCCCGCGAAATTTGAAAAGTCACCTTACTTTTTGTGCACACCTCGTACACTTGAAGCTACGTTCTCACATACTTGTTCAAAAAGTCACTCACTCAATACTTTTGTACATTGTCAGCTGATTTTCTTAGGTTCGTTTTGGGTTTTTATTTTTTTCTCACTTTTTGTTTAAACTTCCGCCTCATTGCGTGTTACTTCCGTGCATTTCCTTGCCACGCAACGCCTGCCGGAAGCTGTATACAGCCATGACAAATTTTTGGCATTCGAATAACTTTCCTTTTTACATTTTACTTGTTTTCATACGCTTTATGTATTGTGTAAATTGTATATTCATTTTGTTAGAAAGTATGTAACACAGACGTGAAATGAGTTGTTCTAGACATGTCCGTTTGTCCACCTACAAATCCGTCTGTCTGCCTGTCCAGCTATAAGTCATGTCCGTCTGTCCAGCTACATACCTGTCTTCTGTCGGTCGGTCTGTCTTCTTGTTTCGTTTTACTTTTTTTTCATGCATTTTCGAAGAAACTGTATGCAGACATCTGTTTTTTGCAAGTAAAGTAGTGACATTTTTTTATGCCTAAATCTTTGAAAACTTCAGATACACCATGGTTGTATCTATATCTACAATAATCCGTCAACATTTATGGGTTCCAGAAGCTGGGTTCTACAGTCCACCAATAATAAATTTCGTTTGAAGTGTATTAAGCTTCGGTTGGCATTTTTTTTTCTTCTATTTTTGTTCTTTTTATTTTAGATATTTGTTTTTGCTCTTTTCCATAAAATTCAGTCGCATTACTTTTCTCGATATCACATCTTTTTTTTTTCTTTTTTCTTTTGGTTTTGTTTGGTTTGTGTACTTCAAACCTTTAAATTACTTTCGTTTTGTTTGTAATTCATCTTGAAATTTTCGAGTAGCATTAAATTGAACCGAAAGAATATCAGCGTCAGCTCAAAAGTTTTGCTGCAGGGCAAAACATATTCATTAGTTAAATCGAACATCGAACATGGAGATACTTTGTGTGGCTGTGAAGCGGAAATTCAATATTCATAGCAGTACATAAATCAATTTTATTGTTTAGTTACATGTAATGACAGGCAATAGAACATACCTCAATGTATCTACATGTATTTTCAATATAGAAATTTTGATACATACGAGTGCATATGTTAATTTAGAGTATGCAGAGAGAAGTACATAAAAATATTCATTAATTTTGACTTATTCAGCGGAATTTTCTCTTCGTCTATAATGCAAAGGTAGTAACCAGCGATAGACTCTACTGTAGTGTAATAAAATTCGGAAGAAAGTCCAAAGAAATGCAGTTGCAAATCACGCTAATGAACTTTATTTTGTTCCTATCCTCATAATGTACGACTTTATCACTCCCTCATTTAAGTGTCGTCCCCATAAAAAGATATTTTCAAATGCATATATCTATATTTCCTTTGCATATTTTAAAATGACCAACTTGATAGATCCATTGTTAAAATACTTGACTTGACTTGCACCAGCAGTCAAAATTATCCTTTCTTCTCATGTTAAATCTACTTATGTATATGCAACTTTTCTTAACAGAATTATATTAGGTGCTCAGAAATTGTTACAGGAACTGATTTACGCACAATTAAAATATTGTTTAAAATTTTATAAAAATTTAAGATCCGAACGTGTTCAACTAAGAATAGCTTTATACAAACTCTATACAAACAATCCTAAACAGTTCTATTGAAGCGGCTTTCTAGAAATTCTTGAGATAAGAATGTAATTATACTATAAAGAAGAAGATTTATACTATAAAAAAACTCTACACACTTATTACTTGAATACCTTTAATAATCATAAGTTTAAATGAGCTTATGCCACATCGAGATCTTTTCTAATGACTTCATGTAAAAATTTCTAGGCTCATATATGAAAGTTAAGTGAGTCATTGCATAAAAAATATTTAAAAAATTTGACTTGTGAATTTCTTATTCTGGCTCAAATGCAATAAATTCATTCATTATTTTCTCTGTGCACCTATCAATGACCGACTAACAGTTGCAATACGTTTAAGATTTGCAGAACTGCAACCAATGACATGTTATAATCATTCCTATGCACCTATTTATGCGCGTTGTGAAATATTACTCTAGGTCGGGAACAGTCTTGAACTCTTTATCATGTACAACTTATCAATTCAAGTCGTAGTTTTTCATTCAATAGTTATGAGCAATGAGTTTGTAGAAAGGCTTCAAAAAAAGCTGTCATCAATCAACTTTATGTGACGGCAAATCATTCAATATTGTCCCATTTAATAGGCGTACAGCTTTTGAAAAGTTATACTTTTAAGAAATGTAGAACAGAAAAATGTTTATTTTAATACCATATATAACTGTACAGTGATATCAGGAAACTGTTTATATTTTTCATTGAATTTTAAGATCAAAAACAGTGCGCCAACCACTTCTATATACAAACAAATTTCACCAGAATTTCTGGAAATTTGTGACATTTTAAAGAAGCCACAAAGTAGAATTTGCAAAAGCGTAACACTTCAGCTATTACAAATTTCTGATTACCTATTATGGGCTCTTAATAACTTTTAACCGCTTTATTTGTAAATATATTTACCAGAAGAGAAAACCTGTATTACCTATACCCGAATCATTCATTTAAGCAATTTGACTTGCGAGTGCTTTCTTTTATTGCTAATAGAAGTTATTTATCCATACATTTCTGGGAACCTATTAATGACCGCCTTAAAGTTACAATACATTTACAATAAACTACAATGAATACAATTTATAATGGCAGAAGAGAGTAATTGTCTTGTAAACACTTGCAAATGACAATGACGGCATCTAACAAGAGAGTATTTACCAAGCAGAAGTGTTTCTACAATATATAGGTGAATTACGAAAGAGAGCATCAGAAAATTAAAATAGCAAATAAAATCTTTTGGAGTCTTTAAACTATTGAAGCTTTCAAGTAATAGGCGTGCAGAATATTTAAAATATTTTGCGGATAATATTTTCGAATCATATAAAAGACCACTTCCTACAAAGCCTATAAACAGCACAGCAACCTAGTATTGGAATGAACCTGCGCGCCTATTAAATACGACAATCCTTTTGAATGAATCGCTAACAATTACTATATTTCAGTGAATGGAATAATTTGATATTACTCTATAAGGACCATATTGATAAGATTAGTTAGTAGAATCTACCGGATCAAGTACTTGTCAATAACATTTTCTATAAACATTTGTTTTTACCTTTTGGTTCTCGTATAGAAATGTCATTTCATATACGTAATGACTCGCTCAACTTATACATCCAAGCTATAATAGGGACCCAGAAATCGGTACAGGAAGTCTTTTGCATAAAATTCTCTATAAGACAATTGTGATTCTATAATTTAAATCACTTAGGAAGTCGCTGAAGTAACAGGTGTACAGAATTTTATAAAAGCTGATATCTTTCGTTTGGAAATTTTACTTGTCGGCTTCTCTAAACTGTCACGAAAGTCCAGAACGTATTTGTATACGTAGGCTTTGTTTGTTGATCTATTAAGGATCTCAAATTTCTCTACGAATTGTAAACAATTATGCGATATAATCTATATATAAACTAATCAATACAATCTTTTACACGTACGAGTATTGGAGTGAACATTTCTCTGTACCACAATTCTGAAAACTACAAAGCTACACTAGGAAAAGATGTACGCCTAATAAAAGCGACGATTTTTTTGTTTTTTAATAAAATTCTTTGTCACAACTTATTAAATCAAACACTACTCGATCACTTTACGATAGATTGTTATTACTGAATCATGACACTTAAGCCATAAATTATAATCAGAATCATAAAACTACCAAAACTGTCAAAAATCAAGTCAGATAAAGATTTTTTGTCAATAAAACGAATGAATTATTGAATGGTTATCAATTACAAAACCAGAGTATCCAGTATCGGATAATTCAATTAATTAATTAAACGATTAAAAGATAATAGGTGCACAGAAATGATGAAATGAAGTCACTGGTTGCAATTTTTCAAGTTTTTACAAGATAAATACTCTCTTCAACCATAATAAATTGTGTTTATTATAGTTTATTGTAAATGTATTGTAACACTAAGGCGGTCATTAATAGGTTCCCAGATATATTATCCCATTAACACAGAAATGTAATTTTTTGTTAATAGATTTACACGTAGAAATTAATTGCAGTGGTTAAAAATAAAAAAAATCAGAAATTCCTTTAAAATTGCATCCAAAAAGGAAACTGTTCGCCTATTAAGTGCAACCAATATGTTGAATGAAGCCTATCCATACCCATAATCTCATTCATTGTAAATTATGGAATGGAATACTACGCAATCATTCAATGGATATCCATTTGGTGGTATCTGCTGTGCATGATGAAGAAGTTAAGAACGAATTATTTGTTATAGCGGTGAGTAACAGCAGCTCACACAGTAATCTATGAATGATTATTTTTAAGTCGCATTGTTTATATGGTTCAGATCTAAGTTTATCCGAATATATATCACTTCTATTAAATAGTTTTATAAATAGAAATTAGTTAGATCGATCAATATTAGGTGCAGCAATGAAGCTATTTGACAAATTGAGAACGATTAAATTCAACTTTGGCGATAAATTTTGATTAATTATCAGAATTAGGTGTCCAGATATTATTGCCAGAAGTCATTAACTAAATACTCTTTACGATGATTAATGCAATAATTGAAATTATTCGAGTCTTTGACATTTTTAATAGCAGAAATTTAAAGCACCGCCAAATTCTAGTTACTACTCTGCTGTTAAGATATATTCGTATGAAATTGTTGCTTATATATAGAATTCGAACGGATCCTAAATTTCATTAAGAACTGTAAACAGTATAAATATATTGGAACACTTACCAATGCCTCGATTGTAGTGTATTGTAACTCTAACTCGATTATAAATAGACCCAAAAATATATGAACTCAATAAGAGTTTTAAATTGAATGAAACCTTTCAATAAACTCATTGATCAGAACTATTGAATATAAAAACTACGAATTGATTTGACAAGTTGTACATATATGATAAAGAGTTCGAAACTGTTCCCGACCTAGAATAATACTTTACAATGCTCATAAATAGGTGCTTAGGAGTGATTATAACAAGTCATTGGTTGCAGTTTTGCATATCTTAAATGTATTGTAACTTTTAGCGGGTCATAAATAGGTGCAAAGAAAAAATAATGAATGAATTTATTGCATTTGAGCCGGAATAAACAATTCACAAGTCAAATTTTTTATATGATTTAGTTGCAATTTTTCTTTCTTTCAAAGAGTTTTAAGTGTAGATATTAAGTATTGCAGTTAATAATAGGTGCACAGAATTACCGACAAGTGAGTTGGGTAAATCTTATCATCAAAATTTTACTTATACCTATAAATATCCAATGACTCACTCAACTTTCATATCATTATCATAATAGGAACCCAGCAATTGTTACATGAAGTCATTAGAAAAGATCTCGATATGACATTAGCTCAATAATTTAAATCATTTAGATGTGTGATCATTAAATGCGCTCAAGTAATGGGTATGCAGAATTATTCCATAGTTAAAAACTGAAGCGTCGATAAATTCATTCATATCTCATGAATTTCTAAAAAGCCGCTTAAACACAACTGTTGTTTACAAGATAAATGTTTGTACAATGTGAAGCTATTCTCAGTTGAACACATTCGAATAATAAATTTCATTGGCATTTGTAAACAAAATTTTATTTGTGAATCAATTCCTGCAACAATTTCTCGGCTCCTAATATAATTCTGATATGAAAAGTTGATTCAGTCATTTCATTTAAGATATAGTTAGATTTTGATATGAGAACAGAAGAAGAGACAAAAAACCAATGGAGTTGTGAGGCATCAGTCTTATAAATATCGTGTCTTGCGATCGCTCAGGAACATTCTCTGATTCTCTGATGATGAACTATAGTTTACAATTCGTAATGAAATATGAAACTTAATAAGAACTTATCTATACAACGGTTGCTGTGCTTGCTTATAGGCTTTCTAAGAAGTGGTCGTAGATATGTGCTCGTATGTTAATACCATTCGACAAGTCTGAAAATATTTTCAGCAGATGCAACCGATTTCAATGTTTAAAATATTCTGCATGCCTATTACTTGAGCGCTTCAATAGTTTAAAGACTCCAAAAGACTTTATTTGTTATTTTAATTTCCTGATTCTCCCTTTCGGAATTCGCCTATATATTTTAGAAACACTTCTACTTTGCAAATACTCTCTTGTTAGATGCCGTCATTGTCATTTGCAAGTGTTTACAAGACAATTTCTCACGTCTACCGTAGTTAATTGTATTCATTGTAGTTTATTGTAAATGTATTGTAACTTTAAGGCGGTCATTAATAGGTTCCCAGAAATGTATGGATAAATAACTTCTATTGCTTGCAAGTCAACTTCTTTATATGAATGATTGAGGTGTGAGTAAAGTTTTCTCTTCTTTTAAATAGATTTACAGATAGGAATTAATTAAAGCGGTTAAAAGTTATCAGGTGTACAGAATTTTATGTAAGTGTTTGTAATGAGCTACGATTTCTACAACTAAAATCTAATAATATGCATTGACTCACTCAACTTTTATATCGGTGATTTAAAGAGTCGCAGAAATCGATGTTATAAGTTATTACAAATTATTCTCCATATGACATTAGTGCAAAATCTTAAAATCATTTGGGTATTTAAACCTTGAAGTCTGTCAACTAATAGGTGCACAGAAATTTTCAATATCTTCTATGTCTGTGTCCCCTCGAAATTTCACTCTGACTTCAACTTATATATAAATAAATACAGATGCAAGTATTGTAGTAAACAATTTTCGGAATTACAACTCTGAACACTTTAAAATTGCATCCAAGAAGGTAAGCCTGTTCGCCTATTAGTGCAACCGTTATGATGAATGAAGCCTACTCACAACGATAAACTCATTAATCGTAAATTTTTAATGGGATACTATGCAATCACTCAATGGATATCTATTTGATATAATTAGTTGTTTATGATAAAGAATTTTACAAGATTATCGACTTCATTCATAGAAGCCTTAACATTGATGAATGAATTTATTGTATTATTAATTAAAACTGGAATAACAATTCACAAGTCGGATTGTTTACTTACATACTCGTATAATGGTTAAAAGAAATCATTGATTGTAGTTTTGCTCTCTAAAGGCTTTGGAATCTAAAGGCGCTTAACTAATAGGTGTACAGGCATTTTTAACAATATTTATATATATAAAGAAAGAGAAACCCTGCATTATTTTAGACATGAATCATATAAACAATTTGACTAGCGAATGCTTTATTTTATTACTAATAGAAAAAATGTATTCATATACTTCTGTGCACCTATGAATAATCGCCTTAAAGTTGCAATACTAATTCACAATTGATTATTGGTAGAACAAATAATTTGTTATGTAAAGACTTGCAAAATTTCAGCCAAAGTCTTCATTTCATCATTTCTGTGCTCGTATTTTTTTTTTACCATTCACACAAATTGGGAAATGGTATTTTCAGCATGTCTTTAACTGTGTTCGTCTGTCTGTATGCACATGTTTGTCTGAATGTTTTTGCTCATTTTTATATCCTTTACCCAACGGGACAAGGGTATATTAGTTTATGCATATGTATGTAACAGGCAGAAGGAGACGCGGTAGACCCTATAAAGTACATATATATTCTTGATCAGCATCGGAAACTGAATCGATTTAGCCATGTTCATCTCCCCGTCCGTCTGGATGTATGAGACAAAAGATCTCATTAAGTATAAGAGTAAATCGTGCATTAAGATTATCCTTGATCCTACGCAGTTGTCGTATATATACAAATTTTATGAATGCGTCGCCCACAACGCCCAATTCATAGCCAGAAAAAGCCCAATTCGGCTGATGGATGACAAAGCGACATTTCAATGATTTCTTCGACACTGACCGCTGGATGGTCTCTTTCTCTCTTTTTGGTTGGTGGCTTATGGTCCAAAAGAGTGCGACGAATTGCATGCTCAGTGAAGCAATGATCTCCAACATGTTCATGACACGGTTCTGGAGCAAGGGTTTTGTGTATGCTAAATTTAATATTAAAATGTTTCTGAACATTACTAAAACCAATCGTTTGTTAATTCACTCTCTAGTTCAGTAAATGGCAGAATGAAATAAGTTACAAAAATGTCAAAATCTTAATTAATCTGCTCCGCCATAAGAACAAAATTTAAACTCACTTCAAACTTCAATTACTTCAAAACAATAAAATTACACCAACAAATTCACTATAATAAATTACACGAAAAAATCACCACCACCAACAACAAAAGCAATTCCATTTTATACTTTACAACAATACGAGATACAATATATATTTTTTCATTGCAGTCTGAGATATTTCATTACTTCATGCCACACTTGGAATTTCACAAGAAGAGATTTTCATATGCCTTTAGCTGAGCAAAGTTTTCTCGCAGACGTTTTACAACCCAAAAACAAATTTCGACAATTTCTGAACTTATATTTTTCTTCATTTTGTTTTGTTGGTTTGTTTGGATTTTATTTTCATATTTTATTTTTTTTTATTTTTATTTTTGGGGTAGACAGCAATTGCGACATTTAATCGATGCGCCAGAAGCGAACTGAAAACGATTCAAATCGAATTGAACTCCTTTTTTTGTTTTTTGTTTGTTTGTAGAAATACGAATCTTATTACTCATATAAGATAATCAGCTGTGAACCATTACATTAAACTGAATTAAAATTTAACAAATAGAACTGATGCTGCAGTCCCATTTTAGTCAATGCTCTTTGAACTCTTGAAGTTCAATTTGAACAGCAGCAAATGGCTTATACGAGTATCGTGTATGCGCGATAAAGAAACTACTTATTTTGAAGACGTGACTGTACTTGTAAATTTTAAAAAGAAATTGAAAAGCTACAAACATTTATTTAATTTTATTGAAGTGGCTGGCTCGGCAGTAGAACATGCTGGACCACCAATTTTCGAGCACTTTATCTGCTCTATTTGAGCAATATTTAGATTAAAGGTTTTCTTTCAAGTGGTCAATTGTTTGAGAATGATCCGCATGAAGTTCAATACTTCAATGCACCCCAAAGAAAGATATTAAGTGATGTTCAATTCCAGCACGAATGTTGCCAATTAACATTGCCAAAACGGCTAATAACACGATTGTTAATTCATTGATTACACCAATTTGTTCAAACATGAGCTCTTCAAGATTGATATCTTCCAGTTTCTGTTACAAAATTTGCAGTTATCATGTCATAAAGAGTCCAGTCCAATTCTAAATCCTTGGATTTTGGAGTGGCATCCTACAGATGATTTCCGTTTTCCAAAAAGATGATTTCCGTCTCAGCAACCACAGAGTCACACTCAAAGTTTTGAGTATTTTAAAACATCGATTCAAATTAAGCCGTTGCATATTCCCCAAACGGATGATAAAACTAAACCACTGTCAATACTGTCGACAACGTAGTTTAAAATTCAACGTATTTTTCGCCCATCCTGTATAAGATACATAATATTGCAGTTGGTTTCGGGACGCCGCCACCAATTGATTAGAGCAGCGGCGGTTAAAAGTTTCGAATGTACTATTTATTGCTTTTATATTTGGTATACGCAGAAATATAATAAAAAACAAGGATATTGTTTGTATATATTTCGCTGTTTGATGCAAAAAGCTGCGTATGTGTCTAAACTGTCAATAAACAGAAAAAAACCACGTAGCAAGCGAAACTGTTGTTCTATTGCGCTTTGTTCTAGGGTGATATGCGCTTTACTGAATACAGAAATATAACAAAGAATTATGAATGCAAAGAGCTATGTGTGTGTGTGTGTTTGTGTATGCGACAATGGTCAGCATATTAAAACAACAACAAATGTGCATGAATAACATACGGCCTTAGATCAACTTAGAGCATAATATCGCATTTTTCAATAGTATGCGTAGAAGTATGCAAGAAAGCCCCTTTCTTTCTCTTTTGCATTGTTTACACGTACACGTGCTGCCGATTGTGCGGTCGCTCAAATGCTATTAGCCTGCGCTATACCATGCCTCAGCCGGATATGTTAAAAATTAATACAAAACAAGAAGAAAAAGCGCTAACTTCGATTGAACCGAAGCTTTAATACCGTTCACACGAAATTTCAAGTTGTCTTTAAAGATATAAAATATTTGTAAAATCTACCAACCTAAACATGGGTGGTAAGTTTGTTTGGTGACTGATATTTCAAGTTGATTTTGTCTGTAACAAAAAAGTTTTTCATACACAATACCAAAGGTGGGTGGTAGGTTTATAAGGAAGTTACACCTAAAAGGGGGTCCGTTTACCAGAAGCTACCATGTAAATTATACCATTCACACAAAATGTGAAATTGCCTTAGCAGTTTATCTGTTTTTCAGTTCCACAGAAGCTAAATTCTTTTTATGTTTCACTTTTTTTAACTTTGAAGAGAATAAAATATGATTTAATCTTTATTTATAAAAATAAATGTTATATGCATGTAAACGAACCTAAAACATGACGTAGTGCCTGGTTCTAAGCCGCATGACAAGCAAGTGCTGGCAGGTTGTACTATTATAAGAGATGCTTATAAGAGAAAAACCAGAGAAGGCGTAGCAAAATGTTCGTGTGATATATAAAGCTTTGAATAAGTACATCTACAAGATGTGCTATTCAAGTGAAACACAGTGGTACATATGTGTAAAGCGTAATAAAACTTCGTTGACATCGTATCTAACGGTTTATTTTTTCACTGCTTTGCATATAAATTTAACTTTCATCGTTTCAAAATCCTTTTTTTTAATATTTTAATACCCGCAATTTAGCAGAATTTAATTTTTTTATTATGCATTATTTTTATATTCTCTCACATTTGCCTTCATTCCTTCCTTCCTTCCTTTTTTTCCACATCTAATTTTCATTTTCATCGCAATTGCTTTAGAGCGATTAACATTCAAAACAAAAGCGGGAAAGACTAGAAATAGACTAGAAACAACAAAGAATAGGAAGCCAAGAATGAAAGTTTAATAATAATAATAAAGAAAAAACGTTAACCGTTGGGGAATGGAATGGCCATGGGGGGCACATAATGAGTTGGTTAGGCGGGTATTATAGGGAAGTAGGATGCTCCACTGTATGTAGTAAAACAAAAAAAAAAGTAAAATAAATGTCATTGCCGCACTTTGCCCCTCATTACATTATGAAACATTCAAATATTTTTAATTTATGTATAATTAATGTTCTTGGTGTTTTGTCTCCCTTTTTATATCTCCCTCTCTATCACTCTGTCTCTTTCTCACGTTGTTGTTTTTTTTTTCATTGCAGCTGAATATATTACCTTCAATATTTTAAATTAATGTGGTATTATTTGTTTGTTAGAGAGTATGAAACATATGGGAAGTGGACCATTATGCAAAAACAATTATTTCCGCAAATGCCTCAAATCATTTTTATTCTTCTTTTCACTGTGTTCCTTCAAAAATATTGCAAACTAATGAAACAACTTTCAACAAGTTGTAAGTTGTGTTGAATTTGATTCGATGCAACAAACGAGCAAATCGAATGAAAAGCAAGGCAAATGAGCAAAATATACTGGTATGTACACAGCAGTCTTTTGTTGCACTTACTATAACAATAAAGCAACGGGATATAACAGCATAGATGGTTAAGTGGCGAAGGCCGTCCCTGCATGATGCTGAAAAAATGATCCGTTGTGTCCAATTTAGTTTCATCAACTTGTATACCATACATAATTGATCATTGTAAGTCTGTCTACATAGATCCACGTTTGTTACATGGTCAATTTTTCTGAAAACACAATTACATCGATCATTGTTGATTTTGGCTTATCTTAAAAGACAAAAGACGCAAGACTCGTCCCATGGCACGATCTCATATATGTTTTTTGGAACACCGAGTTCGATTTTCTTTGCATTGCATAATCTAGCATCAATCGACACGATCCTTCATTTGAGTAATTATAAAATTATGTTGGCATAAAGTGTATGTCGAAAATTTTGATGGAACAAACATGATTTGAATGGAAGTTTTTTTTTCAAGCTTTTACTTAATCTCAATCAGCTATGTAGACGTGAATTAAATTTCAATTCCAAGCTTTCAAAATTACTACCAAGAAACAAATTATCAAAAATTCTAGTGTCAGTCTGTTCGTTTGTTTGTTATGTTCAAAATTTGGAATTCAATTTTGACCCACTTCGACATAGCTAATTGAGCTGAATACGTTATACTATAACTTTTATAGTTACATCAACAGAGTGAAGGCAATAATGTAATAAAATCGAAAATAACGAGATTTATGGATGCTGTTCATTTTGAAGTATGCAGCGTATCCAAAAGACATTAATTTTGCTTATGGATCTTGATTAATTTTGTTACAATACTTCTTTTTTGTTAAACTATTTTATTTCGGTTTGCAATTTTTAAAAATGTCTCATTCAATTTGGTGCACGAATATTCGTCTATGTTTTGATTATCGAACACAAACAACAAACATTTCGAAAATTGAATGAAAATCAATAAAGTAAGCCTAAATTAAAATCACAAATATTCGCATGCACACACAAGCCAGCGCTTTGGTGTAAAGCAGGAGATGTAGTATAAAGTACCGGAACGAGAATATTTACCAACGCTAAATCGTGCGCTGAAAAAATTCACTCGATACATACATTTTTTAAAATCAAATATAGTTTCTTCACTAATATTAAGAACTTCAATAACGTGGCACTAATAATGAGTTTTCTGCAGAATAAGAAACAGCCAATCAAAAAAAAAAAACACACAAAAAAAGAAGTACGATACAATATGCAGCAAGTCCCTGCTCGGGCGCCAAAATGTTGAGTACATCTTTATCTTCAGACTTCCGTGCTATTATAAGCATGTAAAGCTTAAAGTTACAGCTTAATCAGCAAACCGTCACAAACAAATGAAGTACATTAGTGCAGTGCGATATTCACAAGATCCCTGTTCGGGTGCCAACGTGTTTTTTCTGTCTTTATCTACAATTTATATTAGATTAAACGTTGTTATATGTATGTAAAGCTTAATTAGCAGAACGTCACAAGTAAAAAGTATAATAGTACAGTACGCTGTACAACATATCCCTGCTCGGGCGCAAAAATATTAAGTTTATATTTATCTTCACAGTACATTCAAAATGTTTAATCTATCTTCATGTTTAAAGAAGTGCCAGCGTTATAAGTATGTAAATTTTAAAGCTGTCGGTTAATCAAAAACCGGACTCAAAACAAGCTTCTGGTGCACAAAGTACAAAGTAATAGTTTATAGACTACTTTTTAATGGATTTTTAAAGTTAAAGTCACAAAACACTGAACGGACATTCATATTTCCGTTTAAACATAATGCAATGATTTTGTTGGTGCTCCAAAAATATTAACATTACAGCGCATATACTTCTGATAAACTGCAAGTAACATAACAGTTTTTAAATATTCTTAACTTCAACCATGCGACGCTAGTATCGTACAATATATGAACCAACGATACTTGAGATATATGGGTCAACACATAAACCGCTCCACATAAACCGTAGAGTATCAAAGATTTTACAACAACGAATTTTATGCATTTTCATCTTTCTTTCTTTCATTTCATTTCATATTCAAGCATAAATTTTGGCACTAACTTTTCCTAGCTGTCGACTTGTTCAGTTCAACTCGTCCCTGTTATGTTTCCCGCTCCATTCTCCAACTTCACATCCTTGTGCTTTCCTTGCCGCACTACATTCATTTCCGTTTCCTGTCAAAGCCGTGGGACACTTAATGATGCTTGTAATTTATGTAAAATAAAAATCAAAAAAAAAAAAAATGAGAAACTAAAAGCTGCAAACATACAAGTTGCTGAAATGTCACTATCATGTTCACTCAACATGTTGTTATCCTTGATGTATTGTAACACATAGCGCGAACAGGATAGGCACGCGCCAAGCCATTGAATCGCAGTTGCTTTAAAGTTTTAGAGCTGATTTTCCTGCCACAAATTTCACGCTGCAGTTTTCCTTAGAGAGAAATCAGATGAAAAGAAACTGTTCTGTTCTGTGATGTTCGTCTGCTGCTGTGCAGGGAAGCAGGATGTAATCTTGGCTGTGTCCAAAGTTCTAGGAATTGTGGCAAAGAGGAAACTTAAGCCTGGCTGTGATAGACTTAATACTGATTTTTATACATAAAAAAGCAAAAAAAAAAAAACAAAATTTGGCTTTGTTGTCTCTACAGGAGTTCATTCCTTCCTTCTCGCGTGCATCCTTCTGTTCATCCTTCCATTTACTTCACTGTTTCTGCGGTGTCCTTCCGTCGACCGTTCCGTTCATGTTGTCATTTTGGTCCATGCGTCCCCTGCTGCCCATTTCAGCGCCCCATAGTCACCAAAGTAACATTGTAGATCATTAATTTTGTTGCCGTTGACATTGTTTTTTTGATGTCGTTTTTACATTTCCTGCTAAAATCGTTGTCGTCGTCGTCGCTGTTGTTGTTGTCCTTTGACCCTCATCTCATTGTAGCCTTTCAGGCGTTTCAACTGCCATATATCCACACAAAAATCACAAGGTTTATATACGACTATGAGCAGTGGTGGTAGTACTAGGACTCATCGCCGTAGTATATAGCATATAGTATATGCATGACTTATTACTTTTCATGGCAGCGCGTTAATTTATAAATGAACTTAGTCGCCCAAAGGGATATAATGTTAATGAACAGTCACAGATTAAAATTGTTTTAATTGTTTAATTAAATCAACACCATCAATTTTATGAAAAACCAATCTTTCATAGTAACTACTGTTCTGCGGTATTGTTCCTTCGGTTGGTTGGTTGGTTGGTTTTACTTACTATGGTTCTTGCTCATCATTTATTTTGGTGGCATTTAACCCCTCTTTTTTTAATGGGTTAATAGAATTTATTCAATATTTGGTATTCAAATTGAAAATCAACAAACAAATGCAAGAAAATTACTGAAGAAGAAAATGAATATTTATAAGTTAAATGCACAGCAATCATTTCAATTTGTTATATTGATCTTAAGAAAACAAAGATTTGTTAGCAAATAAAAGTAATACTAATATAAAATACTATATACAACATAAGCGACTGCAAATAAAGTTTACACAAGAATATGTTTGTATTAAAATTTCAGTGTTGCTATAGGTATGTGAAGCTTAAGGTTACAGCTTAATCAGCAATATGTCAAAAAAATAAAAAAAGATTAAGGGAAAAAAAATATAGTACATGTGTCAGGTCCCTCCTCGGGCGCCAAAATGTGCTTTATGTCTATAGTAAATACAGTGCAACAAATGTCTTGAAAGTTCTAACTAGGTGGTAAGTCACATATAGTGGTATACAACTTGTAGATTAGTCATCAAACGGGTAAAATAAAATAGTGAAATAAAATTTATTAATGCAAAAATCGAAAAAACTTTCGAAAAATCCATGTCAACAAATAAAAGTGTCGTTAATTTTTATTCGCAACTTGTACAATAGCATGAAACTAAATTTTATAAATGAAATTTGAAGATTTTGAGACGAAAGAGATTTTTTGTGTCAACTCTGAATGTGATTTTATTTTTAAAAATTTACTCATTGTTAAATACGAAGCTTTAATTTATGACGTTTGTGAAAAGTTACGAAGGCTTTCGGCTTTTATGGTACACTTTTCTTATGAGGATTTCACAGAAGAAAATATTTCAGCGGTTCGTCATTTCAACAAACTAAAATATCAAAAAATTAGATTCTTGCACGTAAGACCGACTGACGAACATGACTTGATTGACTCGACTTGTCATGCTGTTTACAAATCTTTATGCTTTATGCGGTTTCCGATGCTTCGTTTAATTAAACAATGTGACTAAATTATAACACAATTTCAGGGTGGCTATAAGTATGTCAAGCTTAAAGTTACAGCTTAACCTGCCGTCTGTGAGAAAAAATAAAAACTAAGTACAGTACAACATTCAACATATTCCTGCTCAGGCGCAAAATTGATTTAAAATATTTCTTGTTTCTCTGTACATTGGCTCTGGATACGAAATCATTTCGACTGTTTTTAATGAAATTGTTACAGAATATTAATGAACGAGAGAGAGAGAGAGCGAGAGAGAGAGAGGAAGGCACTAGACTATGGACTCGAGAAAACAAGCGGCATCATGGCCACAAAGTAAAATTGATTAAAAAATAAGACTTAAAGTATACTATTTGACAGAATTTAAAATGAGAGGAAATATTTAAAGAAGCTTACCGTTTTAAATAAACAAAACGAAGGCATAGCAGTATGATATAAGTACTACAAATTTGGACTGCAGGCAATGCACTGTTATTCGATTCAATTATCGCTACAGTGATTGGCCGAAGCTATAATGAGGTCAACTTTAAACTCGGTCTGTATACACTACATAACATTTTTATTAAGCTCAATTTGTGCCTATATTTTGATAAATACCATCACAAATGAAAATACCATACCGCAGCCAAAGCCAGAGCCAGGTATAACTGTTAATCTACACATGTGTATAACTACAAATAAATGCTACTCACAACTGTGCTTCGCAACGATGAGAGCTCTTTAACCAAACTTATATTTACTGATACAATTGCAATACCTATATAGGTATATACATGTATATTTCAAAAGTTCAATATGTTTTTGTATTCTAAAAAGTTCCATAAATTAGAAACACAAACCTAGCAGAAAACATGCATTGCCAAAAACAAACAACAATGAACTGTCATAGCTCTGACATATCAATTAAAGCAGCCTATAAGCAAGATATATTCAAAGAAGTGCAGTTTATTGTCGAGATTTAGCATTAGTACTATTTCAAATTTATACCAAACAAAATGAAATCATCAAAAATGTTTTTTTTTTTCAATTTTGTGGAAATTTTACTCGGCTATTTACTTTTATCTATATATACAATTTCAATACAAATTCCTTCTTTCCTTTTGGCCAATCAGTTTTTGCTACAAAACAAGAGTTTCCTCTCATATTGCAACTCTGTTTGTGGCGCAAACTCAAAAAAAAAACAAATAAAATTGAAAATAATTTCATTTGAAGCAAGATAAAGTTAACACAACAAAAAAATACTATCTACACAGAAGCCAAATTATTTGAACGATATAATGAAGCTGATATCAAAGACCGCAACTAACCACATTTAACGCACAGTAAATGCAGACTAAGTATCTGTGGATGCGCAAACGAAAAAGATATAGCAGATATAGCAGATATAGAGCGTAAAAGAAAGAAATACATATATCATATGGAAAACAATAGCAGTTTGGGAAATCTAATGACAACGAAAATCCAAGTCAATAGAGAGAAAAAATAAAAATATAAACAAAAAAAAAAAGCCAAAAACTAGAAGAAAAAAAAAACAATGTATCTGAAACGGAAACAAAACCATTTCTATGATGATGGGTTTGTTGTGTTTCGTTTTTGGTCTTTGAATATAAAGCCAAACACTTCATTACCCAACTACACGCCCATGCTAATCTCATACCATACCATATCTTTCAGCTACACATACACTATATGCAATTCCTATTTACTCGAGAGTGTAATTTTGTCTGTACTATATACTTATATACATCATATGCACATAGAAGGACACTTACACACGGTCATACTTGTATATTTGCCCATTCATATAGAAATGAAATGTCTGTACGTTTCGTTGCATGGTTTTTGGTTTATTTTGACATGGTGGAAGGTATCTCTGTTTGTTTCGTTTAACGCGCCCCGCGCCATTGAAACCAACCCTTAAATTCAGTGCAACGTGCCAGATTCTCTGGTATCACGTTTGGCAGACTTTCCAGGTCTTCAAAGCATGGTTTCCCGAGAAACCGGCTGAGTTTGCTTAAAACTGCAGTGCAGACACATAGTATAGTATAGTGTTGGATACTTTTCATCTCCTATGTGATGACACAATTCTGATGCTACAGAATTGTGTTAGCGCCTTCAGCATATGAAGCTATTTCCAGATGTATCCGACCTGACGTGGGATGGCGCTTGTAGCTTTCAAACAAGTTTATTTCTCACACATACCATCTATTATTAAACAATGATCAAATTTTGTGCATCATCCATTAAGCGCATTGAAATCAGTTAGGTGCTGAAATTTTCCTCAAATGTATTCATGTGATAACTTGAAGGTAGTGTTTGACGTTGGTTAAGTGAAATATGGTAAAAAATTTTTGCGGAATTTCATGACTATATATGAAACAGCAATCCATCGCAATACATCAGACTCAAAGCAGTTGTTAAAATAGTTCGTTTCACTTTCTGTTCTTGTGTCTGTATTTCATGTCTGATTTCAATATTTGGTAAACGCGAAATTAATTATGTATATTGCTCAAAATTTGAATATGTTCCATGATATGTGGTACCTCCCATAAAAACTACGTGTCCCATACGATGTCGGGTACTTCTGGCACTACACTCATACTACAGTTGCATATTCTTGCGGAACAGATTTACAAAAAAATGCAAACTATTTACGCGATCTTGAGCATAAAAGTTTAAACATTTCACGCACAATTTTCACTCTTTTGAATGAAGCTTTTTATGGCTGGATTGAACTGACTAAAAAGTAATAATTTGTAGAATCATTATCAAAACGACATATCAAAGCAAAAAGAATGGTGAAACGAGAAATTAAATGCAAACTAATGCAAGTGGCTTGCGCACAGATTCTTTTTCTCACCCACTCTTTCTTTATCTCTCTCAGCTAGCGTTGCTTATTTTGTTGTTTCTTATACGAATGAATATCGACTCATCTCATTTACAGTTACTTATTTAAATGGCTTATGTGTGTATAGAAGACTACACCATATAATGCAGTTCGATGTTGCAGCATTTTGAATATATTAAGCAGCAAAAAGAAAGCTTATTTTTTTAATTTCATATCTTGAATCTATGTATATTGAATATGTGCTAATGCTCTCTTATCGTATGTACTTTCTACGCATTTCCCTTGCAATGCCGGGTATTTGTACTAGTATATATTTGTTTAATGTGTACGACATTCGCATAGTAGTGTAGTATAACGATCCAGGGTCGTTGGAACGTTTACTAAAATAAATCATCATCATTCTTATAATGAAAATGCAGTTATTTTCCTTATATCTTTGTTTGCGTTAGTTCGTGTACATATCTTTTTTTTTATTATTTGGAGTGTGTGTGTGTGTGTGTAGATATATTTCACACATGTATACGTATATCTCATTTCCAATTTTCAGTTAGAACTATCCATACTATACGCACACACCGACATAACGACATATTCATAGATACCAAATACAGCAAAACATGTTTGTACATCAACCCATTATATTGTCCCCTGCAGTGAAGTGTACTTGTACTAAACCATTCGAAAATACAATATACGTATATGTTTATATACATATATATAACATCGAATCGAAGTAAACTCAAATTCACCAAATGCAAAAACATATCAGTTACGTATGTAGATACAGTATACATTGATACCTACATGCCATTCTATCTGCACATACTGCTGTATTGTATTAAGCTACCTTAATACAAACTTATTATTTTCAACACGAAATTTAATGTGCTTTAACCAGGTATTTTTTTTAATGAAATGCGCTGATTTAATACGAGAGTTTGTTTCTAATAATTATTTATATAGTATTCGAATTCCCGGCGTGCGTTGCTACGCCCCTGTGTTTTTTCTTTTACATGAAGGCGTGGCACCGTCCATTTTGTATAAAGATCGTTGTTTTTTCGGTAACCCTTAACTATATACTTCAAACCGAGCACCCACCCTACGCCCAATTTTGCTGTTAATTCGAAAAATTCAATTATATGGAAAATACATATCTTTTAACACAAAATTGATGTCAGTAGTATTGTGAGTTGCAAGTAGGCTTTCGTCACTTGGTTTTTGTATTGTCAAAAGGTATTTTTATTTGATATAATAAACGCCAGATGAAGCGTTTCAGTCAAAATAAAGTGTGTCGAAGCATAACGAACGACATTGGTAGAATATGGTTCATGGAAAATTGAAGCAAACACATCATATCTAACAAAAAAAAAAAAAAATAATTTGATAATAAACTGGAATATTGTTTACAAATTGAGTTCAAGCTCACAACGACAGAAATGAGTTCTCGATGTGACAGTTAAAGTACTGTATCACAGATATGTTGAATTGATTCAACATGGAATACTGCAAACCAGTAGGCACTCCAATAGACAGTAGCTCCAAGCTGTTAAGATATAAACTTCATTTGGTTCAAGCGTAAAAAAACGTTTTTTCGTTCATAACGTGATGGAAAGAAAGGCATTTCTGCATCGAATTGTGAGAAAAAACATTTAACTTTATGAAAATGAAGCGATAACGTTCCCACGTTCTACTTTGGGATTTTCTGAATACTTTAATATTTATAACTATTTATGTAGGTATAAATTTAAGGGATGTTCATTACATATCATTTATAGTGTGTTGTTTAAAACTATCTATTTTTATCATTACATTTGTTACCGTTACTTTTGTTATCGTTGTATTTGCTATCGTTGTCTTTGTTATCGCTACATTTGTTATCGTTGCTTTAAGTAACGTTGCATTTATTATCGTTGCCTTTACTATCGTTGCTATAGTTTTTGATCCTAGTTTATCGTTCTCTTTGTGAATATTGTATTCAGCTTCAGAAAAAGACGGTCTACTTCAAAAACATTAGCAGTTCCCTTGTCTGACAAAAATGCCTGAAGTCCTAGCATATTGTATTGTTTATATAGGAAAGTTATATAAACTAAAGAAGGCAAATATTAAATTGAATATTCAAGTATAACATTCAGTTTATTCTTTATTCAATTTCCGTTAGATATTTCTTTTGATATGCCAATCCATGTCTACGCTAATAATAACATCAAAAAATTATTAAATTTTAGTTCAATTCCCAAAGAACTTGTCTAACATTTTAATGTTTGCATAAATGAACAAGCAATCAAATGTTCGCAGACAGTTGAATCTGTGCCATTTTAAATACGATTTTAGGTGTACAATATGAATATTAAAATTTGACTGGAACAGATTATAATGCATTGGAGGCGCTGTAGCATAATAACTGATAAAATCTCTATTCAAAGTGTTATTGCCAGAATTAGATGTGAATGGGAAACACATACAGATACATATTCGAATAATAAGCAGAAAAACTTTAAAAATATGTATTCGCATGAAATCCGTTTGGAATCCGTTTATACAGAGTATTTCAAAATAACTGAATTAAACACACAACTAACTCGATGAAAAATAATGAAGAATGCTTATTGTTAGAGTAATGTAAGAAGAAATTCGCATTCGATTGGTCAATTTATACAGAAGTTTTTCATGTGGAAATTGCATAAGAGCATTTAAATAAAAATTTAACCTAAAACTCGAACCTTTTACTGTGATTTTGCAAACGACAGACTATGCAAGTATTTGAATTGGCTGCTGATTTCAAATTCATATACAAGTAGTTTTCCTTATTCAATTAACTTGCACATTATAAACCATTATGTTGTACTAGAACTGAATGGTACTTACCTTGTCTATGGAGTTTTTGTTGAATTCATGCCGTGTGTCATTCAAACGGTAGATAAATATATAAAGAACGAGGGTCTATTGAAGAATTTGTTTGATAATTCAAACTAGGGTTCCATTATATATTATGCGCTACTGAATTCAGATGAGAGCTCAAAATATCAAAATTAGCCGCTTAATTACTAAAAAATGCATGATAAATGATAATGATATGGATCAGTTTAGTGGCGCTAGCTTACATAGGAGGCTCTGAGATCATGAAGCAAAAGCGTAACGGGAAATGCCTTATGTTTTCCTGTAAGAATATGTATTATGATAAGAGTGTGTCGTTTGTTTCCTTGTTGGTTTTATTTTCACTCATGTTAATTTTTTTAACTGTCGCCTTAATGCATTTTTAGTTCTATGTGTACATGCAAAGTAGAAAAAAGTGTGAGTGTGAATTCTTGCACGTGAGCATGTACGTGTGTTTTTTTATTATTGTGTTAGCAACATTTTTAAATTGTTTTTAAAGCACTGTATGTAACCGATGCTAATTTTAATTGATTCTTCGTACAGTCAACAGCAAAATAGCTTTCAAATGGTATATCATTTGTTAAAATTAAAAACAAATAATTATTATATAGAGATGACCAATAATGGCCAATTATGATCAATGAAATCGCATTAGTTCTACAATACACCGTCTAGATGGCGCCAATATAAAGTAAAATAGCTCTTCTCTGTGAGCGTGGTAAGCATGAAATGCTAAACTTGAACTGCGTATGTTTGAGACAAATCTAAAAAATCAAGTTTGATGGCTCTATATTTTATAGTCTCGGAGATATCGGTGACCATACAAGTACATACGAAAGATAGATGACGGACACAACTACATCAACTCGACTCTTAGTTATATGTACCACAATTCAAAATAGAAAATAGTTTAATTCGCTCTAGAATAGCTTGACTCTACTCACAGAAATCTGAAAACTTATCAAACTACATACGCATGTAGACACATGTGCCACTGAGTTTGACTTCTGCCAGTTTTCGACTTACTACTGCTTACTTCATCTAGTATTCATTCCAGCTATGCTGTCTAACTTCCTTTAGTCCTTAGGTTCTTTTTGTACAGCTTCCTTTCAAGATGAATGCAATGAATGTGAATAAGTGACGCATAGACAGTTGTATGAGTACGAGTATGAATGTGATTGTATTTGTATCTGTATTTGTATTTGTGATAGTTAGTACTATATACTCGTAAGCGCATTCATTCTTGACTACAACTGATACCAGCATTTTGAGCCAGAGTAGCTTCATTATGTTGAACTTGGTCTTAAGGTTCTTCTCGACTGCTTCGTTTGTTTTTTTTTTTTTTTTTTTTTTGCTCCAACATAAAGTAAAGTCAGCGCTTCTTCAAATGCTTCTTTAGCTTCATAATACATATATAAAATTGTTGAATTGCAGCTGCAGTTGATAGCATTCATAAGATGTTTGTGCACAGATACAAGTAGAGCCAACAGCACAAACCATAGATACAGATACATATATGTTTGTATCTTGTAGATATATGTAGCTGTGTGTATCTACGTCAGTTTGTGGGTGTTTAAAATGAACGTTTGCTTCTTCATAAGTTCAATTCAATCTTTTATTCCAATTTTTCCCTTTGTGAATGCCAGATTGAATGCTGAGAGTGCTGAGCTGAGCTAAAAGCTGTACTCAGTCTCAGCCTAGATCTCAAGCATTGAACGCTTTCGTATGCATCAGTACAAAATAAATCTATAAACTACTCTATGCGTATTGTCGATTTTAAAATAAATTTTCTTTTTCATATTTCAAGTATATTGTTAGTTATTATTCGATTTAAAATAAATTTCTATAAGCTTTTTTAATGTACTATTTTACCTGTGAAATGCTTTCTGCTGTGAGCTCCGTCCGAGCAAAGTCTGATATTGCATTCTGTATTGCTTAAATTAAAGCATTTTGAATATAATAAATATAAATGGAAAATTACTACAACTTCTAGTAGTCAGAGCGTGAACATTTTCATTAGTATAGTCATTCTGGTTATCAAGAGTATCTACGACAATTTTGAAACCAATATCTCAAAGATTGAAATATTAGTGAGCATACTTACACCAGAAAGATATACAGTCGGATTATAGAACGACTCGGTCTGTCATACTTTTCAATATGAAAAAAGAATAATATCCCCAAAACCCTTTTCATCACAAAGATTAAATAGCTACGGAGAAATTTGTTTCGGGTTCTGCTGCAGGCACCTCGTCACTCCGTTAGCTGTGACGTACAAAATTTTATTACTTACAGAATACTTTGTAGCGGAATCTATAATAAGTTGAATGTTCAAAGAGTTCATAGGCTTTTGTCTTCTTTTCCCATTTGAGATATACTACGAGTATTATGGACAGTTGTATCTCTTTTACATAGCTTCACCTGCCGAATTTAATACGGTGATGTTTTTGCAAGCGATCAATTACAACCCTCTGCATTACCATTCACTAGTCCCGGGTTAAAGAGTTCGTTAGTGCTAACTAACTAGCAGTTTTTGAGAAACTTTTTCTTTGATGGAGAAAACTGGTATTCAAAACACGACCAACTGAGCGCTGATTGTAACATCTTAGCTACTTCAACTAAGAGGTACGCAACTCAGCGATTTGGCACTTCCTCTTGGCTGTCGTCGCAAAGACAAAATAAGTTTTTCTATTTTTAAATAGGCGCTCTACAGCATTACAGAGGGCTATGGAAATCACTATTTCTCGTTAATGCAGAGCTGAACTACTGAATCTGCTAACAAAGCAATGGAATCGCGGGTATAGTAGAGTTCTTCCATGGGCTTTATTCGTTAGACTTGCATGTCTTCGTTCTCGTATGTTTTCGTTTTGGTAAAACAAACCAAAGCAAGTACTATGCAAATATTTCAAAAAACGAAATGCTTGCCCAGACACCAGGTTATAATGAGAACAAATGAGAGTAAACGAGTTATAAACTTGATACTATACTATACTCTTTTGCATGACTCTCACCACTGTTGTCCTCATATTACAAAAAAAAATGTATATAGAATTTGATGGTTTGTGCTCTAGTAAGTATGAATGACGCAATTGCACATGTATTTACATACAAATATGAACAGAGATAGAGGTTCTTTATTCTGCCAACTGAACTACAGAATGCAACTGATTTTTGGCTTGTTTATGTATAATGCAAACGTAGTGGCAGCTAAAGTGCGAAAGAGACGGACGAGACAAGCAATGTTCAATATCAAGTGAATCATAAGACTGTTGTGTATGTTTTGCTCATTTGCCTTACCTTCGGCTTGGTCGTTTCTTATATCGAATTAAATTCAACTTGTTGGAACTTGTTTGGCTCGTTTGCAATATTTTTAATAGAACCCAACGAAAAAATAGAAATGATTTGAGGCAATTGATAAACGCGTGTAGTAACGCAATGGTCTAATAGTTATAGCTACTATCTATCGTTCTTGCTGATTTATTAAAGAAAATAAAACTGCGAAACTGAGGTATAATTAATCGAAATTTAAATATTTATGGAGGTCACCAAACTGTAGTAAATATTTAATTTCTGGTTTAGACACATAATACTCTAGTGTTAAAAATACGTAATTACGTTCAAAACAATCTTCTGCACTTCATGTAAATGCAATATTTGTACAACTACTAAAAATATATGTGCATATTTATGAATTTTATTTACAAAAATGATTAAAAAATTCTCAAACTATTTCTATTTGTTAAATAGTTATGCAGCAGATACCATCATTGTTCGTTTCAGCCACTTTGTATGCTGTGTGGTTAGTCACCACTGAAACTCATTCCATACCTTTCCATATCCTTTGCTCGTTGCTTGCTTGGACTTCAGCTTTTGCTTTCGATATTTTCTGACAGTTTTTGGTGTTTTTCTGACAGTTTACTGCAATCAACCTCAATACGAACACCTCCACCCTGAATGCATCTTTTCAATTCAATTACTCACACTTTTGCGCCGGAGGTATTAAATAATTTAATTTAAATGCAGCACAGCACATTTAAACATTTATGAAATATTTTAATATTTAAATGCTTAAACAGTATTAAAAAATATATATAAATAAATTAAAATATACTTGAAAAAAAAACACATGGAATGAAGTAAATAAATACACAATACAATAAACGATTTTACAATATATTCAATACGACTGTACTTCCCTTTTTTTATACATTCATAGAACGTATATTTATTCACATGCAGTTCAAATAGATGACACAAAAGTTAAAATTTAAAAAAAAATTGAAAGATTTTTATTAAATTTATATAAGCTTAACACAGAAGTATGTTAAAATGTTTAAACTGCCTGACTATAACATTTAATCCATTGTATTACAAACACTGATAAAAATTTAATACTTTTCATATGTGGAACTTATATTTTTACTAGGTTCAAGTCAAAATAAGCAGCCTGTTTATATCGAAAAAAAAAATATATACAGATAAACCGCCAATCATATAATTATTGAAAAGTAAACACTAACTTTGTTCAAATTAGTTGACAAACAATGCATCTGTCAGCTGTTTGCTTTTTGACATACATCTCACACACATACATTTATCATTCTCCCTTTCTCATATGAGTAATAAATCTATACATATTTTAGTAGTATTTATTAGCATACATAGGTAACACTTTATATACTATATACGAAGTTGCTTATATTTGCGCATGTTTGTGCTTACTTATTTACAAATAACACTAACAGACTGCTTAAGTTGAAGTTGAAACTACCTTAAAGGGTACCTATTAATTAAATAAAGTTCAAGTTTTTTTTTTTTTATTTTAACTCTGCTGTATATGTGCTTATTTTCAATAATTACATAAGAAAATACAATAAACAATTTAGTTTAATATCGCAGCGTGAATACCCTTAGCTCTGATCGAAAACTAAATTCCAACAAAAGGGTATATCCGAGCGTTTGTTATAGACGGTTTCCGGGACAAGATAGTGGTAGAATACTTCGTTTTGATTCTTTCGTGTCTTCTGTTTCATGCTTCTCGATGAACAAAACACACGAAGCTCTCTTACGATAATGGCGTGATGGGAACACTTTCATTCGACTCTCAGCAAGTGAGCATCAGCAACTGAGCAAAAACGAGCCAAGTGGAAGCTCTAAGAGTTGTTTTTTTGTTGTTGTTGCGTTAGGTTGTGGTTGTTGCTTTAAACTACTCATCACTGGCAAAGTGTGGAAGAGGGAGGCAGAAAGAGATAGGGTGCTAAATTGTGTGCATATGTTAAAATATAAGTAACACACACACAAGAGACAGTTTGCACAAATTTTGAGAACCAAAGAGTCGCAAGTGGACAAATGCATAAAGTGAGCGACAAAAAACTGTCGTTGATTGAACCAAGACCATTTGAAAATGAAACAGAGTTGAAATGACTCTTCCCTTTTATTTTAAATCGTGTCCGCACGCAACTGTTTTTTTTTTTCGGACTGCCTGTAAAAAAAGAGCACTTGTTGCGAGCTCTGTTTATTACACAGTAACTCCATAATAATATGCCACAAGCCTTATTATCCACGATTGGGTCTAAACGTACTTACATACTTATGCACGATATTCACCATTCTATTAGTTGCCCTCTCACACTTTGTTCACCCCGCTATGGATGTTCAGACTCTACCCAGAGAACGAACGTTTGTGCCTTGCTTGGGCTGATTGCAAAGGACTCCCAAGGGAATGCTAATCAAAAACTTTTAATACTAAAGTGTACTTCTGCAAACGACCCAATCCCCCAAAATCTTCATCTATCCCTCTCAAATAACCTGCAAAATATTTAAATGCTTTTCTAACAATAACTTCAATTAACTTATTCTCATAAACGCTATCAAACTTATACTAATGTCAAAAATCAAAAGATTTTCCAGTCTCATACAGCACAGTAAAAAATACTACTTATAACTACGGAAAACTCCAACAAGATTTTGGACTACATCGTCGAGAACTGTCAACAATTATTCGTCTTCGCTTAGGACAAATTATTCTCATTCATAAACATCGTTTTGATCAAACTAAATTATATTCTACCCAATGCTAATTTGCTGCTTAAGCATTTCCCTCTCAGTAAAACATATCCTTGCCAACTGTCAGAAATTTTATAGATACAAATTGAAACAGTTTTGCAATACAGATCCACTACATTTAATTTGTTACCCCACTTATGATAATATAACTAAAGTCGTAGGCTTTCTTAAAGCATCAAACATTTTAAACGAACTTAAAGAATTTTATTAAAAGTTTACCAAAACTTCTTACTTTCTCATATAAATATTCACTGAAATATGACTTTCTCTAAGTTGAAATTAGCGTACTGTTCACGGATAATGTATATAGAGTATTTTAATTTACAACTCATCTAGTCGAGCTGATCAAGAATAAACATATATAATTTATGAGGACTAGGATGGTTCCTTAAATGCGCTACAAACTTTATTTCTTGTTTTTAATCTAACATGTTGCTCCATCCTCCCGTCGTTCTCTTTTTTGTAGCTCACTGTGAACGCGTGTGCATTGAAAGATACTTAGAGAAAGAAAGAGAGAGAGAGAGAGATAGAATTCATACATGTGTGTGTGCTTTTGTTGTTTTTGTGTGCTTTTGCACCTATTACTCTTTCTCTTTTGTTTTCCTTCATTCCATAGATCTTGCTTTTCTAAAATTTTGATAAAGGTATTGTGCGTTAACTCTCAAGCCAGCCACAAAGAGCTTTGCTCAAAATAAAAAACAGTAAAGAACGCTGCACACGAGTGTGTCTTATTGTCTTGATTTCAGCCATAGATTTTTATGAATGTTATATACTATAGCGATCCGATCTGACACTATATGGCATATTTTATTAGAATTAACAAAAGGTACTCAAAATTTAAAATTGGTTTGATTATGACTTGCCTCTTATAGCGGCCTTGACACGTTCATTTAATACACTGAATCTGAAGAGAGAATAGGAGAATCTGAATCTGTATTTTTTTTTTTTTTTTTTATTGCTATATAGTAGCAACCTTTCCAAATCGCTTGTCACGCTGCCGATTTTCATTAATTTTATTTTTCCTGTTGGGAAATTAACTGGAGAATTCAAGAGCATTACAGCCAATTTATAAATATTTAACACCCAAAACAAACATCGTTTTGTATTGTCATTGCATACGAAATTTCAACTCAATTGAATGCGCTGAAGTGGATCCAAATCGAGCATAAACATTTGAATGCAACATACAATCTAACAGACTAATAATAATGCATGTAAGTGAAATAAAAGCTTCTTTAAATAGAAATAGTAATAATAAATTTAAACTGAATAGCTTAAAAATTTAAGTTTATTATTAAAAGTCATAAACTAAAGAAATGAAGAAGCACAGAAAAAAAAACAAAGCGAGAAGAACAACGAGTAAAACATGATTGTTCGACATGAAGCTTTGTATCTTTTTTAGTATTATTATTTTTTCTGTATGAAAAGATATTACAAAATGTGAAAAGCTTGCTACTCATGAATTATGTAATAACAATTGCAACAACAACAACAACGACAAGAGCAACAGCTAAACAATGAATGTTTAAAAGTAACCAATGGGCAACAATAATCGGATTGACATATATAAACATGTAGAACCATTATGAGACCATGCAACACTTTATGATGACATCGAGGATGTTGGCAAACTTCTGCAAAAAAAAAACTAAATTTGTGATGAATACAATAATAAAAGGAGCAACAACACCAATCACGGTAACCACAACAGTGACAATGCAACCGCATTTGTGGGAGTTTGAACCGTTCATAATAAGCAGGATATAGCCGAATGAATAAAAGGAGGGAGGGCGGGAGTAAGGGTGAGTGGTATTCCAACGCAATACGCTGGAAGCACTTTTCGAGATTCACAACAAACAATCTTGTATACAATAGAAACAACTTGCCTTGGATATATGTATAAGCAGTTTGTTCCGTACTTCAGTCCGTAAATTCGCCTATACAGTGCTGTTGTTGTCCATCCATTCATCCATCTATCCATTTATCCATTTGCACATCTCACTTCTTTACTCACAATGTACGATTTGATGAACACTCATTGTGCAATCACAAAAGCAGTGCTCCATCCATAGAGTCCATAAACATTGCTAAGTGCCTGCCCAAAAGACTGGTGCAGGAAGTTACGAAAACGTTGCAACTTCAATGGAGAATGGAGAACATTGTGCAAAAATGTGAACTTTAACGACAAATTGCAACAAACAATGCCACACACATTATTTTATGAAAATTTCTATACGAATTTATATTCGTGCTGTAAGTACGTTCCATACTTAGTTAGTTAGTTGGTAGGAGAAGTAGCAGTTAGTGCCAAAGAAGAGTTGAATGCATTAGATGCGTATACAACTCGTGTTGACATAATGAATGGAATTACCTACAAACATTTTACGGCAACTTACAAAATATTCATGCTGTTCATTTAATTTTTGTGCTTATGTTAAATTATGCAATATTTTGATAGAATGTTTGTGTTTCTAGAATTTTTATCTCATTAAATTTAAATCTGTAGTTTAAATATATTGCCTTGGCATTTTGCCATTCGACATTTATTTGAACTAATTTTATTTTAAAAAATAACTTTTTATGTATTTTAGAAATCGTCAGTAATTAATTTAGCTTTCTCAGTCGCTCTCTTGGTCGTTGTCCACCAATTAAGTTTAGGTTCTCTTTCGTGCTGCAGTTCACTGTCATCAGCATACACATCACTTTCGTATGGAACGTGCCCGACCGTTCTACGTATGGGCATTGACGTAGAATGTACTCCATCAAGAGATTAATTAAGTAGCACGATACAGCATCAATCTGCTTGAATCCGCTCTTAGTATCAAAGGGCACGGAGAGGCTCTTTCCTACTCCGAGAACACTCTGTGTGTGAATTCGATGATAATATTATTACGCTCCACGAAGGTTCCGATTCCACATAAGCGGGTGAAGTGGCTTGTACTTATTTGTAAGGTGGAGTAAATGTTTGACAATGTTAATGCTAATTGTTCTGTTACATCCGCTGACAAGGATAACGACTACATTAATTATGTACAAGCGGTAGTTGCACCTTCAACTAGTGTCATCAAGAAGTGTACTGCTTCCAGTACATTCCTTACGCAGGAGCATCGGCCAATAAACAACAGAACACAGGACTTGATGTCGCTGGTCACCTCGCCGAATAGTCACAATGTCATATTTGACAACTATTTTACAAGCTACAAGTTGATGTGTCATTTGCCGGACTTGGGCCACTTCGCTACAGGAACAGTACGAGAAAATATAACTTCTTCTTACCTCTCCATTGATGTCTGTAAAGCAAATGAAAATGAAAGACAAGGCCCGTGGTGTGGTAGGTGGCGTCGAATTCTTCGATAATGCCACAAATAGTTACATTTTTGAGATATTGGAGTAGCTATTCATTTTCACTTCATTCACACATATCTGGAAGGAATTCCTTCAGTCGCACTCTGCAGGTTTCAGGCTCCCTTCGAGTTATTTTTGTCGACTGAATTTCTTGCGCGCATATTTAAATCTTCAAAATGGGAGAATTCATCTTTTATTACTGTACCACTGCCAACTTGGGCATGTACTCAGAAGCCCTATAGATGAAGTAGCACGCACAGTGCTGCATTGGAACCCTCAATATCAACGGAATCGTGTTCGACCACTTAACACCTGGAGTAGGTCGACAAAAAAACGAATACGAATTCCATGAACTCTAATGAAGTCAAATCACATTCAAGGCAAGCAATTGTAGCCAGTGAGTTTAGGGTTGCCATGCTGCATAATATACAACCCTGCTATTAATAGAAAACCTACTCAAAATGTTTTGTAACCTTTTTAACTTCAAATAATTCAAGCTTAAAATAAATTTACGAAAGTTGTAAAACATCTCTTGTTGTACGAACTATAAAGTTGTTACATTTTATGGAAAATATATTTTATTACGCTAACAAATTGTGTGTGTACAGCATACATATATTTATATCGTAAGTATATAAAATATTTAGGTAGCTATACAAAATAAACCTTTTTACTGTTCAGCAAGGTTACACAATATTGATGAATGAATGCATCTGAAATATAATATATCTTAAAGTACGAAATGGCCAATCAAAAGTTTCAATTTTGATAAAAAAAAAAACTAAAAAAAAAAATGGCGCCTTTTGAAGCGGCTAGTCGAACATTTCCGGCTCATTGCGAGCAAAACGCTGCTTGTGTTGTTTCCGTTTCCGTTACCCGTTCTAGTTGCGTTTGCCGCATCCGTTTTTGCTTGTGATAATATTTTACGAAATTGGTAAATGACTTCAACACTTTTTTGTGTGACCCCAATGTCGTAAAAGCTTAAGTTGGCATCTGTATATAGTATATGGTGCTACGCAATTATGAGGGGCGCGATGCCAAAACAGGCAGACGCAAACTGCGGCACCCCAACCACAATTTATATACACGTACTATACAGGAGCAGCAGCAGGAACGTCCATTATCATGCCATTTCGTGCAAGCGGCGACCCTGAATTGGCCATATTTGCAATGAAACTGAGAAAGTCTATGGTTCATTAAGCGAATAGCAAAGAAAGCGTTCAGAAACTGCGAAACGACTCGAAGCGAGTCAACCAGTCAGTCCGACCAATGCCACAATAAACGAGGCACAAGTAAATATACGCGCACATTGAAAGGAACAAAAGAACGCATAATAATACACTTGGAGAAATTTATAAATACATTTTATTTATTTGTCGAGCATACCAGTCAGTGACCTTTAGAAATTCCCACCTAATATTTTTAAATGCAACCTTTAAGTGCTGCTGTCAACTACCAACTGTTGCTAGACTACGTTCAAATTTTAAACAATCTGCATCATTAAGTATGTGTTTGACAGACATTGAAAACTGTTATGAAAGGCAGACAGACGCATAGTGATCAGCCACGCCGATCTACTGCTCGGTCGCTGATGTGCTGTAGTGGATTCAGTCGGCAATTGAAAAATTTTCTTCTGGCTGAATGGCTTCCTAAAAAGGCAAAACTGTTGTTCTTGAAATGCTTAAAATTCACGTATCGTTCATGAATCGGCTTCGGTGTGGTTTATGGTACGACGGCATTATCGGAACTTATTTCTTTAAAAATTAAGAAGCAGCATGCATTACCATGAAACAATTTTTTGTACATAATCTCGCGCCGTAGCTACTTCAGAACTTCAGGAGATGTACACCCACAACATACATCTCAAATACCAGGAGAGCAATGAGGGTGGTCTTCATAGCCAAGGATGACAAGATTAACCACCGCTCAACAAAAGGCTTTATTCCCACAAGTATCTCATCGTTTTTATTGAAAACTTAATACGGACTTTTTGACTACTTTCTACTTGCAGCTGTGGTGATGAAGAGGAGATGGAAAGTATGCAATACCTCCTATATGACTAACCTGCACTTCTAAGAAACCTTATCCGATTTCTCGGGAAACCATTCTCTACAGACCTCTAAAGTCTGGCAAACCTTCCACTGCAGAATCTGGAAATCTACGGTATGGTTTCAAAGTGACAGAGCTTCAAACGAGTTCAACTGAGATACCTTCCGCCAGTTCACTCAGAGATACTGGCCTCTTATGAGTTTAACCGCTACTATAGAAAAAAATTGTCTATTTAATTAATTTGTATAGAAAACATTTTGAATGCTGCACAAATTTCTTTTTACTGAGTGTATGAATCTCAGTCTGCGATGGTCTGGTCTCGTCTAGTCGGTTATGTTCTGTTCTGTGTATATGAAAGTGGGTGTACTGTGGTGTTGTGTGCTATTTAGCGTATTGTAGCGCATAGTTAGCTCATGGCATGGCATGAAGCAACTTTGCCAAAGGGGCTATTAAATTTATTAAAGGTTCATTTGCACAGAGAAATATGGCGTCCGATTTCGCACAAGCGCCGCAATAGATTTTATTTTTATTGAACATATCAAATAATGAAAGAGTAAACGAACGGCAGCAGTTCACCAAAATATTTGAATAAAAATTTCAGCATTTTGTTGGGTAGTCAGAAAATGAAAGTGTGAATAGTTTGTGGAAACGGAAGCATTCAACTACATTATAAGTGCTATTCAATGTGTCCGCCTGACTGTATGTCTATCTGTCTGTCTGTCTGTCTGTATATTTAGTATGACATAGAAGAACTTTGTGCATATTTAAATAAATTTCGTTTTATTTTGTGTCGTAAAACGCACAAATAAACTATGTAGCACACAAAACGACAAATAGTCCGGCAAATAGATAGATAGATATATAGACTAACAGACGGACCGACCATCAACTAAACGAAACGCAAATCTAATGGCACAGCATCAGCTGAAAGAACTTTATGGAGGAACTCTAATATCATTAGCACCGAATCAAGCTAACTTTCTTGCTGTTCCTCACAAACCTACTCAGTTTGTTTGTAGTTCCTGCTTTGTAGTATCCTTAAACACGTACAATACATAAATATACTTGTCCTGACTGACTGGCGCATTAAAGCGTACATAAAAAAAATATGTAGCAGAAGTTATAAGTTGCAATTTGAACAGCAGAAGTTTTTCAGTTCACACCAAAGATGCTAGTTGAGACGAAATGTTTTAAAGTTCAATAATATACATAAAAAGAGGGATTCACATTAGCATTCTTACACATCATTGGAGCGAATCGTCTAGTAGTAAATATCAGCAACAAAAAATAAAGCAAAGAAGTGCGAAAACTTCAATGGGATGAATTCTTGTCACTCTCAGAATCACAACATTTAGTTTATAGAGATCTAGACATGGTTTCTTTTCCAATGCATACTCGTACAATTAAGTTTTGTTGCCCATGAAAACCCTCCGTACTGGAGTTCCATAGTCCATTTGGATAAGGTAACTTTATGCGCTGAACTATATGACTTCATCATACAACTAGTGGCTTACACGAGTCCAAAATGCATGGCATTACTCTAATATGTCCTAAAATCTTTCTCTCGAACACTCCCAAGAACGCCGTATCAGGTGTTATCAGGGTTCACGCTACCGTACCTGTCAGCCATACCGGGATTATCAGTGTCTTATAGATTATTAGCTTAGCCCTATTTCTTTTTTGCTTGCTGAGTTCAAAGCAGCATGGATAATCAAGCGTGATTCTTCGCTTGAACTCCAAGCTGACGTTGTTGTTTTGCTGATTATCTCTATTCCCCGTTAGACAAAGTTTTCTAAAATACTGAAGTTGAAATTGCAAGATTTACGAGTGTACAGCATTGTTCACCGTGCGACCTAGTTCGCCCTTGAGACTTGACTATTTCTAAATGTGCGAGAATGCCTTGCCACACACGATTATGCAGATGACATACATTTTGTAGGATGTACTCTATCAGGAGATTAAAAAATCGTACGATAAAGCATCACACTGCCTCAAAACTATCTTGGTATCAAATTGGTATCAAAGGGCTCGTAGAGGTTCTATCCTTCTCCAGCGACGCTGTGTGTATGTATAAGCGTCACCATGCAAAGGCGAACGATCTTTTCTGGTATACCAATTTCAGACATTATAGAGTGGGGACCGTATCCGCGACTTCCACTGTATAGAAGTGTTTTTGCTGTGGGGGTCCAAACCCAGTGCACTTAATTACACTACACTTAATTACAAACACCTAATTAAGATGGTTGCCTTCTCGCACTTTAATTTCCACGGAACTAATATTCAGAGGCTACCCAGGAAATACGTTACTCACGAATGTTTATGAATGGCAATCAATAACTTACTTCATTAATGTGTACTTCTAGAAACAACCCATAGACATATTTACACAAACTTAATATAAACTTTTCCATACGGCTACATAGTACCACAAAATGTAATAAAAAATTTCTCTTTTTAGGTACGTTTTCTTCAAAATAAATAATTACTTACTCTTTTATTGCAACATCTTTTGAAGTGGTAAGTTTGACATAAATCTTAATTTATTAATTTACAAGTAGCTCCCCGCGACGTTGTTCGCGGCCCTCCCTTTCCCCACCTTCCACATGCTCCTTATTAAAACAAAAAAAAAGAAATGGAAGGAAAATCTAAAAAATCCAACAAATTTTCTGTTTATCCAATCGCCACGAAACTTTACACGGGCGAAAAGTCTTACGGGACCATTTTGAATATTACCACAAAATTTGATCAAAATCGGTTGAGCGGTTTCGGAGTCTATAGGGAAGCTACATACATACTTCCATTTTTATATATATAGATTAGATCTATTGCTCGTTTGTATTTTCACAAATGGATAAACCGCTGGATCGGTAAAAAGACCAAAACGACCGATTAAATGAGAAAACTACAATATTATTAACTGCTCTATTAATATCTATACTTAAAACTCTTTGAAAGAAAAGAAAAAACTATAATTCTTGCAACTATATAAAAAAACTATAAAAAAATTGACTTGTGAATTTCTTATTCCAGCTCAAATGCAATAAATTCATTCATTATTTTCTCTGTGCACCTATCGATGACCCGCTAAAAGTTACAATACATTTAAGATATGCAAAACTGCAACCAATGACTTGTTATAATCACTCCTAAGCACCTATTTATGCGCGTTGTGAAATATTACTCTAGGTCGGGAACAGTATTGAACTCTTTATCATGTACAACTTATCAATTCAAGTCGTAGTTTTTCGTTCAATAGTTCTGATCAATGAGTTTAAAGAAAGACTTCAAAAAAGCTGTCATCAATCAACTATATGTGAAAGCAAACCATTCAACATTGTCCCATTTAATAGGCGTACAGCTTTTGAAAAGTTATACCTTTCAGAAATGTAGTACAGAAAAATATTTATTTTAATACCATATATAAGTGTACACTGATATCAGGAAACTGTTTACATTTCTCATTGAATTTTAAGATCATAAACAGTGCGCAAACAACTTCTATATTCAAACAAATTTAACCAGAATTTCTGGAAATTTGTGACATTTCAAAGAAGCCACAAAGTAGAATTTGCAAATGTGTAAGATTTAAGCCATTAAAGATTTCTGATTATCTATTATGTACACTTGATAACTTTTAACCGCTTTAATTAATTTCTATCTGTAAATCTATTTACAAGAAGAGAAACCATGGATGACACTTTATTTTATGGGCACATAGTAACAATCGCCTTAGAGTTACAATACATTTAAAATAAACTATAATAAACACAATTTATTACGGCAGAAGAGAGTAATTGAAACAGGAAGACATCTAACAAGAGAGTATTTACAAAGTAGAAGTGTTTCTACAATATAGGCGAATTCCGAAAGTGAGAATCAGAATATTAAAATAGCAAATAAAATCTTTTGGAGTCTTTAAACTATTGAAGCGCTCAAGTAATAGGCGTGCAGAATATTTTAAATATTGAAATCGGTTGCATTTGCGGATAATATTTTCAGACTTTTATCGAATCACAGCAACCTAGTATTGGAATGAACCTGCGCGCCTATTAAATGCGACAATCCTTTTGAATGAATCGCTAACAATTACTGTACTTTAGTGAATGGAATAATTTGATATTACTCTATAAGGACCATATTGATAAGATTAGTTAGAAGAATCTACCCGATCAAGTACTTGTCAATAATAGATTAACAACATTTTCTATAAACATTTGTATTTTCCTTTTGGTTCTCGAATAGAAACGTAATTTCATATACGTAATGACTCACTCAACCTTATCATCCTTGCTATAATAGCGACCCAGAAATCGGTACAGGAATTATTTTGCATAAAATTCTCTATAAGACAATTGTGATTCTATAATTTAAATCACTTAAGGGCTTCGGAAGTCGCTAAAGTAACAGGTGTACAGAATTTTATAAAAGCTGATATCTTTCGTTTGGAAATTTTACTTGTCGGCTTCTCTAAACTGTCACGAAAGTCCAGAACGTATTTGTATACGTAGGCTTTGTTGTTGATCTATTAAGGATCTCAAATTTCTCTACGAATTGTATACAATTGGCCGATATAATCTATATATAATCAATATAATCTTTAACACGTACGAGTATTGGAGTGAACATTTCTCTGTACCACAATTCTGAAAACTACAAAGCTACACTAGGAAAAGATGTACGCCTAATAAAAGCGACGATTTTTTTGTTTTTTAATAAAATGCTTTAAGTAAGATAATAAACTTATTAAATTAAACACTACGCGATCACTTTACGATAAATGCTTATTACTGAATCATGATACTCTTAAACCATAAATTATAATCAGAATCATAAAAATAACAAACTGTCATGTCAGTTTTTCTTTCTTTCAAAGAGTTTTAAGTGTAGATATTAAGTAGGGCAGTTAATAATAGGTGCACAGAATTACCGACAACTGAGTTGGTTAAAACTTATCATCAAAATGTTACTTATACCTATAAATATGCAACGACTCACTCAACTTTCATATCAGTATCATAATAGGAACCCAGCAATTGTTACATGAAGTCATTAGAAAAGATCTCGATATGACATTCGCTCAATAATTTAAATCATTTAGATTTATGATCATTAAATGCGCTCAAGTAATGGGTATGCAGAATTATTCCATGGTTAAAAACTGAAGCGTCGATAAATTCATTCATATCTCATGAATTTCTAAAAAGCCGCTTAAACACAACTGTTGTTTACAAGATAAATGTTTGTACAATGTGAAGCTATTCTCAGTTGAACACATTCGAATAATAAATTTCATTGGAATTTGTAAACAAAATTTTATTTGTGAATCAATTCCTGCAACAATTTCTCGGCTCCTAATATAATTCTGATATGAAAAGTTGATTCAGTCATTTCATTTAAGATATAGTTAGATTTTGATATGAGAACAGAAGAAAAGACAAAAAACAAGTGGAGTTGTCAGGCCTCAGTCTTATAAATATCGTGTCTTGCGATCGCTCAGGTACATTCTCTAATATCTTATCATGTATAAATAAAACCATCAATCGATACAGCTTTACTTTTTTGGATGCAAGTTTTATAGTGTTCAGAATTATAATTCCGAGAGCAGTTTACGAAGATTTTTCTAAATGGATTTATACACAAAAGTTAAAGTCCAAGTTTTTTGTAAAGGCAAACATAAAATATACTGAACATTTCTGTACTTCTATTACTTCGGGCACTTTATGGTTCAAAGACCCAAATGATTTTAGTTTTGCGCTAATTTCATATAGGTGTACAATTTTTTCTATATATAAATTATATATATATGGAATAATGTAAATTTTATTTAGCGACCTAAGTATATTATGGAAATTAAATATTAACTTAAGCTGGCTCAAGTTCAGTTTTTACATAATTTTCATGCGAAAAGGGAATAATAACAACAACTTTTTGGTTTGTCAAAGAATATTGTTATCTCAAAAGGCTAATGAACCGGTTCTGCAATGCATCAGCAAACACTTCAATAATTTCTGAATCTGAACGACACCATGTGTTGTCCGGACACTCTGAATTAAGAATTCTCAATAAAAACTTTGCAATAATTTTGGTTAGAGTCCTATACAGCATATGAATTCTTTTAAAGAATTATTGATGAAAACATTGATATGTCAACCAATTTGTTAACCACGGTGCAACTAGATAACGAACATCTCTTCTTCACTCCACGCTTGCAAAAAACTGCATGGCACAGCAAAAGGAAAATTCATATTCAACTGACATTCGACCACTTAATACTAGTGAGAGCGCCGGGAGGAATGTTACGAATTTGAAACACTCGACCGGCATTCGGCATTATTTTGGACTTTGTAGTGACTTGCATAATAAGCCTTCTGTGGAGCACAAACAGAAACATCTAATGACTGCAATAGTATGTGACTGCAATGTGGCAGAAATGATGATGAAAGTGTTATGCCATTTTCAATAATCAAATCCAATTTGCAATGCCTAATGGAATCAAAATATGCATTCTCCATGAACGCTTTTCGTTTAGTCTTGCAAGTGAACAAAAACATGGGTGGCAACGGCATGACTACAAAAGTCATGGTGGCCATCGTTTTTCATAATTGCGTAGGAATTTGACAAACGCGATGCAGCCTAGTGATTTTTGCCTTGCTGATTGTTGACAAAATCGTCGAGAAGATTAAAAGTTGTATTTTCGAAGATATAAAACCAATCTTTCCCTGCCTTGTGGTTGTTGTCCCAACCCGATTCAGGTTCGCGTAATTACGTGGAAGCCAAAAGTTGTGCTGATTAATGGATAGCATCTCAAGAAGAGTCGTTCTATCGACATGGAATTGGTATGCTGCCAGAAAGATGTGAAAAAGTTGTGGCTAGCGATGTAAAATATTTTGAGTAATTCATCTGTAGAGCCTAAAGAATAGATGTTGCGTTAGTATGGTGCCTGCCCTTAAAACTGGGTGTGGCATGTTGATATTAATACTCCATATGTTTTTCAGAAAAATTGGCCGTTACACTGAGCCGGTAACTAAAACTAACTAAACACCAACTTCGAGATACCCTATACCTTGTTTAAGGCTCCTCCTCATATGAAACATAGATTATATTCTTTAGTGGTCCGATCTGAAATACGCGGAATATTTTATTTGAATTGATGATTAATTTGAATGAAATAAAAACAAAAAAAAATCAATTTTCGAACAAAAACTCAAAACTGAGGGTACAAGGTTGTATGTTAAAGTGGTCCGATCTGGCCCTATGGAATATTTTCGACGTAAGATATGCCATATTTGCCATTTCTAGCATAATCAAGAACAAAAAGAAAAACGTTTCATACACAAAATTAAAAATGGAGGCAAGTTTTTATAGTGGTTCTCACTTCAATAACGAAAATCTGTACTGTTTTTCGGTGTTTAAATTATCAACTATAATATAAATTACGTTTGGAATGATAGAAATGTTTGAAAGATACGGATAGCGCTACGGGTTTAAGACCACGAAATGAATAACCCTAAATGTAGGTAGTTGCATGCGTCCTAGCGCACAATTTGTTTGGTCATAAATTGTTAATTAGAATACTGAGTAATAGCGCATCGAATTCGATGTAAAACACGCAATATCCATATATTTTACGCGCTCATCAAACCAAATCACTTACAAAGAGAATATAGATAAGGTAGTGTAGTACGCCTAGCTGCTGGCTTTTTTTGTTCCTTTCAGTTTTTTTGTTTTCAGTTTCATTTACGTTTTAAGCAATGATGCAACAAAAGGAAAGGAAATACGGTACCTTGTGCTATTCTACCATGCGCATGATGTGCGATAAGCATAAACAGAGCGAGCGAGAGAGAGAGAGAGAGAGAGAGAGAGAGAATGTGCTGCTCTGCTGCAACTTGAAACATACAAACAAATTGTTCGTCTATGTGTGTGTGTCTGTGAAAATTGGTGTATAATGCACGCAAGCTGAATTTCATTTGTGTAATTTGTGCAGTTCGACAAACCCAAAGTATTATGGAGAAAAACATAATGTTTTGTTTTTTAAATAGCCTCTCATAATCTCTGAAAATTCCTCTCTCTCTCTCTCTCTCTCTCTCTCTCTGTCAGTGAAAGTCCCGTCGAAATTGGTCAAGTCGTTTTCGAGATTAGCCGGGACAAACAAAGAGAAAGAAAAAAATTTAAAAAACGCTTGATTAGGTTTTGGGGTAATACGAAATTATCCAAATAAGCTTTAAGAAAAAGCTTTAATTTCAAAATCACAAACAGATGATCCAATTTTATTTATATGGATAGATGTATATAGGTATATTAATATAACCCCAAGAAAATAATGCAATGGTGTTAAATGGTCTGATTTAACACCATTGCATTATTTTGGTGACCAGCTGAGAAGATCACTTCTTGAAATAAACATTTTACTTAGCTTTTTTCGTAATAATTCCACTGTAACGCAAGCTCTATGGCAACTTTTCATCAAATTCAACGAAGAGCTAGTGCGCTATCATGGCGATATCTGCGGAACGGCGCGAAACGGATTAAATGTGAACATCGACTGCTACAGCGGCAACATTTTCTTTTTTGCGCGTGTTTCGTACACGATTTGTAGGCCACAGGACGTATAGAGTAAATTGCAATGGAAATCGAATTTAAATTTGGACAATTTAGCAACATTGTGACAACGTGAATTCATTCAATTTCAAATGATACAAATTTGTATGCTAGAATCTGTCAAAGAAAAGATTATAGGCTTAAAACAAATTTATGATCGAGCAAGTCTATAGATATGCATAAAACATTAAGTTAGTATGAATCATTCACAATGAAATAATATTTATGCTCTAGCTATGTAAGACAGAGAGATAACGAATAGTTTGTCAATAATCAATATCACGTTTAATTTCGAAATTTGTTCGTGCTTTGCGTGCTTTTTCGTGACACAGTACACTTGACTTGCACGCACAATACACGCACGAAGCTTATTTTACTCAGCACGAACATACACGAAATTCAACTTTAGTGCACGAACACGTCTATAACACGATGTGTCACGACAAAAAGCACGGCACGCGCCCAACTATAATCACAACTATTGAAAAATCTTCTTTATTTTTTTTTTTTTTTGATTATGAGGTACTCGTATACTAAGGTTCTGTAGCATACGCAAGTCTTAATTCATTACATTTTTGGATACATGTGAAGCGTTTTTAAGTTTCGATACCAACGAAGTTAGTATATTTTTTTTTATTATTTATAAATATAAATCATAATGTCCACCAAAAAAATCATTATGACATCTTATTAACGAATGTACATAGATAAAAATATTTTTTTTTTTATTTGATTCTTTAGCTCATTTGACATAATACAATTTGAAACAAATGAACGGGAAACATCTTGTGGCACACTTACAAATTTCTATGATATTTTAAGCTCTTTAAAGCTGACAGCTGCCTATCCAAAGCAATTTGGCTGGATTATTTTTTCGCCTGACACATCATGTCCATGGCAATAGAATCGACAAATCGATGTACGAACATCTATCTACATATATATGTACAAATATTGTATTGCAAAAGCAACAACTAATCGGAACTAAAGTTTTAAGATTAATCACTCAATGACAGACAGTAATGGGGGAAGTCAGTAAGTTCTCATTAGTCGAATTTGCAGCACCAACAGTCTCAGTCTCACTCTCGCTCTCATTCGCAGAATCTTCAGCATCTGCTAAGTATTCAGGATTTTTGTTTTTTTCTTCTTCTTCTTCTTCTTCCTCCTCGAATCATTCGTTCATTCGTTTGTAGCTTTTCGCTTGAATTGACCCTATTGACGCATTCAGATACAGATACGCGTATGAAAATGGAAATAATTTGATAATGTGTGTGATGGCCTTCAGTATTTAGTAAGGATTGATAAGCTTGTATATGTACATACTTACAAACAAAGAGTGAGAAAATGAAGTGTTTTCCTAAAAGCGTTCTGCTTCTTGTTTAAATGTTTAACTCAACACAAATACTTGTACTAATTTTCGCTATTATTCTTGTATACAAATGAAAACTTCATAAAATCAATGCGAAGTTATGCAATTCATTTTCACCAAACCACAAAAATGTTTCTAAACCATTACCAAAACTTTTTCGCACTAAATCTTTAACTATTTTTTTTTTTTGCCGTAAATAGAAATATATACATATATAACAAGTATAACAAGATATATAGAAACTATGCAAAGCCAAGTTTGTATATAAGTCTATCCACTAAGCGTCTGTCGGACTCGAGTATGTCGTGTCGTGAGTATAATTTCCGATTGAATAAATCATTTGGTCATGCCATTGTCAACTCGTGTTCGAATTTCGTCTGATGGCAAAACTTATCCAATAAACCAAAAATATTACAATCTTTTCATTGATCCCATTTATGTCGTCTTTACATATTTATATATATTTATATCCGATACATATTTCATCACTAAATCATGACATAATTTAACGATAAAGTTTCAACAGGGCACTTGCTTGAAAGCATCATATCATCCTCATCGCCAATGACGACCAAGGCGACGAGGGTAGTTTGATAAAAGTCTTCTCTATCGCTATAAGAATTGGGGAAACGAAAATTCTAAGTCAACTTTTAGCTACCTTATTCAGCCCCTAATGTTGGTGCACATTCGTCAGTTGCATAGATGCTCGTCTTCAGTGATTACTTACTAATCTACTGTTAGGATATTCACACCTAATCGTTTAAAACTAGAAACACTGGAAGTCTTCATTAGAATTCATAACTTAAGAACCTATCCATAGTTTTGCTACGTACATATATATCTCATATTCTTCACAAAAGTTTGTTCTTTGTACAAAAAATGCAAAATTGGGCAAACTTAAACGAATTCTATTTTTCGCTACAGACCAGTGATAAGTATTAGAGCGCTCAAGTAGTAGGCATGCATAATATTTTAAATACTGAAATCGGTTGCATTTGCACATTATACAAATTAGGTACAAATCTATGAGCCCACTTCTTAGGAAGCACAGCACAGCAACAGTTCTATAGATAAATTTTATGAAGTTATCATTATTTGCAATCTTATTAAGCTTCAAATTTCAATAAGAATTGTAAACAATATTTCTATATACGAGTATCTCTATAAAGTATTGGAATAAATGCTGAATTGCTTTTCGAACAACTTTTTGGATGAACTTTGCGGCAGATGGATGAAAATTGATACATATGTATGTATATAAAGAGCACAAGCAGAAATAAAAAGTGCTGGAAAAATGTCACGCCCACAAATTGGAGAAAAACAAACAAAAAATTTATAGCTCAGGCCTATTTTTAGTATCGAACACAATCGTTATAAAGTACTTTCGAAACTCTAAACTAAACAATAGCTGAGTTAGATGGGACTCACTTTATCTTAGAGACAACTCCTAAAATAAATTTTTTAACTTGATGCACGCTTTTTGAACGACCCTATACAAATGTTGCGTTCAATCAGCTCATTCAAAGACTTCTTGCAACAAAAATTGTTGCAATCTACCAGGCGAACAGCTTTTCCATTGAAGAAGTTTTTTAGTTGCAACATTTGCAGTTTTAGACTTAAGGCATTGGGAAGTGTTCCAATATATTTATACTGTTTACATTTCTAAATGAAATTTAAGATCGTAAAGAATTCTATAAGCAATGATTTTGTACAAACATATCTAAATAGCTGTCTTAGAGTGACTTTATTGGATATCGTAATTTAATAGTAGCATCAAAATAGAATTCACCAACGTTTGAGATTTCATCTATTAAAAACGCCTGTACACCTATTACTTGAGCGCCTATAGATTTCGAAGACATTAGAGAACAAATCTAAGATCAATGATTTCTTTTTTTACCATCTATATATATAAAAATGGAAGTATGTATGTATATTCCCTATAGACTCCGAAACCGCTCAACCGATTTTGATCAAATTTTGTGGCCATATTCAAAATAGTCCCGTGGGTGATCCTGTGAAGTTTCGATTGGATAAACAGACAATTTTTTGGATTTTTTAGATTTAACTTCCATTAAGAATTATAAACAATACAAAAATGTATTACAACACTTGTCAATACCATAATTTAAAAAACTGCAAATGCTGCAACTACAAAACTTCTTCAAAGGAAAAGCTGTGCGCCTGATAAATTGCCACAAATTTTGTTGCAAGAAGTCTTTGAATGAGCTCATTGAACGCAACATTTGTATAGGGTCGCTCCAAAAGCATGCATCAAGTTTATTTTAAAGATTTGTCTCTAAGATAAGTATTCCTATATTAACAGTTTATACTGTTTACAATTCTTAATGAAATTTATGATCGATTCGAGTTCTATGTAAAATAAACCGGTTTTACGTCCTGTGAAATAAAGTTACATTTTGCCCAACGCAGGGTTCTGGAGATCAAAAGAAGCACTAGTGTGATCGTTTCGTTAGGTTGGAGCAACTTATTATAAATAAACCCTAGCTGATCCTATCAAATGAGCTTGTAACCATGAATATTCGACTACGTCGTCGATGTAGCTGCGTGACTGAGCTAGTTCCATGATTTTGTTGTACGCTTAGGATTATCGTAATAGGTAAATTATTCATCACCAGTCACAATACGATGCATAAACCTTTGCTTTTTTACCGATGAATGGCAACATTCTCAAATTACTATTAATCTATACTGACAGTCCTTCATGCTCATTACCATTGAGGGCAGAATATGCAAAAATCGTACAACTCGACGGAATTATATTTAATATATTTAGCTATCGTATTTTTTATCGTAGAAGAACGCACATTTAAAATACGTTTTCATATTATAGAAATTTTTGAGTACACCAAATTAAATATATTGGTGAAAAGTACGCAGCAAGCTGTGCACTTTCAAGAAAAATACGAGATAAATGCTCGGAAAAGGGGTTTGGGGTTTGAGTTAGGTTTTAGGTGCGTTTTACATTAATATACATAGATACATATTCAAACACACACACACACTCACACACTCACTTGCACAGCTGTGCTGCAATGCGAACCAAAATTCTTATTTATCAATGTCAAAAGCTTCATTATAATTAAGTTTTTTATTACATTTCTATCGATTTACAATAAATTCAATGTAGCATTAAAGATTCGCAGCGCATTGCTTGACTTGATTTAGGACATTATAAGAATCAAAATCACATATATACAACATATATATAGATATATAAAAATACACACAGTGTGTGGCATACATAAATGTATTTTTGGTACATAAATATTGGCGGAAAACATGTTGCACGCAGACGGTTACGAAGGACACGAAGGGGATATCTGTATGTGGGATATATGGGATATAGGTTGTTGGGGAGGAGTACAAAAAAAAAATCTGTAATCTCATATAAAATCGTGTAAGCGTGTAAATCGTTGTGTACATGACAAACACACACACAAACACATACACACACATATAGATACAGATATACACCAATATGTATCTATGTGCTTTGAGCGTGCGAATTTTGTCTGCGCTTTTGTATTTATGCGCATATTCGTCGCTCGGTCATTCATAACAAATTCATATGCGTTGACAAATATCACTTATTCACGCAAATTCATCCGTAAAAAGGACACTTAAGGATGACAACACTCAAATTCAAACATTCTTCCACAATATAGTCACTCATACCACTTGAAAACGTACAAGAAAATTGGCTTTGAGTGTGCCGACATTGGCGTATGATGAACATGATGTGCAGGAATCACTAATAAATACATATGAGGGTGGTTTCATAAATATGTATTTCATGCTTAAATCAACAGATATTATACAGATACCGTGTCTGTATACAAAATTTCTTCAATATTAAAATACGTTTCAGTCAAATAGCTTTAAGTGTAGAAAATCTCCATTTAGTATTAGTTTTCAGAAATACGAATAGCTGAATTATAAACACTTTAAAGCTGTTCCACTACAACATAACATTTCATTTTCATTAACATCTTTAGCCACAGTTTAAGGCATATGGATGAGATTTGGCACATATGTAAATAAAAACTGTTCAAAAAAAGGGCGTCATCGCGCCCACATATAAAAGAAAAAAAATTATACCTCAGGTCTATACTTACTACCGAGCACAATATTAATAAACTCTTTCGCAATTCTTAAGTTAAATATCTAACTTTATCTAAGAGACTAACTCTTTAAAATAAATATTTAACTTGATAACCGCTATTTGAACGACCCTATACAAATGTTGCGTTCAATGAGCTCATTCAAAGACTTCTTGCAACAAAACTGTTGCAATTTACCAGGCGCACAGTTTTCCCTTCGAAGAAGTTTTGTAGTTGAAACATTGCAGTTTTTGGAATTGTGTCATTGGCTAGGGTTCCAATATACAATATATTACCTATTTACAATTCTTAATGAAATTTGGAATCCATTAGATTTCTATAAGCACAGACTTTATACAAGCATATCTAAACAGGTGCCTTAGCATGGGTTTCTTGGAATTTGTGATATTGTAATTTATAGTAGAATCAGAACAGAATTTGCCACCGCTTAAGATTTCATCTATTGAAAATGTCTGTACACCTATTACTTCAGCGCCTTTAGAGTTCAAGGCCTGTCGAGCGCAAAACTACAATCAATGATATCCAACCATTAAATAAACGATCTGACTTACGAATTGTTATTCCAGTTTCACTTAATAATACAACAAATTCATTCATAAATTTTTGGGTTTCTATGAATGAAGTCGATAATATTCAAAAATTCTTTATCATAAACAACTAATCATGCCAAATAGATATCCATTGAGTGATTGCATAGTATACCATTAATAAATATACGATCAATGAGTTTATGGCTTTGAATAGGCTTCATTCATTAAAATGGTTTCAGTAATAGGAGAACAGAGTTGTAATTCCGAAAATTGTTTACTACAATACTCTGCATCTGTATTTATATATATATATATATATATATATATATATATATATATATATATATATATATAAGTTGAAATCAGAGTGAAATTTCGAGGAGACGCAGACATAGAAGATATTGAAAATTTCTGTGCACCTATTAGTTGACAGACTTCAAGGTTTAAATACCCAAATGATTTTAAGATTTTGCACTAATGTCATAAGGAGAATAATTTCTAATAACTTATAACATCGATTTCTGCGACTCTTTAAATCACCGATATAAAAGTTGAGTGAGTGAGTCAATGCATATTATTAGATTTTAGTTGTAGAAATCGTAGCTCATTACAAACACTTACATAAAATTCTGTACACCTGATAACTTTTAACCGCTTTAATTAATTTCAATCGGTAAATCTATTTGCACACAAGTAGAATTTGACTTCCGAGCACATTATTTTATTGCTAAATAGATTATAAGTAATTTATCCATACATTTCTGGGCACCTATTATTGACCGCCTTAGAGTTACAATACATTTAGAATAAACTATAATGAACACAATTTACTACGGTAGAAGTGAGAATTTGTCTTGCAAAAAAGATTTGAAAAATAGCAACCAGTGACTTCAGTTTATCATTTCTGTGCACCTATTGGATTGTGGTACAGAGAAATTGGTATCGGCCAATTGTATACAAATCGTAGAGAAATTTAAGATCCTTAATAGATCAACAAAAAGAAAGAAAAGCCTTCATATAAACAAATCTAAATAGCAGTGAATTAGCGTGAATTTCTGGAATTTTGTGACAGTTTATAGAAGCCACAAAGTACAATTTCGAAACGCTAAGATTTCAGCTATTGAAAAATTCTGTACACCTATTAATTCACCATCTTCTGAAGTCCAAATCCAAACCACAATGGTTTTATAGAGAATTTTTTGCAAATGAATGCCTTCACCGATTTATGGATCCCTATTATGTCTTCGATGTATGAATTTAGTAAGTCATTACGAATATTAAATTACATAATTATTCTAAAACGAAAAGACAAAAACTAATGTTTATAGAAATGTTGTTAATCTATTTTTGACAAGTACTTGATCGGATCGGGTAGATTCTACTAACTAATCCAATCAATATGGTTCTTATAGAGTAATATCGAAGTATTCCGTTCATTTTGTTTCGATCACTGAAATATAGTCATTGTTAGCGTTCCATTCAACAAGATTGTCGTATTAAACAGGCTCACAGGTTTATTCTAATACTATATAGATAATATAAAAAACTGTTTACAATTTGTAATGAAATATGAAACACAATAAGAACTTATCTATAAAACGTTTGCTATGCTGCTTATAGGCTTTCTAAGAAGTAGTTTTATACATGTACTCGTATCTTCGATAAAAGTCGATAAAAGTCTTTTATCCGCAAATGCTACCGATTTCAATATTTGAAATATTATGCACGCCTATTACTTGAGCGCTCGAGTAGTTCAAAAATTCCAAAAGATTTTAATTGTTGTTTTAATATTCTAATTCTCACTTTTGGAATTCGCCGAAATATTGTAGAAACACTTCTGCTTGGTAAAAACTGTATTGTTAAATGCCTTCATCATCATTTGCAAGTGTTTACAAGACAATTACTCTCTTCTACTATAATAAATTGTGTTTATTATCGTTTATTTATTGTAAATGTAGTGTAACTCAAAGGCGATTGTTAACAGGTGCCCAGAATTGTATGGATAAATTACTTCCATTCTATCTAGCAATAAAATAAAGTGCTTGCAAGTCAACTTGTTTATATGAATGATTGAGGTGTAGGTAAAGTTTTCTCTTCCTGTAAATAGATTTACAGACTGAAAATTATTAAAGCGGTTAAAAGTTATCAAGTGTACAGAATTTTTTCGATGTCACGAACTAAAATCTAATAATATGCAATGTCTCACTCAACTTTCATATCGGAGTTTTAATAGAGACCCAGAAGTCGATGCAATAATTTTTTTAGAAAATATTCTCTATATGCCAATAATGCAAAACTTAAAATCATTTGGGTCTTTAAACCTTGAAGTCTGTCAACTAATAGGTGCACAGAATTTTCAACATCTTCTATGTCTGCGTCCACTCGAATAATCTGATTTCAACTTACATAAATAAACTATTCTCGCAATTACAACTCTGAACACTATAAAATTACTTCCAACAAGGTAAAGTTTTTCGCCTATTACTGAAACTATTTTGATGAAAGAAGCCTATTCAAAGCCATAAATTCATTGATCGTATATTTATTAATGGTATACTATGCAATCACTCAATGGATATCTATTTGGCATGATTAGTTGTTTATGATAAAGAATTTTAGAATATTATCGACTTCATTCATAGAAACCCAAAAATTTATGAATGAATTTATTGTATTATTAAGTAAAACTGGAATAACAATTCGTAAGTCAGATCGTTTATTTAATGGTTGGATATCATTGATTGTAGTTTTGCTCTCTAAAGGCTTTGACATCTAAAGGCGCTCAACTGATAAGTGTACAGTAATTTTTAATAGATGAAATCTTAAGCGGCGGCAAATTCTATTTTGATTCTACATTATTATTACAAATTATTATTACTACATTATTATTACAATATTACAAATTCCAATAAAGCCACTCTACAACTCTACACTCTACAAAGTCTTTGCTTAGAGAATTCTTTATGATCTTAAATTTCATTTAAAAATGTAAACATCATATATATTGTATTTATTTGAACACCTGTCAATGCCATAATTCTAAAAACTGCAAATGTTGCAACTACAAAACTTCTTCGAAGGGAAAGCTGTGCGCCTGGTAAATTGCAACAGTTTTGTTGCAAGAAGTCTTTGAATGAGCTCATTGAACGCAAAATTTGTATAGGGTCGTTCCAAAAGCATGCATCAAGCTAAAATCAAATTTAAAAAGTTATTTCTAAGTTAAAGCGAGTAATACGTAACTTAGCTACTGTTTAGCTTAGAATGGAGAAAGACTTCATTACGACTGTGTTCGGTAGTAATGATGCTATAAATATTTTGTTTATTTTTGTCTTACATGTGGGCGTGGTAACGCCAATCTTTCCAGCAGTTTTATTTTTGCCGGTGTGCTTTACATATGTAATAATTCTCATCCAGTTGCCGAAAACATTGACTGAGATGCGATAAATTTGTTTTTGTTTAATTTGTTTGTCTTGTAAATATGTTTCTTCCGTTTTATATGTCTTATCATCAACCGTGAAGTGAACGCATATTATTCCATCCATCCCAAACAGTCAACGTCTATATACAATCAAACATAAACAGGTATCTGAACAAGAATTTCTGGTAATTTGGGATATTTTATACGATCCACAAAGTAGAGTTTGCAAATGCTTGAGGTTTCTACCACTAAACAATTCAATTCTATTTGAAAGACCCTATAAAATTCAAAAATCTCATGCAACAAATGTATCCCATTTATTAGGCGCACAGCTTTTCCTTTGTAGAAGTTTTGTAGTTGCAATATTTTGGTTTTGTGGTTGCAATATTTGTAGTTTATAGAATTATTGACAACTATTCTATTCCAATGTTAACATTCTCGTACTGTTTACAATTCTTAATGAAATTTAAGACTCATTCGAATTATATAAGCAACTACTTCACTTGTATATGGATATCTAAACAGCTGTTCCAGTATTAGTTAATAATACAATAAACTCATTTATAAATTTCTGGGCACCTATTAATGACCGACATAGCATATTGTTCGAGGTCAGAATAATTCTCAAATTGCTTATCATGTATAACTAATACCATCAATTGATATCCATTTAGTTATGGCATAGTATTCCATTCAATAATTGATAATCAATGAGATTATGGATAGACTTCATTCAACATAGTGGTTCCACTAATAGGCGCACATGTTTAGTTTTTTGGATAAAATTTTTATAGTGATCAGAAATGTGGTTCCCAGATTAGTTTACTTTTATACTTGTAAATATATGTATTAGTGGACAATATTGTACATTTCTGTACACCTATTACTTCAACCGCTTTAAGATTCAAAGAGCCAAATATTTTCTATTAGCTTCCTGCAAACATTTCTGGGCCTCTATTATAAAAGCGATTTAAAAGTTAAGTAAGGCTTATAATTACATTTTAATTCGATAAACAAAAGCTTAGTGCAAACATTTATAGAAAATTCAGAGCACTTAACTATTTGCAACATCTTCAATTAGTTTCTCTAATTCTAATTATTCCTATATAAATCTATTTATTTATTTAAGCCTACAGCCTACCCACTTTACTTTATTGTTAGTAGAATAATATTTTTAGGCATCTATTAATAATCGTCTTAGAGTTACAATACATTTACAATATATTGTAAAATAGCAACACACAATTTATTATGATACAAGAGAGATTTTGTCTTGTAAAGATGCAACCAGTGACTTCATTTTATCATTTCTCTGTGCCTAATTTTCTATATTCGTTTTCAATATATCGAGATGTCTTTAACACTAATTTTAATTTAATGCGTTACAAACTGCGTAACAAAATTATAAAACTATTCACACTATGAGTAAAGAGTATAACAATTTAAGTATGTTTCTATTTACTTATTCTTGAATAAAGAAAAGTTTATTTCAAAAAATAATTTAAAGATGATTTTATAAATTTGATACACGATCATTGGAACGTTGGCAATAGTAATTCTTCTCTTTTTTCTTCAAAAATTTTAAACATAACAGGTTCCGGTATACCGTAACTAAAATCCAAGAACCGTACCGAAACCAAATACCAAAATAAATATGAACCGGTACAGAATTTTATACCCAAAAGCACTTTTATTTACGTAAAAATACATTTTGGTTTTATTCCCTGGTTTTAAACTCTTTTCCCCAGAAACAGTTTAAAACCAAACTCGTTTTCACTAACAAACTACTTATACAACTGCCTCTAGAAACATATATACTTGTAGATACAAATACACACAATTAAAACATGAGTATTCTATGCATTTGATGTCCTTAAAAGTGAAACTACAAATTGAACAACATAAATTTAAATACTTTAAAGCTGAATTATTTCGGTCTACAATTAATTAATTAAATTAGTTGCAAATGTAAGACATCTAACAGTAATTTTCTTTTATTCAAATGCAGACTGACTATCTAACCACATATTCTATTGTACATATATACACATGTAACTACTTATAATAGACTACTGTTTACCTTTTTGGATTAATAGTTTTACAACAAGGTTCCCTTTCGTACAAGACCAAACATATGTAGATACTTATGTATGAATGTATCTATAGGTACGAGTGTGTTTTTGTGAGATACAAATGTGGTTGCTATTTATTTATGCCACAAACTTGGTTCAGCACATTTTATTATAATAAGTTAAAACACACACGCACGCACGCACACAGAATTGGCTATGGTTAATATATTCAAAATTAACAACACGTTATCGTTATACAAGTCCTGAGTCCTTTTGCCATTTTATATCCTTTCAACACATTTCTTACATTGAAACTAACGAGTGTAGTAAAGCAATATGCGCGTTGATGCCCATTTCAAATGCCACTCTGTGATTTCCCAGTTGTAAACAGACAAATACACAGATACAAATTTACAGATACATTTATGCAGATACATTAATACTTATATATGTACAAACATATATGTATATATAGACGATATAAGCACAGTATGTAAATGTTATATAACTACATATGTACGCATATAAGATTATGTGTGTTGGTCCCTAAAAGCTGACAAGTTTTCGTATTATAATTTGAGGCTTGGGATTGCGAAAGTGTTTACTTGTTTGGTTTATAAAACGAAATTGTATTTTAGAATACAAACAAGCCAATTTTAGAGCAATAACAAATTATGATTTATTATCATTTAGATTTATATGTGTTGGTTTATATGGTTTTTTGGTTGGTTTCCATGCATAATTAACTATCTAACTAACAAATTTTGGCATCTTTGTTTTTTTACAGTAATGGAATCAAGATTATTTTGGATATTTGCAATAATATACTCATCGTTGCATCACATCGGATCGGCATCATCACCATGTAAGTATCTCAATTATATAAAAATAAGATTTTAATTCATTAACTCGGTCAACCTATAATTTAGCTTGTATTTTCTTAGAAGACTTTTTGTGCTTTTGTCCAGTTTATGGCACCCAATGAAGTTGACATCGCAAAGTATAAAATGTTTCAGAATGCAGTGCATTTGTTCAACCTTAGCGCTCGTTTGTCAAAACAAAAATATATGAACATTTTTTTATACATTTTTGTTGGGTGGGCAACCGAAGTTTATCGTTAGAGAAACGAGGGCTAACGTTGAACAAATTAAATGTAATCTCAAAGATTAAAATGCTCTTACTTCAGTGTGCCACTAAGCTCTGTTTATGGAAATTATAAATTATAAACAAGAGAAAAAGTTAAATTCGGTTGTACCGACGCTTTTAAAGCTCTTCCCCCCCCCCCCCCCCTTCACATGGAAATAGACAGTTCATTCCTTCAATGCTATTTTACTCATTTATAAGTATGCAGTGTTTTAAGTGACTAGTACAACAAATCTGACCTACAAAAGCCGCTGGTTATTTTTGTTACCAGGTAGACAAAGTTTTCTACAATACTGAAGTTGAATATATCCGTCCTCAAAGATTCCACAAGACGCGACAATGGTTTTCAAGTAGACACCAAGTGCTTCGTTTTGTTCTCGTTCACCGCTAGACTCATGAGACTGAGACTGTTTCTCAATCTCTGAGAACGCATTTCTAACACGCCGTTCGCTAATGCCGTTGATGCCAATTTCATCAGCATACGCGAGTAGCATCACTTCCTTGTAGATGATCGTACCCGACCATTCTTTGTATAGGTAACGGCTTACGAATGTACTCCTTCAGGCGGAGTCTCCTTTCTTGCAGATAGAGCAAATAACACAAAGGTTCCAATCGTTGGGCATGCATTCATCAGACCATAAGAGTTGCTCCATTCCAACTACTTGCCAAACCTCTTGAATAACACAGCTGTAAGCTCATTGGATCCAGCCGCTTTGTTATTCTTTAGCTTTTTATTTACTGAGTAGATATCGTTATAAACTGTTAGCTCTACAAGAGAGTTATCATCAACTGTTGGTTTTAGAAATACATCTGTATTCACCGGCGAAGAGAAGTGAATTATCCTTAGTCTCAGTGATTATGTGCATCCGCAACCAGCCGTTCGTTCTTGCAGATAGAAACTTCGGGCTCAAAACCTTCAGACGGTCAAACACTTGAATTTTTGATAAAATTTTTAAAATCACTTAACACCTCAATATTTTGGTCCTGTTTTTTTTTTCTTTTTTTTTTTTTGTGCATCTAAAGGACGTTTCTCTTCTCTCATTTTCTCGCGATATCGCTCTCGACTGCAGAGTTCTTCTGTAGCCGACGTATTTTTGAACAGTAGCTTGTAGTAGTATAAAAGAGGCCACAATACGTTTTTTTTTTTATAAACAATTCTGCCCTATTCATTGCACTTCCTATTTTGCAGTGAAGTCAGCCTTGTATTTGTCGAGGACATCAACCAGCTACAAAGTTGCAGCTTCCCTATAGAGAAATTCGAGCTGTATACCTATACATAAACACAATACATAAATACATACAATTTTTTTCTGAAAATGTGCTAGATTCCCTAGTTCCCTATTACTAGGGCGCCATAATTTATGATCCTAAATCGTTTGTGGGGTACCTCATTAAAGAAAATGAATTGAATAGAAAATGAATTTAATCTTCCCTTATTAAGAGGGAATTCTCACAATTTGCTCACCCCGAACGTACGTATGTTCAGAAACCACCCAGGGTATATGTGAATGACAATCGATTGTGAGCTGCTCAATTTTGGCCATTCACAAGATAATGGCTGTCAATAACTTTCCCTTGAAATTCCGTGTTCTAACATAAAAAAACTTTCTATAAAGCGATTAAAAATTTGAAGTAGACAGCCAAACTGACGAACAAAACTGAATGGACTCATGTAAACGAATTTTTTAAAACAAAAGTGTTTTTTGAAACATTCAAAACCAATACTCAACTCAAAAGAAATGATTGTTTTAAAATTTTTCAAACACCATTCACAGCCAAAGAATTACTTGAAACTACTCGACAATAATGCTAGATAACATTGAATATATGTAGGTAGATAGGTAGGTATCTATATTTCAGATCGAACAATTCTCGAAATTTAAGCTGTACAAAACAACAGTTATAATTCTTAAATGTTTGCTGAATATACATACAGTAGATACGTAGATACTTTCAATGCTAATACTTAAGTACGCATTCATATAGATTGCTTGTGTACAGGCCAATGCAGTTGATTTATTATGCAATTTGCAATCGCCTTAAATGCATTTTAATGAATGCTTCTTCAACCGCAAAATACGAAAAACAACAACAACAACCATAACAACCACAACCAACAGATACACAAATGTCCAGATACATTTAGAATGTGAGTGGGTTGAGTCCGTTCGTTCGTTCGTTCTCTCGTTCGTTTAATATTATTGGATGTACGAATCATGTTGATGTTGTTGATGATGATTATGATGATGATGATGATCCAAAAGCAAGGCAAGGCAAAGGAACTGCAACTAATTCAAGACATCAATTGCATCCAACAAACTCATCTATAAGCCGCAAGGTTCACTCAAAAATAACAAGCATTAGATGCAATCGAGCAGCAGATTTTCATTTTTCCAATGTTCACTTTTCAACATTCGACGGACGATTACTGCGCATAAGTATAGAGTAGCATAAGTATAAGCTTTGCCCAATACTTTATACGATATTTAAGTACGAGTCTATTCAGCTAAACTTTTACGTACTATGCTTATTTTGCAATTCAATGCACAGATTGGCATATTGAGATACATACTTACGTATTCGTATTCACAAGTCGCTTTGATTGTGCTATAAATACTTGAATATACTAGCATATTTTTCTAAGCAACACGAAGCAAAACATTTTCCATTTACATAAATATATGCAATACATACTCGTATATAGATATATACATATATATATATATATATATATATATATATATATATATATATATATATATATATATATATATATATATATATATATATATATATATATATATATATATATATATATATATATATATATATATATATATATATATATATATATATATATATATATATATATATATATATATATATAATATATATATATATATATATATATATATATATATATATATATATATATAGTATCTACATATGATTATTTAAGTAGCACACCGATAAGTTCGTATGATATCGAGATATCGAATATTAAATTGGTGAAATTTCATATATTTAGTTTATAGATACGATATATGCTTATATTATACATTTATACGAGTATTGTTTTGGTTTTCTCAGAGCTAACAAATCGAATAACTATTTGGCTTTGCTCACTATCTTATATTAAAATTGAAAGTTCAACTAGAAACAATCGATTAATCGATTTTAAATATATATTGAGAAGTTGTACCATTACAAAAAATTATTGAAAACAGTAGTTAAAGAAAGACGACGTCGAGAGTCGATTTTACTCAACTATGACATAACCTGTACTCAGTCAAACGATCTACTATATATATTTGATTTGTTTGTACTTTATACTAATACAATCAAGATCTCTCTATAATACTTTATGAGCATGAGTGGTGAGCTAGTCAGTGATTTTTGAGTAGCAGTCTCACCGTGATTTTCAACTGCTACTGCGATCACTGTTAAAATAAAAAGCAAAAAAAAAACATTTTCTTATGTATTTTTTTATTTTTATTTTTTGTTCGTTATTAATTAAACCCAACACTTTTATTCATAGTCTTCTTAAATCTGAATATCTGAAATACCCTGAAATGGTAAAAGAAACCATTCGATAGTGTGGTAGATTTTCGGAATCATTGGGCTCCCGCAACAGAATACGGGATACATACAAAGATCTTGGGAATTGAGGCGGCGACATGGAATTTTAGGTAGTCACTTGATTTCTGTATATTCCAAGTGGCATATCTTCACTACAATTCTTTGGGACTAATTCCAAACTACAGGAAACCGGCATCAATTTCTGGAATATCTTCTTTTGGCTTACAATAGTACAAAAAATCATTCCAAAGTATGGGAGATAGTCGGAATCATTGGGCTCCCACAACAGGCTATGGACTCCTTACAAAAATCTTGGGAATTAAGGCGGGAACATGGTATTTTAGGTAGTCACCTGACTTGTATATATTCTAGTGCCAACTATTGTTAATTGCAGCGTCCATTCCAAAAACCAATTGAAACATGTATATCCCACATAATCCTTCCCAGAATTAATCAAGTGGCATATCTTCATTACAATTCTTTGAGACTAATTCCATACTCATCAGGAAACCGCCATCAGTTTCTGGAATATCTTTTTGTGCCATTTTCTGGAGAGGATTGGCTTAAAATGCCATAAAAAAAAGCAGTTTGTTGGTTATGGCCTCAAGCATTGGGCTCCCGTAACAGAAGAAGTATTCCTTAACAAAATCTTGGGAATTGAGGCGGGAAGATGGTATTTCAGGAAGTCATCTGTTTTGGATTTATTTAAGTGCCAACTATTGCAGATTTCATTTCCGATTCAAAAAATTGACTGGATCACCTATTTTTTTACATAGTCCTTCCCAGGATTGATCAAGTGCCATATCTTCACTACAACTTGTAAGAACTAAGGCAATACTAAGTGAAACCGCAATTGTATGCTAAAAGAGTTCTGTTTTCATGTTATTTTCTTGAAAGGATTGGATATAAATAAAACAAAGAAAATAGAAAGAAACATTTCATTTTCCACTCCAGTGAAATAAATCAGATTCTAGCAGAGATAAAAGCAACCAAGCATAAAGATTGAACTCAAACCAAGTGCTTAAATAGCGGTGTGAAAATACTATAATACTACGTGGATGATACAATATAGCAGTTGAGCGATAGTCAACTGCCTGGGATTCAATCACGGCGACTGAAAATTACTAATATCAGTTGCCACTTGATATTGTAATTCACGGCGTATCAGTAATATATCATGCATATCATCAACTTGATACGTTGATACATTTTGTGCTGCTAACTCTACATGCATGATATATTACGCATTCGCCGTGAATCACAGTGGCACTAGCAAGAAATAAGTGATATTCAATCACTGGCATTTACAATATCGAGTAGCAACTGATATTAATGATTCGTGAACAAAATTTAAAGTGAAGCTATTTATGGTTGGTCTGAGTAGAAAATTGTTATCAAAATGCCAGTTTAGCATGAACGATGTGTGAAGAATGAAGGGCAAAGTGAGCAAGCATCACATGTAATAGCAAACAACAACAACAACAAATTAGTACGTTTGACTTACATACAAATTCGCTCGCTCTCTGTCTATCAATACACACGCTTACGTGTATACAATGAGTTTCATAGAGAGGGAAAGTCAGACAGCAATGCGCAGCAAGCATTGCTATTTATTGTGTTTGTATTTCTTTCTCTGTCGCTTATTTTGTTAATGCTTCTACGAAAATGCATGCAGAGAGCATGTCGTGTATTTATGAATAGCAATGCATCTCATTGACAGTTACTTATTAAAGTGGCTCATGTGTGTGTAGAATACTTGTCCACATAATGCAATTTAAAATTTGTATGATTTAACTTATAATATTTTCATACTTTTATCAAATGATATTGACATACGAGTCCATATGTATGTATATAATACCACTTCTTAGAAAGCCTATAAGCAGCAAATTAATCGTTGTATAGATAATTTCTTATTATATTTCATTACAAAGTGTATTAAGCCTGCGCGTCTATTAATGCGACATTCTTGTTGAATGAATCGCTAATTACTATATTTAATTTTTCAAAAAAAAATTGAATGGATTAATTAAAAAAAATCGTTGCAGGTTGAAAACTTATATGGGAAAAATTGTATATCTATTGGCCTGAAAATTAAAATCATTTGGGTCTAAGTAATAAAGTGCCCGAAGTAAGTAATATGTGCACAGAAATGTTCAATATATTTTAAGTATGTCTCTACCCAAAACTTGGAATTCAACTTTTTTGTATAAATTCATGTAGAAAAATGGTAGTACAAAATACTACAAAAATTGCATCCAATAAAGTATAGTTGTATCGATTGATGGTATTATTTATACATGATAAGCAATGAGAGAACGATCATGAGCGTTCGCAAGACAAGATATTTATAAGACTGTGGTCTGACAATTGCATTTTTTTGTATTTTCTTTTGTTCTCATATAAAAATCTATCTATATCTTAAATTAAATGACTTAATCAACTTTTCTTATCCGAATTATATTAGGAGTCGAGAAATTGTTGCAGGAATTGATTCGCAAATAAAATTTTGTTTACAAATTGCAATGAAATTTAATATTCGAAAGTGTTCAACTGAAGAACAGCTTCATATTGTACAAACATTAATCTTGTAAACAGTTGTGTTTAAGCGGCTTTTAAATTCCTAAGATAAGAATGGATTTATCGACGCTTCAGATTCTAACTATGGAAACATTCTGCATACCCATTACTTGAGCGCATTTAATGATCATAAATCTAAATGATTTCAATTTTTGAGCTAACCTCATATCGAGATCTTTTCTAATGACTTCATGTAACATTTGCTGGGTTCCTGTTATGATACTGATATGAAAGTTGAGTGAGTCACTGCATATTGGTACGTATAAATAAAATTTTGATGATAAATTTTAACCAACTCAGTTGTCGGTAATTCTGCCCACATATTATTAATTGCCCTACTTAATATCTACACTTAAAACTCTTTGAAAGAAAGAAATATTGCAACTAAATCATATAAAATATTTGACTTCTGAATTGTTTATTCCGGCTTAAATGCAATAAATTCATTCATTATTTTTTCTGTGCTCCTATTGATGACCCGCTAAAAGTTGCAATACATTTAAGATTTTCAAAACTGCAAACCAATGACTTTATTTAATCATTCCTATGCACCTATTTATGAGCTTTGTATAATATTATTCTAGGTCGGGAACAGTCTTTAACTCTTTATCATATATTTACAACTAATCAAATCTATTCGCAATTTTATTATTCAATAGTTATGATCAATGAGTTTATAGAAAGGCTTCATTCAACTTAAATATCGCACTGAATTCATATATTTCTGGGCACCTATTAATAACCGCCTTAGATTTACAATACATTTACAATAAACTTAATGAACACAATTTATTATGGTAGAAGAGAAAATTTGTCTTGTAATGGTTCTTATTATAATTTATGGTTTAAGTGTCATGATTCAGTAATAAGCATTTATCGTAAAGTGCTCGCGTAGTGTTTTATTTAATAAGTTGTGATCAATTAACTTACTTAAAGCACTTTATTAAAAAAGAAAGTTAAAATAAAAATCGTCGCATTTATTAGGCGTACATCTTTTCCTGGTGTAGTTTTGTAGTTTTCAGAATTGTGGTACAAGGAAATGTTCATTCCAATTCTACAATACTCACATGTATAAAAGATTATATTGATATCAGCCAATTGTTTACAAATCGTAGAGAAATTTGAGATCCTTAATAGATCAACAAAACAAAAAAAAAGCGTTCATATAAACAAATCTAAACAGCAGTTTTAGCGCTAATGTCTGGAGTTTTGTGACAGTTTACAGAAGCCGCAAAATAGAATTTTCAAACGTAAGATTTCGTCTTTTAAAAAATTCTGTACATCTATTACTTCACCATCTTCCGAAGTCCAAATCCTAAAATGATTTCAATTATAGAACCACAATTGTCTTAAAGCTGTCTTCAACAATTTCTGGATCCCTATTACGTCTTTAAAGTACGAATTGAGTAAGTACAAAAATCTTTTAAAGATTCCTGTACACCTATTAGTTGAGCACCTTTAGATTTCAAAACCTCCAGAGAGCAAAACTACAAATCAATGATTTCTTTTAACCATCGTAAACGATCTGACTTACGAATTGTTATTCCAGTGTTATTTAATAATACAATAAATTCATTCATAAATTTTTGGGTTTCTATGAATGAAGTCGATAATATTCTAAAATTCTTTATCATAAACAACTAATCATGCCAAATAGATATCCATTGAGTGATTGCATAGTATACCATTAATAAATATACGATCAATGAGTTTATGGCTTTGAATAGGCTTCTTTCATCAAAATAGTTTCAGTAATAGGCGAACAGCTTTACCTTGTTGGAATTAATTTTATAGTGTTCAGAGTTGTAATTGCGAGAATAGTTTATTTATGTAAGTTGAAATCAGATTATTCGAGTGGACGCAGACATAGAAGATGTTGAAAATTCTGTGCACCTATTAGTTGACAGACTTCAAGGTTTAAAGACCCAAATGATTTTAAGTTTTGCATTATTGGCATATAGAGAATATTTTCTAAAAAAATTATTGCATCGTTTTCTGGGTCTCTATTAAAACTCCAATATGAAAGTTGAGTGAGTCATTGCATATTATTAGATTTTAGTTCGTGACATCGAACAAATTCTGTACACTTGATAACTTTTAACCGCTTTAATAATTTTCTGTCTGTAAATCTATTTACAGGAAGAGAAAACTTTACCTACACCTAAATCATTCATATAAAGAAGTTGACTTGCAAGCACTTTATTTTATTGCTAGATAGAATGGAAGTAATTTATCCATACAATTCTGGGCACCTGTTAACAATCGCCTTTGAGTTACAATACATTTACAATAAATAAACGATAATAAACACAATTTATTATGGTAGAAGAGAGTAATTATCTTGTAAACAATTGCAAATGATGTATATGCCACGCAGAAGTGTTTCTACAATATATCGGCGAATTCCGAAAGTGAAAATCGGTTTATTAAAATAAATAAAATCTTTTTGAGTCTCAACTATTAAAGCGCTCAAGTAATAGGCGTGCAGAATAATTCAAATCCTACTAATATACAACTTAATGGATTTTAATGAAATTTTTTCAGTAATATAGCTCATATATCAGAATAAGACATGGGCTATAATTTATGAAGATTCAATTAACGCATTTATTTAATTAATTTAAAACAAACACAGCGCAAACATTTTAACCACGTCTACTTAATTTCGTAGAGCTGATGCTACAAAATCGTCTAGCGATCATGTGTTTGCCTTAAATGGTCATGTGTGCGAGAATGAAAGAAAACCGTTGGCTTTTTGAAAGTTTAAATTTTAATTAATCAAATTTTTGTTAATAGAATTTGGGTTTTAATGTAATTCAAAAATAAGCATTTGTTTACAAAAGTATGCATGTATATGCCGCTTATTTGAATAAGTTCCAAAAATTGTTCTATAATTTTTTATATATAAAATGATAATTTACATATAGTATATACTCGTACATATGAGAATAGGTCCTTAAGTATTTTTCACCCACCACCCTATTTTTTAATCGCGATTTTAGTATTTGTGTATGAACAATTTTATTACCCGATGGGTCATGAAGGGCGAAGTGGAGAAGTGGGGCAGGGAGAAGAGCAGCAACGCGCCAGGTACGAACTAGTGTTGAAATATTTTGCATTTGCGGATAATATCTTCATACTTTTATCGAATGATGTTAAGATACGAGTACATATATAAGACCACCTCCTAGAAAGCCTATAAGCACCATAGCGAACGTTTTATATATAAGTTCATATTATGTTTCATATTTCATTACGAATTGTAAACAATATACTATGTAAATTAATATATAAATCTATATAGTATTGGAATAAACCTGCGCGCCTATTAAATGCAACAATCTTGTAGAATGTATCGCTAACAATTACTATATTTCATTATTTCATATTTACAAATTGAATAGAATAATTGAATATTACTCTGTTTGCTGACACTCCTCAACAGATATACCCTACGTAATTGTACAAGATGCAACCTCAGTGAATAAATTCAATCCTCCTCTCCTTTCTCCTGTCTATTAGATTCGCTGCTTGCAATTAATTAATACGTCGTGTGATGTGCTTACTTGAACTCTTTACTTCAACTCTTTATTTGCTTATAAATTCCATATTTCTCCTAAAATGACGAAAGCTGATCATGATCAAGAATATACTTTAAGGGGTCTACTATATGAATATATTTTATTTATTTTTATGATTACATACGGCAAAAAGTCTAAAAGACAAAAAGGTATAAGAGTATAACAGGTTTATGTCCATGCTTCGTATAAGAAATGTAACAGCTACGACGCATTAGAACAAATAGCTAATATTGCATAATCTGATATGTGCAATACTATATCTCGGCTCACGGAATTTTCACAGAAAACTATAATATGTCAAAATTTGCCCAATCTCACAACGTATTATCACTTCAAATATGAGCAAGAGAATTTGTTCTCAATATTAAAATTTATGTAGACCTATATTTTTTTGAAATAATGATTGTATAGCGCCAGCTTAGCATTAATTTGAAAGGTATTGGAAGACTCTTCCGACGAGCTATCACTTGTTGTCAACTTGAAGTCAACTATAACACTAGAGAACAAAATTCTTATATACCTATAAACCTATAATAAAACCAATGTGGACGTACGGACTCCAATTATGGGGCTCAGCAGCCAGAACCAACATACTTGTAGAAATAGTAATACAACGATTTCAATCGAAGCTCATTCAACTATGCGTAAATGCACCTTGGTATGTAAGTAACACAACTATGCACCAAGATTTAAAAATTCCAACATTATTTGAGGAAATAAAAAACATCAGCAGTAAACACCGAAAACGTCTACTTGCGCACGCAAATCCTATCGCGGCACAATTATCGAATTCAGGCGACTACCTTTGTAGGCTTCAAAGTTTCGCTCCTGATGACCTGCCACATCTAATTAAGTATAATTGTCGCCGAGCGGCAATAATTCAAATTCAAATTTTAGTTTTAAGAATAACAGTCTTATTAATTTAAAAACACTGTTTGCGCTCGACCGAAGTGACAATTATCAACACTGAGAAAAAAAGAAAAAGAGGGAAAAGAGATGGACGCGTTGGCCGACGCGCCAAGAAAAATAATATAAAATTGAAGAAAAAAACTATATTAAAGCGATTGAAAAGATGCCCAAACTTCGGCCAGGGTACAAGCGCAAACTAGTGAGTATTAAGGTCACTTTTGTAAACAAATGTAACGCATTGTGCTGCACATTCTGCTACAAGTTGATTATCGAAGTTCGACTCTGGTCAGGGGAGCGTAGCAGACCAGGAACAGACAAACAACGACCACGGAGAACCACACGGGCCTGCTCGCATCTAGTATCAGCGCCGGCGCCGCGTCCTTGAGTGTCGGCTGTATTAAGGCATACACACATGCTCAAATTTGCGGCAGCGTTGACACAAAGACAAGTTGGTCTTACAGCATTTGAAATCGCGTCCGGCACGGCGCGACGACAATAATTAAATATGTAATAAAGTTTAAAATAGTAGTTTAAAATTGTTGAGAGCTTTTATTAGTTAAGTTAGCCAATGGGTTTTCTTACACGCGACACTATCACAGTTTATTCAAATTATTACTTATTGTTGTTTAAACAGGTTGTAAATTTTAAAATAAAGTTAAAAAAAAAGAAAATGTAAATGTAAACATACCTGCGCCCGGATTTACTATGTGTATGTAATAATATAGATACTGTGAATGTATGTGTGTCACTGCTGCTGCTTTTTTCGCTGGTTTTGTCGGTTTTAACCTCACTTGCCTTTCGCCGGTAGGCTGGTGTCACTGCTGCTGTCAACAAGCCTTTGGCCGCTCGTGACGTTGCTTTTTTTACAATATGTAGAGTTTTCAACAATATTAATGTTTGTTCCCGCACACACACACACACACACACTTTGATTTGTTAATGTTTAATTTTAGTTCCAATTCTTTACAGGTTTTTCTTTTATTTTTTGCTTAATCGTGTGCTGCATTCACTTAATTTTTTTTTTTTTTTGCTAAATTTTTTTCTTCTTTTTGTTCTCTGAAAAAAAGTGCTAAAAATGGACAAAACAAATTTTTGGGGCTGCCAACTCTTCGTACATAAAATGTACAATTTTAGTTGCTAATTCAATCGTTTAGCGTCGAAGCACCATGACTATGTTAGTTATATATGAATTACTTTGCAAGAGTGATAGGTTAAGGTACTACTTTAGATATATATTTAATGATTTTTTTTGTTTAAATAATAGGTTTGTTAGGCGGTTGCTCCTGGTGGCTCGACAAATGTTTGCTCGTTTTTTTTTTGTACAATTTGGCTGTTTTTTAAGTTAAAATTAATTGTATATATATTTGAATTAATTTAACTTTATTTAAAATTAACGATTTAGCACTTGAAGAAAGTTCGTCCTCACTCTCTCGGGATTGCAGCAAGAAGAAAGTTAAATGCATTGACGAAGAGGAAGCACGTATGCAACGGAAAGTTCGGTAACAGTTGTCACATGCTTTTGAGAAAAACTGCCGGCCGGCCACCCACCTCCGGTAGCGGTTACATATGTTACCGATAAAAACTGCAATAGTCCATCTTCGCGTGAACATAGGGTATTGAAATACACAGTTTTCTGTAAAGCTATACTTCTGAAAAGTAAAGCTTTTCAAAAGCTGTACGCTTCTTAAATGGGACAATGTTGAATAATTTGCTTTCATTAAGTAATGACACATTTAATAGGCCTACAGCTTTTAAAAAGTTATACTTTCATATACTAATTGATCAAAACTTTTAGAATGGTATGCTACGCGTTGGCTATACGATAGTTAACTATACTATAAATTTAAAGACGAATATTTACAAGACAGCATTCTACTTAAAATTCAAATCAAGTAAAAGTTCAATAGTTATGTTGTCCGAATATATGATAACCTGCATATTTTCAAGGTAAGCGGTACGAGTATGTTGAAGTAGAGGACTGATAGGAATATCTTTTAATTAATAATATTAAAGGCGAATTCTAACTATCAGGAAAGGAAATGCTTGTCATTAAAACGTTCTTAATATTGAATAATTGAATAAATGAATAAAATATATGAAGCATTCGAGGTATTTACACCTAGTGCTATTTTTTCCTTTTCTCATCAACTAAGCTGTTAATCAACTTGGTGTGAATACCTTAGTGATCAATTAGAATATACAGGTTATCCATAATCGAACGCTTGAATTCATTTAAATTCAGTGAATTCAGTTAAATTAGTAGGTGCACAGAAATGATGAAATGAAGTCACTGGTTGCAAAATTTCGCAAATCTTTACAAGACAAATTTTCTCTTCTACCATAAAAAATGTTATGCATTGTAGTTTATTGTAAATGTATTGTAACTCAAAGGCGGTCATTAATAGGTGCCCAGAAATATATGAATTCAATTAAGTTGAATGTAGCCTTTCTATAAAATCATTGATCACAACTATTTTATGAAGAAATACGCAATCACTCTTTGAGTAACTACTTGATTTGATAAGTTGTATATGGTAAAGAGTTCAAAATTGTTCCCGACCTTGAATAATATTTTACAAATCTTAAATGTATTGTAACTTTTAGTGGGTCATCAATAGGTGCACAGAAAAAATAATGAATAAATTTATTGCATATCAGCCAGAATAAGAATTCACAAGTCAAATTTGTTATATTTTATATATAGTTGCAAGAATTTCTTTTCTGTAAAAGAGTTTTAAGTTTTGATAAATGGTGCGCAGGTGGGCGTAGGTGCGCAGAATTACCAACAACTGAGTTGGTTAAAACTTATCATCAAAATTTTATTTATACAAATTTATACAAATATGCAATGACTTTCATATCAGTATCATAATAGAAACCCAGCAATTGTTACATGAAGTTATTAGAAAAGATCTCGATATGACATTAGCTCAAAAATTGAAATCACTTTGATTTATGATCACTAAATGCGCTCAAGTAATGGGTATGCAGAATGTTTCCATAGTTAAAATCGTACGTGTCGATAAAACACAACTGTTTACAAAATAAATGTTTGTACAATATGAAGCTGTTCTTCAGTTGAACACTTTCGAATATTAAATTTTATTGGAAATTGTAAACAAAATTTTATTTGTGAATCAATTCCTGCAACAAATTCTCGGCTCCTAATATAATTCGGATAAGAAAAGTTGATTAAGTCATTGCATTTAAGATATAGATAGATTTTGATATGAGAACAAAAGAAAAGACAAAAAACAAATGGATTTGTCAGGCCTCAGTCTTACAAATATCGTGTCTTGCGATCGCGCAGGAACATTCTTTAATTTCTTATCATATACTTATAAATAATACCATCAATCGATACAGCTTTACTGTTTTGGATGCAAGATTTATAGTGTTCAGAATTGTAATTCCGAGAGCAGTTTACGAAGATTTTTCTTAATGGATTTATACACAAAAGTTAAGGTCCAAGTTTTGGGTGGAGACATACATAAAATATATTGAACATTTCTGTACACTTATTATTTCCGGCACTTTATGGTTCAAAGACCAAAATGATTTTAATTTTTGCGCTAATTTTATGCCAGAATCGATGCAATAAGTTATTATAAAATATTCTCCATATTACAGTAGTGCAGTGCAACGTTTAAAACCATTCGGGTCTTTAAACCTTGAAGTCTGTCAACTAATAGGTGCACAGAATTTTTCTATGTCTGTATCTTCTATGAAAGCTCTGATTTCAATTTGTACTATAAATAAATACATATACAGTTATCGTAGTAAACTATTCTCGGAATTACAACTCTGAACACTATAAAATTGCATCCAACAAGGTAAAGCTGTTCGCCTATTATTGCAACCATTTTGATAAATAAAGCCTATTCAAAGCCATAAACTCATTGATCGTATATTTATTAATGGTATACTATGCAATCACTCAATGGATATCTATTTGGCATGATTAGTTGTTTATGATAAAGAATTTTTGAATATTATCGACTTCATTCATAGAAACCCAAAAATTTATGAATGAATTTATTGTATTATTAAGTGAAACTGGAATAACAATTCGTAAGTCAGATCGTTTATTTAATGGTTGGATATCATTGATTGTAGATTTGCTCTCGACAGGCTTTGAACTCTAAAGGCGCTCAAGCATGCATTTTTAATAGATGAAATCTTAAGCGGTAGCAAATTCTATTCTGATCCAACTATAAATTACGATATTACAAATTTGAAGAAAGCCATTCTTTGTTTGCCGCTGTTTAGCCGTTCTAATATAATTCTGACAAGAAAAGTTGATGATATCAATGCATTTAAGTAGATTTTGATATTGTATTATATTCTCTAAAACCACAATTCTGGAAACTACACTAGAAAAAGATGTGCGCCTAATAAATGACACAATTTTTTTTTAATTAAAATTCTTTCATTTAATAAACACTACGCAATCACTTAAGGATACATGGGTGTTACTGAATCATGATCCTCAAATCTTAAATCCAAATCAGAATCATATAAATACCAAAACTCTCAAAAATGAAGTCTAGTAGACATATTTTAAAATACCTTTAAGGTTTTGCCAGTAGAACGCTTTCTAATAGTTGATTAAAATATGTAAAACATTATGGATTATTATACTCAGTGAAGCTATAATTGGAAACTTATACTTATAAAATGAGCACAGAGATCCTCAAATGAAATCATTGGTTGCAATTCTGCAAATTTTTGCAAGACAGTAACTATCTTTTGCCAATAATATAATGTATCTTAGTCTTGCAGATTGTAAAAGTATTGTAACTCTATGAAAATTATGAATAGGTGCCCAGAAATATAATTTAACTAACACTGAAATAAAGTGCTAGCAAATCAAATTGTTTTATGATTCGGTGTTTCTATTCTTTTGATAATATCTGTAAGATAGAAAGTAATTGAAGCGGTTAAAAGTTATCAAGTGGACAGAATTTTCTATAAATGTTTATAAGTACTAAGCTTTTGTTACTCGAAGTAATATCTAATTATATGCAATGACTCACTCAAATTTTATACCGCTTTTATAATAGAGGCACAGAAATGGTTGCAGGAAGGTATTAGAAAAAGATTTTGTATCCAGGTATATGACATTAATACAATAATTGAAATTGTTCGGGTCTTTGAGCTCCAAAGGCGCTCAAGTAATAGGTGTGCAGTTATTTTTACTAAATGAAATCATAAGCGTCTGCAAGTTCTATTTTGTTCTTAATATAAAATTGCGATATCAGAGGTTTTAGAAAGCAGACAGCTGTTTAGATACAGAATGTTTGTACTGGAACAGATACTTGTCAACAATTCTAAAAACTGCAAATGTTGCCAGCGCAAAACTTCTACTAAGGAACTTCTGTGCGCCTAGTCAAGTGAAATAATTTTGTTGCCTTTGAAGCAGCTGATTGAATGCAACATTTGTGTCGGGTCCCTCAAAAAGCATGCAACAATTTTAAAATCAGACATGCTTTTAAGATAAGGCGAATACTGTCATCGTTAGTTTTTATTATGCTTAAAATTGCGAAAGAGTTTGAAACGGTAATGCGGAACTATTGAAATTTTAGTTGGTAAAATCAGCTTTATTAAGTTAAATTACGACTCACAGAGACTCATATTTTTACTATATTTAGATGATATCATTGTTTAAGGTCAGTAAATGATACCTTTTTCGTTCGCCGACAGTGCCAAGCAAAGGATGTTGTCGCCTCTAACATATTTTCACATATTAGAAATATGCGGAATACTCGTATAATACAAAATTTGCGAAAATATTTGTTTGCGATTTGTTGCTGTAGACCCTTGTAAAATAATTCACATATATTTAAATATGTGACATATTTCGCACGGTTGCGTGTGAGTTTCCATAGTGTTGAGCAATTTAACACACATAATTTTTTAGTTACATCCCTTTTTGCGACTGTCCTCCCGTCCTCTGGATATTAACAAAATACTATAGGAATATTTGATAAGGTATAAGAACTATTTTGAACATGGTATATTGCGTTTGTTGTGCTGACAAAATGTATATAACATAGCAAAGGAAGCATCGCGATGCATCGGAGGGCACATGAAGTGTATATAGTCCTGATCAGAGCGATTACACAAGTTGATATAGCCACATCCGTCCGTCTGTATGTTCAGCTGAGAGAAAAGTTCTGCGTCTAAAGAAGACTTAGACAAACTAAACTCATGGTAAAGCATCTCTAGGTACCGCACTGCAGTCAACAAATTCATTTGTCAATTTTATCGAAATATATTTTACAATTTTATAATTGTTTCATAATATGGTTAATACTAATTAATTAAATAATTATTTTATATAATATAGTCAACCACCTCGAACATTGGTTAAGTTCGTTTTTCACAGTATATTTTGCTTTTGGAAATTATTTATATTCTGCTTTTCTCATCAAAAAAGCTGTTAATCTAGCAGCTGGGAATATCCTATACGTGTCTTGTGTTTCTTTATTGTTTATAGGTGTCTAAACTACTTGACCGATTGTTATGAAATTTATAAAGTGTGTTACTATCGATCAGGAGGTGGTTTCTGGTGATCGATCTCATTATGGAAAATTGTACGATGCAAATGCAATGAAATAAATAAAACAAAAACAAATTCATCGTATCTAAGGGACAGTGTGAGGTAAATGGTTGAGATATGATGCATATGTATGTAAAGGGCAGCAGGGGAAATAAAAACTGCTGGAAAAATAGGCAGTGTCACGCCCATATATAAGACAAGAAATGAATTTATTGTATTATTAATGATAGCTCAGGCCTATCCTTACTACCTTCGCAATTGTAAGCTCAAGTTAAACATTACTCACTTTATCTCAGAGACAACTCTTTAAAATAAAAATTTAACTTGATGACCGCTTTTTGAAAGACCCGATACAAATGTTGCGTTCAATGAGCTCATTCAAAGACTTTTTGCAACAAAATGGTTGCAAATTTACTAGACGCACAGCTTTCCCTTTGTAGACGTTTTGTAGTTGCAACATTTGCAGTTTTTAGAATTATGGCATTGGCAAGTGTTCCAATATATTTATACTATTTACAATTCTTAATGAAATTTACAGAAAATG